>OX376374.1:53373190-53973190 GCA_947369275.1 Nemotelus nigrinus | reverse complement strand
TTGTTCTAATTTAAAAAAAAAACATTGGGTAGTCATTGAAGACTGCCGGCAGAAGTGATAACTTAAAACTATGAAATCAGGCTGTGGTTTTTATATTGGATTTAAAAATGCTATTCAAAAAATAAATAAAAAGCTATAAAAAGAATGAGAAGCTATATGCTGGATATGACTCACCGTGGACATTTCGAGCGTGACGCGAATCCAATGATTTGACTGGTTTGTGACTTATAAAAACCTAGATGGAAGAACTAAGAATTAAAAAGCTGTAAAATAGAATTAGAATTACAAAGCTTTAAAAAGAATAAAAATACTTTTAAAAGAATAAAAAACTATATGCCAGATATGACTCACCGTAGACAATCCGAGCCTGGCACGAATCTGTAGTTTATTTAATAGTCAATAAAGAAACATACTAATTACGGTTAACAACGGCATTTAATAAACTAAGATTAATTATACAATTTTGATACACAGCAAAGACGTCCAACTCGGATCGCGTTCAAAAGAAGGACAAATTTTTGACAGTTGTCCTGATACTGGATCTCGTAGTGATCTCAGTGCTACTCAGTTTATCGTGGCGAGTACTCCAACTTCGGATGCTACAAATCCAATGGTTTTTACCCTGGCCGTCATAGACTTATGGTCCGGGGAAATCTAACATGGTGCTTCGGAAAAATTAGGGGAAAGCTGAATTTTTGTGTGAACCTTGGTACTGGCGTGTTGAACAAAATGTCAAAAGTCTCCATCGATCCGAGCGCTCCGTCACTTTTTATACGGGGTCAATAATCTATCCCGCTAATATGTTACAAAAAGAGGATGCTGTTAGTAACAAATGTTTAGATCAATATATCTAAAAAACGGTTATGGTTAAAGGAAAAAGTTATATAATCTTTTTTGTTGGACATTTTTTAAGCTACAAATTCGTCATACATTGTTTTTCTGAAGACATAACCGCTACTGAGATATTTAGGAAAGGTCACTTTTGGTGACCTTTGATCCCGTATAAAAAGTGACGGAGCACTCAGATCGATGGGGACTTTTGACATTTGGTTCAACACGCCAGTGCCAAAGTTCACACCAAAATTCAGCTTTCCCCTAATTTTTCCGAAGTTTCGCCTTTTTTATGTCGGATTTCACTGGGCTATTAGTTTAAGCGAGACCCCAATTTAATCCCGATTCGGGATTATCCCAAATATCGCGTCATATAAACGGGCAAAATTGGAATTTGATTTTCCAAATTTCGAATTGCGTATATCCATAGAAACTTCTTTTGAGGAATAGCTTACACGCAAATAGAAACTGTACTGTATAAATGTTGCAAGATAGGAAGTTTAGGTTACGTTGAACATTTCAGTTACCGTACGAAGAAGACAGGAATGAATATGAAGAAACATTTAGCGATAGCTGAACATTTTATGAACTCGTTTTTGTTTTTTCTGAGGCTTCGTTCCAAATTACGAATGAATTCCACAAATAGGACTATGGATTACAGACTAAGTTTTAGTGTTTATCAAAAGTCGCCATGTTGTAAAATCACTTTCATTTTCACATTTCATATGCACACTCACACACAGTCATCGGGCGTAAACCCAACTGTTCGGGCTTAAGCTGAAATTCGAATTTGACCGTTTATACGCATGGCCGTCGTATAGAAGGCCGGTCGCGACTTGCAATCTGACAGGTACTAATGTACTTTTATTGGTCGAACTGGTCGAGAAATGTACGTCGACTAGTCGAAAAAAGGTACATTAAGCACGCCATCTTGGTACGTTAATTGCTTTTGCGACCGGCCTTCTATATGACGGCCATGTTATACGACGTTCTGACTGGTATAATCCCAAATCGGGATTAAATTGGGACCTCGCATAAACTAGGTCATATAGAAGGCCGGTCGCGACTTGCAATCTGACAGGTATTAATGTACTTTTATAGGTCTAATTGGTCGAAAAATGTACGTTGACTGGTCGAAAATAGGTACAGCCATTAAGCCCGCCATCTTGATACGTTAATTGCTTTTGCGACCGGCGTTCTATATGACGGCCAGGTTTTTACCCACTTAAAAAGTGCCTAACGCGCCTAAAGAAGTTATCACTTCAAAAAACAATTGGCTGAATTTTCAACCAACGAGGAGCTGGAGAATTTTGCTTATAAAAAAAATATAGATGGAATAAGTGCATAGAAATAACAGAAGAATATGTAGAAAAGTAATGAAAATGTATTATCAAATTTTCAATGTTTTATTCGTCAGGCGGAGAAATGCTCAAACAGCCCTTTTACATATCTACATAAACTCAAGGACGCAGGCAAAATCTATTCAACAATAGTTGATCGTTCACATTAGAGATCTCTCAAGTGTCCCTATGCAAGTTTCGAAGCTTGTGTCAATAATCCATTGCACCTGAACTCTTTCGTTTTCATCCATGAAAATTAATCATTATCAACTTAGTTAATATTTCACGCGGCTTCATTTCAATTTCATCATTTGATAGGCATCTAACTCACATTTAAACTAACTTAAAGACAAATGTGTGATAATAATTACCTTCCTTTCCCACTAGGATCTAAAATTTCACACGTGCGTAACAAGTACTTTATTAATTATCCAAAATTATCCAACCACGAGTCGACATACCAACTTTAAGTTCAATTCAGTACCTCAAAAGCCATGAATAATGTGATTCGAAATGGATATTACCCGCTCATCACATTCGATCCACCTGTTTCGTTATTTCTCTGTTCATACCAAAATTTAAGAATAGAAACATTTGTTGATTCCTCCATTCATTAATGAAGTGCATCAATTTGCAAAGTGTTGAATATTTGAATGACTGGCTGTTGGCAACAATTTGGGTATTTTCCTAAGAAATGGAAAATGTGCGTATACTATACTTACATGTATAGATTCGACTATATGCTTTTATCCTTGTCGAAGCTTAGGAAAAACCAATGCCAAAAGTTTTATCAGTTAATCTTAATTAGGTGTAGGCAGTGCTGCCATGAAATATTTCATGTCAATTACTTCTATTTATATGTTGGTAACTTTTGTTAATTGTTTCAAAAGATTGTTCTCATAGCAACTAATACCACTCAAGAATTTTTCTGAAAGTGATGCATTCAGTATTTACGCAGTTTCATACGGATGCTGATAAGATGCATATGCGAATGTGTATGTTTCTTCCTCAAATGAGAATATTATTTATTTCCTTAAATGTAAAATTTAAGTTTTTTTTTTTTAAATTGCAAATTCCGTGCAATATTACTAATATGTGGATATGATTTTAATACTTTGTCCTGAATAAAAATATACTCTAATGACATAAATTTCCAAACATGCAATCATCCATTATTGTTGCCTGTCATTGTCGTTACCTTGTCCTATAATCGTGGTGTGTTGCATGTTGAAAATCTGTCGTGACACTCCGAAGATATTTAAGCAGAATTTTAAATAAACTCCGATCTAAGTATGTGTACGGACATGATATACTCTTGCAGTTCGATTTGCTACGATAACAGAATGTAAATATTTTCGCTATCCATATGAATTACATATGTATACATAAAATTGTACGAACAAGGAAACGTTCATGTCGAAAAAATATTAATTTCCTCAAACCCTTCTCGCTTTCCAAATCATAAAATAGTTGTTTGGAAAAAGCCTATGTAAGTTATATATGTATGTATAGATTCTAGAGCGTGCAATTGAGTGTGGATTTAGGGAGGTAACCGGGGGTATTAACCGTGTTTGCTTCGACAATTTTGTGGTGGTCAACATTGCCAACAGATCGATCGATAGCTTTTGTAATAATGTGCTCGTAACGTAATTTGCTACGTTCGATTTATTTCAGCTTAACTCAATTGACTTTTTGGTGATTTTCGATGCAGGCACAAGAACGAGCTATGCTTGTGCCATAATCGCCAACACTTTGCCGAGTAATTATTATTAAAGGAGTAGGTCAGTGGCGATGAAACTTGTTGGGGGATGACTTGTAGTTTAATTTCGATTCATGTTGTTGAACACTTTCGAAGAGGATTAACACAAATTCGAAGAGGATTAATGTAACGACCTTTTCTTAAAATTTAAAAAAAAACTTTGGAAATCTTCAACGGATCGAACTGTTAATAATGCTAAATAGTCAAATTTATGTGAAAGCTGCAGAAAGCAAATTTTAGAATGTGTTGAAAACGAAAAAGGGTATACTTCATACTAATTGTATATTATGTTGCTTCAAGTGTGTTAAATCTTGTACAGGAAATAGGGCAGAACATTTTGCGCCACCCAGTAGTTTCTGGCCAAAAAATTTACCTCATCCATTTTCAATTCGATATTTTGTTTTTAATATCAAACTGCCGAACTACATCCGATGTTTATCATAAATTGTTCAGAAACTGCATTATGATTAATACGATGGAAAGTATATAATGTGAAAAACTAAAAAAAAATAAAATTGAAATTTTCTCAGCAATTTCTTCTCAAATACTTTGCTTCTTTTGTGATTTATCGTAATTTTTTGAACTTATTTCATACAGCTCTTTCTATATGTTGACCAAAAAATTGTAATTCATCCATTTCCAGTTCGCTAGTTTTTTTTTAAATATCAAACTGCCGAACGACAACTGATGCTTATCATAAATCAAACTCTAAATCAAGGTAGCTTTCAACTGTCAGACGCCGAGAAAAATGTATGGGTAATCAGGTAAATTTAAGTTGATTTAGCTCTAAAGCGATCAGCTGATCGAAATCACCTGATTTAGAGTGTAGTGTGAACGGCATATAAATTCTATGAAGCTATATGAAAGCCCTTACAGCACAACATCATACGATATTTGTCGGATTGAATTCGAACATCTCAAACGACAAAAATATTTCCCTGACGTGTCGTGTCGTGCCGTGTTGATCAAGTGTGCAGGCGTTCATACAATTACATGGAATTGATTCTCACAGATTTTTGTCGTGTCGTGCCGAAATAGTGTGCGACAAGCTTAATGCGGATATTCTGCCTTTTCCTAGTTTACATATAATCCCTAATATCTACCTGAAAATTTTTTTGTCTCTAGAGAAGTTAAATCAGTGATTTTTATTATTTACCTTAAAGATTTCTAATTTTTAACGATAATGATAGCGGCTTGAACTCATCATGCGCCCGTAGAATGTTTTAACCAGCTTTCGAATTTTCCAATGAAGTTTGTCCACATCAGCCGTAACCCCCCTCTTCTATGTTTAAACACTCATAGAAAAATTTGCCAATTTTTTAAAAACTAAACGCATACTTGAACAAAATTCAACTTAAAATGAAAGTGACTGCTTCTAATATTCAAGTAAAAACAGTTAAATAATGATCGTCGAACAATTTTATTTAACCGGAAAATCCCGAAACTTCACGAAACAAAAAAACTGTATTATCAACAGTTCGAGTTTGAATTTTAGATGAATTTTTTAAAAGTTTTATATTTATTTATTACTAACGGAAAATTGTTTATCTTTGATTTCGTGATGATTCCGCTTCTTTTCGAATAAAAAAGTGCTTTTGTTAAGCACTTGTTTCAAGCTGAGAACAGGTACGAAACATTAAAGCCGTCAGTGCTTGAGTTTATAATTTATTTTTTATTCTCTCGTTTTGTTCTATTATCTTCTTATAATATAAAATATTGTCTAATTTTTTTTACATGTTTCTTTATTTATTGATTTTTGTCTTTTTTATGTATTTTTTATGTTGTTTTGATTCAATTGTTGCCTGTTTTTGTTTTTATTGCTATTTTTGCATGCTATTTTTCTCTGTTTTATTTTACTCTTTTTTATTGATTACCTCTTTCTGTATTAAAAAGCTGATATAAGTTAAACAATTATTTAAATAATACAAATTATAGGATTATGCGATAGAGTAAATATTTATTTTGTCACGCCTTTAAAACAATTGACCGGTTAGGAGTAAAAGTAGTTCAAAACGATATGCTTCTCTCCATCATCAAAACGAAAATTCAAATCTCCCCGAAATTTGAACAGCATTTTCAGCCGACATCATAATCAAATCGCAAATAATTTTACTAGCCACATAAGTCTTTAAGCCTAGTATGCAGTTCTATTAGAATTTTCTGTGCCCATAATTTTAATGCTATCATTGGAATAGTTCCATTTGGATTTTCTTTACCGAATCTTCGTACTAGACTTTAGAAATAAAAATTTGATAAAGCAGTCTTAAAACAATCTTTTAACTTCTATCGTGGAGTTTCGATGGTTTCTAAAAAGCGCAACAAAGCCTTGGATCTTTGAAGAAAGAGTTGATGAACAAGTATATTAAATAAAACCAAACGTTTCATTAGCCTGCAAATTTTTCATCCGTTTCATTTTCTTTACCGGTTAAATTTCATTATGTCTTATTCGAAAGTCATTTTTATGTTTTTATTCGTTGATATTCTCTTTTATTCCTTTTCTTTTTTATTTACATTCCTTTTTATATTTCTTTATATTACTTATCCCTTTTTTTACTTATCCCCATTTTGTCCGTACCCTTTTTATTCCTTTTTCTTTTCATTCCTTTTTCTTTTCATTCCTTTTTCGTTTCATTCCTTTTTCTTTTCATTCCTTTTTGTTTCATTCCTTTTTCGTTTCATTCTTTTTTCGTTTCATTCCTTTTTCTTTTCATTCCTTTTTCTTTTCATGTTAACCTTGTTAACTTTTCTTTTCATACCATCTTCTTTTCATACCTTTTTCTTTTCATTCCTTTTTCTTTTCATTCCTTTTTCTTTTCATTCTTTTTTCTTTTCATTCCTTTTTCTTTTCATTCCTTTTTCTTTTCATTCCTTTTTCTTTTCATTCGGTTTTCTTTTTATTCTTTTTTCTTTTCATTCCTTTTTCTTTTCATTCGGTTTTCTTTTTATTCCTTTTTCTTTTCATTCCTTTTTCTTTTCATTCCTTTTTCTTTTCAATCCTTTTTCTTTTCATTCCTTTTTCTTTTCATTCCTTTTTCTTTTCATTCCATTTTCTTTTCATTCCTTTTTCTTTTCATTCCTTTTCCTTTTAATTTCTTTTCATTTTTATTTCTTTTCCCTTTTGTTTGAGTCACCTTTTATTTATTATTTCTTGTGTGTTTTATTTATTGTTGTGCCTATTATTTTTTTTCTACTATTTTAATGTCTTCTATTTTGTTTTATTATGTTTTATTTCTCTTTCCTTTTGTTTCTTTTTCATATCTTATTTTTTTACATCAATTTTTATTTAATTTTTATTTGTTGTCATTTTCCTTTTATATTGGTATTTCTTGTTTCAATTTGTGTCTTTTATTTAGTTTTTTTTTATTTTCTTTTGCGTTTTATTTGTTTCTTTTATTTTTTTTATATCTTTTACTCCTTTTCTTTTTCATGTACAGTGAAACCTTGTTAAGTGGGCCCAAGATATGTGAGAAACATCTGTTATTGATAATTCCAATGAGGTCCCGACACTTTTGCATTGAAATACCTCTGTTACTGGAAATTTTCAAACCTTGTTAACTGAGATCAGATTTCATAGATTTTTTCGATGTTTACCTCTATGATTGGGATTTCGTAGCTCAATAACCCGTATAAGTGAGACAATTTGTCAGATTATGGCCACTTGTAGTAGCAACGAAAATGAACAGCAGCCCACTTTTTCCACCTCATTATATTATAAATGATGCATTTCGACCTCTCATAGTTGGACCCACTATAAATAAGACAACTGTCTTGTTAACCTGCCTATTTGGGAAACTGGGTAAATGAAAACCCTCTATAAGTGATAAAATTTGTTAGGTCCATTGAGATCCCAGTTACCAGGTTTCACTGTATTTGCTTTGATTTCCCTTTTATTTATTTTCGCTTTCCTCTTCTCTCTTGTATTTTTTCTCTTTTACTTCACTTTTATTATTGTTTTCCTTTATTTTGTTTCCTTATATTATTTACACTTTATCTCTTGTTTCTTCTGTTTTCTTCTTCTTTATTTTATATATGACTATTTTTTCCTTATTTTGGTTATTCTTGGCTCTTGCATTTTCAAATATTTTCTCCTATATTTGCCTTACTTTCCCTCTACTTGTCCTCGAACTTTATTTGATTATATTATATTTGTGATGTATTGTATTTAATTATATTTATTACTATATTTAATTATGATTATTACTGAATTAAATGTTTCTATTGTTCAAAGCTCATAGTTCATTCTTAGCCAAATAATCGCGTTAATCAGGGGAATAAATGGTGAATATAGTTTATCAAGTAAGTATTTAGACTTATAGTCAATCATTAGAACCAAGTTTTTAGATGTTTTCGAGATCAAATCACAGATTTTTGGTGCAAATTATTATTTATTCCGAGTCAAAATCATAGATTTTCGATCAAATAGTTTCCACAAACCATATTCAGAATTTTATTGTGACAAATTCATAAATTTATGACTGAAATTCATCCATTCTCGAGACCTATCCGTTACTATTTAAGGCAAGCTATTAAATTGAATTCCGTGTTAAACTGTCTCGGAAGTAAATGAACTACAATCAATAATTTTTGTTTTGGGTCGAAACATTTTTATTTTGACTCGGAAAAATTATGAATTTGTTAAAAGACAAAGAAATTATTCAATATCGATGTTTCGGTCTGCTCACATGACCAAAGTTTTGATTAGAGGCATATTGGTCTTCTCATCACTAATTATAATCTTGATATATATATATATCACCCTCAGAAATTAATTCTGACTCCAAATAGTAGGAGAGATTCAGCTGTTGCGTCAAAGCAATCAATTGAGTTTATTTTATTTATATTCTATTAATTCTTGATGCTTTACAAGAAATTATGGTTATTGTGGCATTCTATTGATTTCTATTCCCCCATATTTGATGCTGTTGATTATCAACCACTAGTAAGCAACAACGCGTAAAAAGTTTAATCTTACGTATTACAGAATTCACAACAAGAAATAATATAAAAATATATTTTCATTGCCAAATTATTATGCAGTTAGATTATTTTCATTATAAACAATTTTCCGCATAAACGTATTTCATAATGAAAATCTAACTTTCCAATTTATCTTCTTGGAAAATTTTCAAAAAAAGTTTTTAGCGTATATTTCTGTTTTTAGTAATTAGTATTTTAAAATGTTTGCCTTAAAATGTTTTTAAAAGTGTAAAAAATGAACACATCACAAAAAAGCCCGAAACAGTGTCATATTCTATTCATGAAATGATTTTCTTTGATTCTAACAAAAAAACAAATTCAAGCACACTACAGCAACCCTTAAAGGAGCCGCCTCTGTCCATCCATTGCTCTATTATCGCCGGTATTTCATGAGCAATTCGAAAATGACAATAGAATGGCTGTAATAAATATGTAATTTCTCGCACACCAAGCAATATCCTTTTTATAACTTTTCTATCCTATAATACTATCTATTCATTTTTTCGTAGAACAATACTGTGATAAAATTGTTTTCGGTGTTTTCTTTGTCTTTATGCAGTTCGATTTATACTAACTTTCGTTTTCTTCTTTTCTTTTCCGCTAATTTCAGAAATGAATCCCGTCGCGTCTACAAAACTCTATTGAGAGGTTGTTTAAAACGAACACATAGACAACCGCAACAACAGCAGCTACATCAACAACTGCCTCCGTCGAACAATCCGAAAAAAGTTCTGTGTGAGGATAGTAGCGATAATCGTTGCCGAGTTCCAGTCAAATATCCGATAGTTTTGTGTCGGTACTCATCGAATCCTAGTTTAAATCGTTGGTGGATCTGTCAAGTATGTGAATTAGAGAATAACTCAGTGACATGGCATTGTTTGAATTGCAATAGTGTAAGTTTTCTGGCACCTATTTACAAAGGGACTTTGCATCAAAAGCCTCAAAAGCAGTCACAGCAGCAACCGCAACAGGTGCAGCAGGCAGCACAACAACTGCAGGAAAAGCACCCGCAGCTACAATCATCCACAACTCTCAACCGTGAACCGCATCAGCAAAAGTCCTTTGAGAGCAATGACCTAGAAGAGGAGCGAAATGAACGAAAAATCAAAGCTCGCCTATTGAGACGAACGCGTAGTCTTAGTATGGATTCTGGCTCGTCTTCGTGCCGAAACAGTACAATCGGTCGATGTAACGTGTGTTTAGTTAATTGTATACCGTCAACGGCAGCTGTTCCAAACTGTAACCACCAGAAATTCAGACTGCCGACCATCGAAGGTGTCCCACCAGCAAATATTTATTTCGACCTGAGCACCAAATACCAAAAAACTCCTGCATCAGCAGCAGGCTTTAAAGATGGAATTTTTAACTCTGGCTGTAAAAACAATAACGCTACAAATCTGATATATTCATATCAGAAGATCAACAAGTCGTTGTCCAACATACCCGACCCAGTGTTCGGTGAGAAAATCGTTAGTCGAACAGATAGATGGCAAGTCCTGACACCGGACGGTCGCCATTCGTCATACTTTAATTCAGATCCGTACACACAACCACAGACTCGCCATTATCGTCAATATTCTCGGCAGTCATCATTTCCGGAAACGGCTTCCAATACCTTGCAAAAGCAGCAACTGCACTCAGACAATAAATGCGGACAACGCCAATGCGAAATATGTGGAGTTTGCGCTCGAGGCTCCGAAAGTAGCAATTTTACAATTACCACATTGGCTAGATCTTCATCCAGCAATCCAAATCAATCGAATAAACTAAACGCTACGCTACCGCGTAATGGGGGCATTCTTGTAGCTGTTAAAGACTGGTCGAACGGTGCCTCCACGAACTGCAAGGGGTCTGCTCGTTCGATAGACAATTTAGCAATTGGTGACGGTGGCAGCTACTACGAAGCATTACGAAGAAACTGCTGTCCACCGAACCATATTATGCCTAATATAATACGAACTCCTCCTCCAGCAGCAACGACACACTTCTACGAAAATCATACTTTTGCACGTAATAAAATCCCAACGCAATTGTTAGAGGATCAGTCGCCTGGTGGGGCCAACAAATCAACTCATTCGGAACCGATCTACGCTGTAGTAAATAAAATAAATAAAGCAAAAAATAAGGTGAAACCACAACCCGAACCCAAATACTTATACATTGGAATGGCCGGCAGTGTTGCAAGTGATACGAAAATCAATTCCGATCCACTTTACTCTAGTCTAGGACCGCATGTAGCTCCAAATACAGCCAATTCGATAAATCTAGCAGGCGGAGCTACCAATAATAATAAACTGCCAGCTATTGATAATATGGGCAATACGAAAACGTCTCTTGTAAGTGGACCGTTACGAGGCGGTGGTGGAACAACTGTTGGCGGTCTAAATGAAGTCACTGCAGACGATAGCAGTGCGGATAGTGAGAATGCTTTGTATGCGAAAGTTTGGAAAGGACCAAGGAAACCGATTGTTGAGTCGAAAACGTATGGATATCGAATATTTAGTTGATGTTTATTTATCAGCTGTTTATATTTGGTTGCGGATTTTAACTAGCATTATTACTTCGGTTCTAGTTTCGAATTATAATTACTTACAGCACTTATTATTTTGTTATTCAGCAGTTATAAATTAACTGTTTCATCCCACGGCACATGGGATTAACTGTTTCATCCCACGGCACATGGGAGTCTAATCGCTCACAAATTCTTTCGAAATAGTGAATATTTCTTAACCATGTCGTCTAAAAACATTTTCACTCATTCATCTAATATGCACAGCATTACTTTTTCAAATTATTGTCCATAATCCGTTAAATTTAATTTGAAATGCGATAATTTTTCTATCAAATTTTGTTAATAACACACTTATAATGTGAACATATCACTTAACATAAAAATGAACATTGTGACACTCAATATGATTTATCCCATTGTGATTCTAATATGCAGCTTTATTGAAAAACGAATTTGGTGGGACTAGACTTGGGCGTTAAACTTTATTGAAAAGCATTTCTTGGTATTGTCTCCACGAAAGTTTTTTTTTTCGAAGAAGGATTTTTTTAGATTCTGTGAAGAGTTGACCCAAACTTTTGACTTTCTTTATTGCATTTTGTTTTGATGCTGTTCGTTGAAAGGAAGACTAGTTTTAAATGCGTTCCAAAATAGAGTCCACTTGACTTCGCCACATCCTTATAGTTTAATGCACTAGACTTTTGTTATGCATGTTTACCTGAAACATTGCATGTCTTCCGTTTTGAGTTATTTCGCAACTAGTATTTCGCTGAATTGTTTGGTCATTACTCTGACAGAGTCCTCCATTCAATCGTTCTACTTTGTTACATTCATTCATTAATATGTAGAACGTAGAAATTGTCTACGTCAATCGATTTATTTCGTTGATATGCCACATGGAATACTGTTGGCAGCAAAAGTTTAGAATACCAGCAATGTAGTACAAATAGCCTTTATATGTTCCGCTTTAAATATTTATAATGAACGTTATTTTTTCAGCATTTTGAATGCATTCCTCTATCAAAAGAAAGCATGAATTGGTGGTTTGTAGTCACGAATGAATTTAGTGCTTAGTAGAAATCTAAGATTTGTTCGCTCCTAAGGTTAGTTTTATTTTGTGTGAGTCGATGAGAGTGTTGTTGTTAAGCTTAATTTTAAACATTCTGGATGATTTTCCAAGCAGTTTGATCGCATCTAGGTAATGATGTCTGGTGATTTGCCCTCTTTTGCATAAAAGGTAATAAAATTGATTTTGCTAGGATGATGAAAGTGCTTCATAGAGATGATATCTTTATAGTTTTTGAAAATTTGACTTAGTTCAAGAATGAGAATATTTATGCTCCTGAATTTACTGAACTGAAATACCAATTTATCATTTAGAGGCTAAATGGTTTTCAACTTCTTTTCAGACATGAATGTTTCGACATTTTTCAGTAAATGGGCCAATAGTCAAAGGGCAGAGGAACTCTTGTAATATCCATATTCATCGAAAGAACAAAAAATATATTCTGTAAAAACAGAAACCGGAATCGTTAAATAAAGCACACATTTTTCAATTAATGTACCAGAGTTCAAATAAGTCCCATTTAATGCAATATCGTTATACCAGCAGTTAATCTTCGAAATATTTTTTATAGGCGCTTCTCGCTCCTACAAATTTCTTTATGAATTTATTTTGTTTTAAGCGATTCCAAACGGGTTCCACGGGTAATATTTTTAGTTTGGGGTACAAAAAGAAATCACAAGGGGCTAAATGTGGCGAATACAATGATTGTTAAATAGTATTTTACGCATATTTAGCCTTAAATGCTATCACAATTAGTGCTGTATGCGATAGTGCATTATTTCTCATGCAATACCCATGAAATGTTTTTCATTGATTCTCATCGTTTTGCTAGATTTTGTATATAGTACATCATAGTATCTTTTACTGTTTCGTCTGTTCTTCCGGAACGATTTAATGGTGCACCAAATCGCAAATATCGAAGAAAACAATGTGTAACACCTTAATTTTTTATCTAGCTTTGATGTAGTTTTTCAGTTTCAATTCGATTTTTGGCTTCCATTTCGATGATTGTTGGCTTTTTTGTGTAACAAAAACTTATAGATCCACGTCTCCTCATTATAATGTGTTCCATAGACGTAGGATCAGAATTTATTAGACTAACATGCCTAAAGAGGCCTCTTTACGGTATTATGTTTAAAAATCAGCTCATTTGAAATGAGAAATGAGAATATTTATCGAATTTGAACGAACAGACTCGTGAAAAATGTTGAGGTTTTGTACAGTTTATCTTAAGCTAGAGTGATGATTAGCAAGCATAATTTCTAGCACTTTTTGCATACTTTTGTCGATTGAAGGGGTTGAACGTCTTTCGAAACGAGACTGGTCTTCGATGATCTCTCGGTCTTGTTTGAACGTTTTAAACCACTCCTAGGGCTGTATTATTGGTAAAGTTGATTCGTCGTAAGTCTTTTTTATCACTTTTAGCGAGTCGGCACCCGAAGCATCATTCTTAACTTGAAATTTAATATAAACTCTTTGTTCAACTATTGCGTTAATTGTAAAAATCGTCGCACACTATTGAAGTGCTCTGATTAAATTACAATTCGGCTAATCATGCTCATATAACACATAATAGCTCTGTATAATGCTGCCAACTTATAGCAGGAGAAAAGTACATCTAGCTTCCAAATCAACGATTAGTCTTTCGGCTAAATCTTTGATTTACACTATGTTGATTTTTGTGAAATCTAAATTTAACGACAGCTTTCAAGCCTGGTAATAAGAAAATAATCATCTTGCAAACCAACTTAAAATAGTTACTTTATTGCTATATTTGAGATCTAGCTAAGCACAACAATTTAAATTTTGTTTATTATACGTTATATTGGTGGAATACAACACACTGAGAAAGTTTAAATGTTTAAGCAACATGATTAAAGAACGTCGTCTCCAGAGGCTTTGTTAAATTTCAGCCGATTTATGGCTTTTCGTACTTTTTCTATGCTTGGTGGCGGCATTATAAGGTCGCCTTCTTGCTTTGGCGGAGCCTCCAATTCTTCGTTGAGCTGACCGTTTAGCAATTCACTTAAGTGCACTTCCCATCACTCCAAAATGCCTTCAGGATCGGTGATCAGATTACCCTCTTTGCTCTTACAGTACGTGAAGCAAGATGTGTACTATGTCATGTATGGAAAATTTGATAGAACTTACGCGCTTGTTGCGTACCCCGCTCTCTAGTTCTTTCTATTTCACAGATCATGTCTTTTTCCCATATTTGAAATCTACCTGAGCACAACAATTTAAATTTTATGTATAATTCACGGTTGCTATACGTTATATTGGTGGAATACAACACACCGATATATTTTAAATGTTTAAGGAACATCACCATTTGAACTACTAACTTTTACTTAGTCGAATGTTTAATAAGATTCCTAAAACTCAAGGCTTTCTTTCAAAAATCAATTGAAAGATTGCAAGGATTACAGCTCGTTGCGAGCATTGCGCTCTTTAATATATGGCCTCCAAAAGTCTCTGATCTCGTCCTCCCTTCTCGATCTCCTGATCCCGCCCTCGCTTTACAGTCTTCGTCTATTGAGTCTACCCGACGTTTCCTGGCCTATCCCACCGGCATCTGGCAATTTTAGTACAAGTACAGTAGTCGGTCAATAGTGTCGTGTGCTTGCTTGAAATTGAAGAATATTTGATAAACATCGATATTGGATTCCCAGCACTTTTTGATTACAAGCTTTGCCATAAATATTTGGTCAAATGTGGATCGTCCAAAAACCAAGCCTCCATGGAATTCAACAATCGTATCTTTGTGGAGCTTAAATTTCTTTTCTTTGGACGTACAAAGTAGTGAAATGCTTTTGCACTCACATTGCAGTTTGTCCTCCTTTTTGTGGATAGGGCATAATCAGCTTTGAGTCCAGTACTGCGGCGCAATCTCATATTGGGCTGTGGTCCTATATTGTTTAAACCGTTTTGTAGGTGGTATTTTTTATACTTCCGCCGCTAGATTTGCTTAGTTATTCTTGAATTTCATCCGACGCTTTGCCTTTTGTCTAGCTTTTGATGGCTATATCAACTTCTTCCAGCGTTGAACAGTAATGTGTACTTTTCTTTGTTAGCATTGCTGGAGACCTCTGTTCCTGAGTCACATAAGCAATGTTAAGGAGCTCTTCGAAATGGGACCTCATTCACCGCATCTCCTCACCGCACCTGCATTTGTTTTTCATTTCCGATGATCGCTCTATGTTTGCCTATACAAAGCGTTGTCTCCGGTTGGAAGGATCTACTGAGGTCAAATATCCCTGCCGCCTTTTATGACTTTTTACGCTTGCCTCAATTTACTGCTCTCGAGGTTTTTGTCAATTTGCCTCAGCTCGCCGTTATAATATTTACCCTTTATGTCGGAGTACTCGAGTTTTTGTCTACCTCCGTCTTTTTATTCCGCTCACCTCATTTATGCCTCATTTTTTGTACCAGCGCATATTAGCATTCCTCGTTTAGTTACTTGCTCATTCCACGCCGGATCTCGTAACCAATCCCTTGCTCTGCCATGGTTTTGATTGCGGGTTTGTTTCAATTATCCCAGGTATCGTCCACAGGCTTGTTGGAGTTGTCTTGCATTATGGAAGGTACGGACATCTGGGGCTATCCATGCTCTTTCGTGAACGCGCTTATGCGGGATATTTTTCGAAATGGCAACTAGATTTCTGCTGCAAGCAAAATCAATGAGGGGCTGGTCATTATCATTTGTTTCTTCGTGGAGACTGTGCTCATCAGTTGCTCATCTGCGAGTCTCTTTTGGCCGTTTAAAACAAACTTTCGAGGGTGTTGTAAAACCTGTCATTAATTTGAGCAACATTTTGAAGAGTTTCGCTTTTATGTGAATCGCACCTAGTCGGCCGTTGATAGGGTTAAAATCGAGAATGTTTGGCCTTATCCACGATAAGCACAGTTTTCGTAATTTTACATGCATAAATTTGTACTTACGCTAAAGTCTATCTCTGTTGACAGAATTGTTTACTGATAGCACATTCTCAGACACAACTCTCTCTACGTGATTCATATTTAGTGATAAGATTATTATTCTCACTAATAATATTAAGCAAAAGCAATACGACTAGTACGCAACGTTATCTATTCAGATATCTTATCATTTGTTTGCCAGCTGTTGTTTGAGTCATTTTTCCTATTTGTCAATATGCATATTGAATTTTTCGTTATTGTCATTGGTTGGCAATGATTTATATTTATTTTCATGTAATCAATATTTTCGAAGCAAATTTTAACATCAATGCAATATTTATTATTATTTTTATTTATTTTAGTCGTTTGTTTAAAAAAGAAATACTACATGTATGTGTCTTTCGAAGCGAAATTCACTCATCCTACTTGTTATTCATCTTCCAGATCATCATCTCAATCGCTATTCCCTAAACAATCAACCAACAATGAAGGAAATACGTCATCATCGTCTTCGTCATCGTCGGTGTCGTCGCCTCGTATGTGGACATGCACGAAATGCTCATACGCTTACAACCCGATTTGGGTAGAAAAATGTGATATATGTGATTCGGCGCGTAGTCAACCGTCGCTTACACAACCTAGTCTTATAACCGTAACAAAAGTGGGTGATACAATTGCGCCATCGATAGGTAAAATTTATTTAAGAAACTCGTGGTGTCTTCTCACTGTAACCCTTTTGCTTTCCAGAATCTCGTAAGGAAATGAAATGTGGCTTGAAAATGGGTCAATCTAAATCGTCGCACGCTTTTGACGAGGTCCCATCGGTTGTTGAAGTGCCGATTGCTACTTTCGAACAAGATTTAGAAGATGATTTCCAATTTCTTTCCAGTAAGTATATAAGCATTATCTGATAGTACTGAGGGTAGATTAGGCTAAGAGAGACAATTCCGAGTACAATTCCAAATGTAAGTCTTATCAGCAAAAAATACTTATCTAAATTAAGTAATAGAAGTTGAAATGAAAACGCATGAATCACATATTACCGGGAAACGAAAATGAACGATCAATAATTAAATATCACTACAAATAATAGAAACCACTGATATCATTCTCACAGCAAGAGCGTGCATGCATTTAGTACGGTTTTTGTTTGCGTATGCGGTTCACCGAGCGAAAAATGGCATTTTACCGCAATACCATCTACATTCGAACTACCCCAAATCCATCAGATGGTTGTCTTTCTATAATTCTAAGTCAGAACTTGATTAATGTTTTAATTTATCAATTTAAATCTTGCAGATGAAACAGAAAGAGGAAACCATCAAGATTGGACTTGTAAAAAGTGCACACTAGTTAATTCGCCACTCTCTAATGTATGCGTAGTTTGCGGGGGCTCGAAGCTGAAAAGTGTTTCGGCTGTCGAAGATATGACCTTACGCAAGGGTGAATTTTGGTCTTGCTCGCAATGCACCTTGAAGAATTCCCTTTCCACGAATGTGTGCATAGCTTGTAAGGCACA
Source organism: Nemotelus nigrinus (assembly GCA_947369275.1). NCBI lineage: Eukaryota > Metazoa > Arthropoda > Insecta > Diptera > Stratiomyidae > Nemotelus > Nemotelus nigrinus. Next base: position 53,955,271 of record OX376374.1, on the reverse strand, counting down.
ACGCCACATTCCCATAATATCAGGTCAACAAACGCACTATCGCCCGTACACGTCGACGCCCATAAGCGGTGGAAACAGCAAAATTCAAACGGCAATGCACAATAGACAGATTTTAGCAACGCTTGCAGTCAACAATAATCCAGCTTCACCATCTTCGACAGCGCAGCAGTCATACAATTCAACGAACCATTCGAATCTTGTACCACCATCGCATCGTGTGTCCCGTAGTCCATCTCCAAAACACGATCGTTCGTCGGGGGCTATTCCAAAGCGACATAGCACAGGCGGGGCAGTAGTATCAAGAACACCTTCGAGCTCGTCCTCATCAGGAACATCGGCTTTAGGAACTCCTTATTCGAATCGTCATAGTAGTAGCGGATCGACTCCGACTTCGGTGAAAACTTGGCAATGTCCCGCCTGTACATATGAAAACTCTTCGGCTAGTGTAGTTTGTGATATTTGTTCGAGTCCGCGAGGATTGGCGAGTGCTATGTCGTCAGTAGAAATTAGTAATAGTTTAGCGCCTTCAATAACTGTCGATTTAAGTCAGCAAGAAAGCAAACTAATGGAGAATCTGCGGCAAAGCGAAGAGAGCGAAGCGCGCAGCAAGTGGGAAAATATAATTCAATATTGTAAGGAAAACAGTGAGCTATTTGTCGATGACTCGTTTCCGCCTGCGCCTCGCAGCTTGTATTACAACCCAGGTGCAAATAACGATGGTAACCCAGTTGTGCAATGGCGACGGCCCCATGAGATAAACTGTGATGGCGGCACATTTCCGCCATGGGCCGTTTTCAGGACTCCACTGCCTTCGGATATCTGTCAGGGCGTATTGGGAAATTGCTGGCTTCTAAGCGCCCTAGCTGTGCTGGCTGAGCGTGAGGATCTAGTTCGTGAAGTGCTGGTCACAAAGGAGATCTGCCCACAGGGTGCATATCAAGTAAGATTATGTAAAGATGGAAAGTGGACTACTGTGCTGGTAGACGATCTATTACCTTGTGATAAACGCGGTCATCTGGTGTATTCACAAGCCAAGCGAAAACAGCTGTGGGTACCACTGATAGAGAAAGCGGTAGCCAAAATTCATGGATGCTATGAAGCACTTGTTTCGGGCCGGGCAATAGAGGGTCTTGCAACTTTAACTGGTGCTCCGTGCGAGAGTATACCTCTACAACCAAGCTCACTTCCAATGCCCAGTGAAGACGAATTGGATAAGGATTTGATTTGGGCTCAGCTGTTAAGTTCACGTGGAGTGAAATTTCTGATGGGAGCAAGTTGTGGTGGTGGCAATATGAAAGTGGACGAAGATGAATATCAACGTATTGGCTTGCGTCCCAGGCACGCATATTCCGTCCTTGATGTAAGAGACATACAAAATCAACGTCTGTTAAAACTGAGAAATCCTTGGGGACATTACTCGTGGCGCGGCGACTGGTCAGACGACTCAGATCTATGGACTGAAGAATTACAGGAAATTCTAATGCCTCATGGCGCCTCCGAAGGCGTATTTTGGATATCGTTTGAAGATGTTTTGAAATATTTCGATTGTATTGATATATGTAAGGTGAGATCAGGATGGAATGAAGTGAGACTTCAGGTAAAAAATACCAAATTCGTTTATGTGGATGAAAATATGTATATTTAATGTTTGTAGGGTACCCTCCAACCGCTGTGTTCATTATCTTGTGTGCTACTTACTGTTCTGGAGCCTACCGAAGCCGAGTTCACTCTGTTTCAAGAAGGTCAGCGTAATTCGGAAAAATCCCAACGCTCTCAACTCGACCTTTGTGTGGTTATATTCAGAACAAGATCGCCAGCAAATCCTGAAGTAGGTCGACTAGTCGAGCATAGTAAACGGCAGGTAAGATTTTTATTTGAAATTCGATAGTATTAAGTCAAATTGAAAAAGCTTACTGACATTTTACAATATAACATATTACTTTGTTCATTTTCAGGTTCGAGGATTTGTAGGCTGCCATAAAATGCTTGAACCGGATATTTATCTTCTTGTTTGCTTAGCATTTAATCACTGGCATACTGGAATCGAAGATCCATCATTATATCCACAATGTGTCCTCGCTATTCATAGTTCGAAAAGACTTTTAGTGGAGCAAATCAATCCACCGCCATTTTTACTTGCAGATGCTATAATTAGTTTGACATTGACCAAAGGACAGCGTCACGAGGGCCGAGAAGGAATGACTGCATACTATTTGACTAAGGTGAGTTGTTGTTATTTATTTGTTATATCAATAGAAAAAAACTGCGTTAAATTGAAAAAAAAACCAATAAGAGAAGCACAAGAATAGAGGCACATCCAATGTGAATCGTAACAATGATGCAAAATATTCGAGCAACCTGGTAGCAAACAAATGAATGGTTTTTAATTGTCTTTGATTGTAGTGGGTGTTATGCTATGTTGTAAACAAGCTTAAAAAAAAATTAAAACTGGCACTTTATTTTCCTCGTGTTAAAGAACTTATCGAAGGTGAAAAAATGCTTCCGGGAATATTCGAAAATGATAATGCGTCTGCAAAAAACATTAATCCAACAACTGAAAAATTGGTTTTTAGTTTTTTTTTTAGCAAGGGAAGATGGGATATTTATAGTATTAGAAAAAATATTCGGAATTTGACTAAAAAAGTCAATACATAACGTATTTGTATATCAAACCAAACTTATTTGATGTATATCAAACCATCGGGAGCTTGTGGAAATAGATCTGTTCAATTTTCGCATTATACTTGACACCCATTGAAAAACATTTCAAAGTGGGCATATCTGCGAATATAACGGTGTTAAAAATTAGCTCGTAAAAGTTGCTACAATCAGCAAAATACTTCAATCACTGCTCAGTAAAAATCACAAACTTGTAGAAAATTACTTGTAGTGGATAATAATAAGCTCAATACCATTATTATGCACAATACTTTAACTGCTCACTTTGTGTGCATAAGCCAATATTATTAGATGGTTGCCAGAACAATAATCAGGAGTGATTAAACCAAAACCCCTGGTAGAGCTGTTAGAGACTTTTTTGCGTCATCTTGTGTCCTTTTGTTGATGCAGTTTGCATATGCCAATGCCGATTATCAAAGTAGACAGGAGCTCATGCCCATAGTTCTAGACCTCTATACTAGACTAGACCTCTATACCAGACTAGACCTCTATACTAGGCTAGACCTTAATCTTTAATATATCAGATATTTCTAGCAACGAATCTAACACTTGCTCGAAACAATATTTTTTTTTAGTATCATGTCTAATACAGAAAGCTGTGGACCATTTGCTTGTGCATTACTTGTTTTTTTCCATCTCATCCATTATTCAGTTAGCCGCTTATTGCCCGCTTAAATCCATCGTCCAGCGATAAGTTCTTGAGGAAGTCGTCTGTGTATGGGTTCAATTTTCGATTATTTTTTCGGAACTCATTACGAATGAACGAATAAAATATATTCTGGTCATTTTTTTGTTTATTTGTACATTCGTTGTTTTTAAAAACCAATTTTTTGGGGCATTTTATAAAGGCCGTAAAAGCTGCAAAAATGAAAGAAAATAAAATGCCCACAAGTAGCGATATGTTTTCAAAATATACAAAAAAGGAGCCAAAACGTTTAATGGTTTTCTTAAATTCTAGCCACTCAGTTGGAAAACACGATTTTTGGGAAAACGCGTTTAAAAATTTATCATAAGAGAAGAAGATGTGTGAGACTTACGATTAACCGTCTATACCAGACCCGTAAAGTTCACCTTCCTCTTCCCACAGAATTGCATATACTGCGCCATTTGCTCCTCAGTTGGGTTGGACTATTGTCCTTTTTCCTGCGTCAATGATCCTCAGCTCTTCGTGGTTAATGCATTGTTCGTACAGTCGAGTAGCATACGCCTCTGTTTGTTGCTCCAAAGTGAGCACTATGTCATACACCATTTCTAAAATCTCAGCTAATTCTTCATTTAACATTGTTACTGTTAGACAAGTAGCGATTTCAGTCAGGTTTTTTCCTGAATAAAGGCGCTTATACGCTATCATCCAAATGCAACTATTGAGAGATTCGTTGCTGTTCTATGTGTGTGAATTCAAACATCGTTGTAATAAATCATCCGATGAAAAGTTATTATAAATAGGTTTCATCAGTTTGACAACTTCAGGAAGAAGAGGAACTCACTCGCCTGTGGTTAAATGTTGCCAAGGTTCCGGTTGCCTCTGCCTGTCGTCACTTGCACCAACTTTTATCGCCGAAAGGACAGTTCGAGTGTTTTGGAACAGAATCAGCGTTTCTACGGGTTGAATTTAGTTAACTTTATTTTGTCGATGGGATTCCCGTGACCTTTCCCCCTAATGTCTTACTGGTTTTTTTGTACGTTTCCATGTCAAGTAACCATCCTTTTCTCTATATCGCGGGCACATTCTTTGTTTTGTATCCTATTGGCCCCATACGGGTTAGATTAAAGTACCCTCTTGTAAGTTTTATTATCTCCATCCCCCACGTATCTTACATGCTTCACGCTATGTTTTTCTATTAATCTTTTGCACATCACAGTTACTCCTTCAATCTTCATTTTCTCTGAGTTTTCCGTGTAGTTTCTGGATCATTTTTACTCGTGCTGTTCGTACTAGTCATCAAATTTTGCTTTATTTTCGTCTTTCAAATCTATGTTTACTGCAGGCTTGGCAAAAACTAAATTTAACTATCGTATCGGCAACTTGTCTAGAGTTAACGTCCGATGAAAGTGGATACCCCGAACAAGTTTTTCCAGGCATCGTCTCCCGAAAACGTTATATGGTCGTCTACGTTCCCGTAACTTGCATTCAATTCCTTTTTCTCGTCCACTGTCTTTTTCAAAACGGTGTTGTATTCAGTTGATGTGGCGATATTGATGTGGTCAAGACACGTATAGTACGTAGGTTTCGTTGTCCCACTGCAAACAACAGTAAACGGAATACAAAAACTAGGCAGCGGTTTATCTTATAACCATGTTGATTTATTTTCGGATTCGAATTCATCGGTGTATCACCGCAATTTTAGAACTGTGTGAAAGTGTGTTCAAAAGTACGAAAATCGCACCGCGTTTTTATAGATTAGACAAACTTGACTTTTTCATGGCAGTTTTTGCAGAATTGGAGAAGAACCCCGAAAATTATGCAAAAATTGAAGCTTTAATTAATTGGAGCACTTATTAACGAATAATTTTTCGGTTTTTTTCGCAGACACTCTAAAGTACGTTGCTTTATTTTTCTTGGTATAACTCTCGGGTGATACGCATTTGTTTATGCGACCGGCCACACGACTGGCGCCTTTTGCTGGAGTCCTTTTCTGATCCATTTAGACAAAAAAATCTGATTCAACTCCAAAGAACAATAATTCCGCAACTTTGCAGTAGTCGATATGTTTTCAACTTCAAAATCGGTTTAAAATTGAAGTTACAGATAAAATCGGCTTTGGAAAAGATCTAAATACACATATGCAATGCAATTTATACATTCGCATAGTGGATTTGAAATCCGTAACTTCAAATCGAACTCTCTGAAACTTCGGAAGTATTTTAACCAAAAATAGAGTGATTCGACTTATAACGATCTATGTGAATCCGATGAAATCGAGAAAGTACTCGCAACTTTTTGGAGCATACATGACGACTCCATAACATTTTCGCTGCGTTTGATTAAGGTACATAGAAACGGACTAAATGGTTCTACAAAACCGACTAAAGAAGAAATCTTAGTGACATTAATGTCAATCTACGATCCACTGGGATTGATTCTTCATTTCGTTTGCCGGGCTAATGATGATACAGAAAGAGACTTGGCGACTCAATTTGGGTTGGGACGATCATATAACGGATGATGTCGATCAAAAATGCTTAGCCACTAAGTCTGCTTAAGTCAATCGAGCCACTGAAAAGTTTGCGTCAACATATCTCATTTCCTTGGAGCTTGGAGCACGCATACAAATCTGCATTGTATTTGTCGATGTCGGCAAAATATCCTAAAATGTTGAAGTGCCACTCGCCACAGCAAAAGTAAAAGCCGCATTCATCAAATACACACCCATTCTACGTCTGGAGCCTCCGGCTGCTTCGATTGGTGCCAAAGTTTTAAACACAGTAATGAGCGCACTTGGCATAAAGGAACATACAATGTACTTCTGGCGCGACTAATCTGTCTTACTATCTTGGCTCCATTCTCGAAAAAACTTAATGTCAATAGGTATATAGGTCCGGATTTCCTCATGGAGGATGAACAGCTCGGATGGAAACAACAGTTTCAGCATGGAATATGGAACCTGAAAGCCCTTCACTTGAATGTGTCACGTTGCACATCACGAAAGTCATCGACGTCATAGTCGCCACACGATTCAGTAATTAGAGTTCTTGAATAATATTAAAATATCATCTTGTAGCAAGTATAGGGGGATCCTAAAGTCAGAAGATCTACAACACAACAGGCCGATAATTTCCTATTCCGGGAGGCACAGAAGACGTATTCTGAAGAAATATTATTACTTGCGAAAGGCCAAAAAGTTCCTAAACAAAGCCCTTTATACAAACTGTCACCTGTCTTGAACGAAAATAATGTTTTTCGCTTGAAGGGAAGAATTAATAATGAACATCCGATCATTCTAGCCAATTCACACCGTATAACCAAGCTTTTAGACGCAAAGAAACACGACGCATGTGTTCATCAATTCTCTGAGATAGTAGTAAACGAATTGTGATAACGGTTTTGTATACCACGTTTACGAGTCCTAGTTAGGCAAGTACGTCGAAAATGTTATAAGTGCAACATTTTATTGGCTCGTCCATCACTTCCGGAAATGTCTCCACTGCCAGTTGGTCGAATTGCTGCCGACACTGCACCCTTTTCCCACACTGGGATCGATTTATTGGGTCCGTTTATCGTTACCGGACACCGAATACATGAGAAGCGTTGGCCAGTAATACTCACTTGTCTAACAATAAGAGCCATCCATCTAGTAATGGTCAGTGAAATGTCAACTGATAGTTTTCTACTGGCATTCAGAATCTTTGTGGCACAAAGAGGCCAGCCGCGTGATTACAATATTGATGGAACACAAATTTAGTAGATGATCAAAGAAGCTTACAAAAAAGTGGACTTTGACGCAATAGAAGAAGCCACAACAATTTCGACGCTGAAATGGCATCTCAATCCTCCACTATCTACTCATAGTGGGGCCTGGGAACGGCCGATCCAATCGATTAAGTCAACAATGCGAGTGATGGTTGAGCCCTTACGCAAACCAACACCAGAAATCTTGAAAAATATTCTAATAGAAATCGAAAACTTAATCAGTTCTTGGCCTTTAACCTATATTCCGTTGGATTATCAAAATCAAGAAGCGATTACTCCAAATCATGCTCTTCTCGTTTACAAAAACCCATTCAAATCAGTTACAACATTAACGCACCGAAATTAGAGTAGCCGCAATCCCTTAACCTACCGGCCCACGCTCACAAGACGATCCAAATGGTTTGATTCTGAGGAGAGCTAAAAATAGATGTGTGGGGGTCCTGGTTCGGATAAGGGACCGCGCAACAAGCTTTGAACACACCTAGCTCTTAATCAGGGGTAAACTGAGTCGTGGAACTAATCACTCCACCCACACTCGTATTTACATTTTGTAAATTTGTGATGAAGCTCTCTGACAGCTTAAACCCCACAGATTCGAACGAAGGTTACCGTGGGATTACTTTACTTTTCCCAGAGGTAGAATAGTGGAAGTCATGCGCTCGGAAGACGGAAATCGTGCGAACTGCAACAGTCCAAACCAGTTGCGGAATATACGTACGTCCAGTCATAAAGCTGGCTAAATTGGACGTCGATGCTGAAGATGCTGTGAAGTGAGTCCAACACAGGCGGGAAAATAAAAATAAGACACCGTCATGTAGATGTAGTAAAAGTAATATCGTAGTAAACATAGGAAAACATATTTTTGCTATAAATAAGACCGTGTTTGACAGCTAAAGTCCTTTTTACTTTTAACATCGGTACGAAACAGATAGTTACTGCTATTAATTTTGATTATTACGAGAATTCGTGAAAACAATTAGAGAATTAAACACCAAATTTTGGGCGTTATACAGTTCTTTATAAATATAGACCTGTAAATCAAATAAAGTTAGACTTACTATCGCTCTTTAAGATTGTGTTAGTTATATGCTTCAATTTTCCTTACATCTCTCCAGAAACCGTTTCCCCCGAGAGGTGCGTGGAATAATTACAATGTATCATGTCTGACGCTTCATAACTCGCGAACAAGGACATGTTAACCAAAATCCTCTACACAACGACATTTCTTATACCTTCCAGATTAGAAATATGCAAAAATGTTGAGTTCTTGAAACCGCGTAAACAGACGACCTCGTTAAAGCGTTCCTTGCTGAGTTATTTTCCTTTATAATCCTACTTTATATAGTTGAAAATATGGTTGGAGAAAATAATCCCAAAATTTAAATTCGATTTCAGTTTAGTATTATCAACAGTGCTCTCCTTACGTTATCGATTCGTTAATTTAGTATTTTTCCACGTTATTTAAATTTGCAGGGATGGGCTGGCTTGGTAGTTATGGTAGAAAATCGACATGAAAACAAATGGATTCACGTTAAATGTGACTGCCAGGAGAGCTATAATGTCGTATCAACTAGAGGAGAATTGAAGACTGTTGACTCTGTGCCTCCATTGCAAAGGTAAGTCTGAAACTATTATTTCAAAATAACATCTAGACTAATTTGATCCAAACATTTTCTTAAACAGGCAAGTTATAATAGTTTTGACACAACTAGAAGGTAGCGGGGGCTTTAGCATTGCTCATCGTTTAACGCATCGCCTAGCAAATTCACGTGGTCTTCATGATTGGGGACCATCTGGCGCTACTCATTGTCCTCCTATAGATAGTGTGCATGGATTGCATGCGCCGCGTTTGATTACATGATTAATATTATGCGTAATTTCGATCGATTCGGAATACTGCATAAAAACAACACTAACATTTTAGTGCATATTCGCTAGAGAAAATAACAAAACAACTAAAGTCATCCACGGTATTAATGATCTGAACATAATTTATAGAAAAGCAGGTTTATTTGATGTATCCCCCAAACCAATGATTAGCGACTGTACAGTTGCTTTTACATTATTACAATAAAGCTCAACGAGTATCCATATGAAAAATGGGAGGAAATACTAAACCGAAAACTGATTTTATGCGTCATTTAAGATATTGATTTAATTAACAAAATCACCAAATGAACGAACAGTAAAACCAAATACAACGCATTATTAGTATTATTTTTAAAGTTTGTAAAAAATACTACGTTCAAAACTTCTTGAAATAAGTTCTAAAGTTGTGGCAAGCTCACGCACATGACAGTGTATTGTTTTGGATACACTTATCTTTCAATTGATGAAACATGTGTGCAAACTATCAACTAGGTTAATTATTCTGTATATATACTGATTAAAATTTTCGATGTCGTTTTGATATTTAATTAACATGGACATTTATTCTGTACTCGATGTATTGTATCAAAAATATTTTTATTAGTGAAATTCCTTAATTTCGCAATTTATTTGAGAATTGAAAAATAAATCAAATTTATTTACAAATGTTTATTTCTGGTGTTCTGAAACGAAATAAAATTTTCGAAAACTATTTTTACATGATTTCGAAACAGGCCTACAAACTTATAAATCAACAATAAATTATATATCAGCTACTGTACATGAATTATCATAGAATCTGAACAAATACCGAACAACAAATGCATTCAATGAACCATAAAAAAATCCCTTTCAATTGCAATTGTGTGTATCTTATTTGAAATTTATATAGACATGATGGTTGATGTGTTAAAATATTGAAAAAAAATAATTGATAAAAGCATTACTTATAAATCAATTAATAAAATTAAATTAACATAACGTAAAATAACGTAAAACGATGTGATAAATTCGAGAAAAAAAGGTCTTTTTAATAAGTATTTGCAATAAAACAAAAACATAAACAAACAAGAAAGTCGAAAAATGTAACACTGTGCTAGGTACGATCAATCTGAACGAAAATTGTTTTTTTTGAAATTAAAACCACAATTACGTAAATGACAGATCAAGGAATGATAGAAAAAATTTCAAACTCGAATAAAATTATAATGAATTAAACTATAGGGGAAATATAATAGAATTTATTGTTCATTTCATTATGATTATTATATGCAGAATAAAGAAAAAATAATAAATCAAAATAATATTTGTTTGTAATGGTCACTAGTTAAATTATACAAAATAACATCAAGAAATGAGTGCGCTGTGGTATTAGGTATGTTTTTTTTGTGTTTTAGTTGAAAGGGTTGTTTGTCTATTTTTACGATTCCCGGTTATGTGAACTGGCTTAACATATTTGCATGATTATTTTTAATTGAACCAATTTTTTTCCAGCTTGTAAAAAAATATTTTAATAAAATCCGATTTTTTCCTTTTGAAGCCAGATATATTTTATTTTTTGACAAATATCGATATTTCGAGGGTAATCTGCCCTCTTCTTCAGTGTCAATCGGTCTCATTTTAATCTAACTTAGGTATGCTATTTATAGTGCTTACTTTTAAATTTTCAAGTAATCGTCTACTAATTACTTTACTTCAATATATTTACCTATCATTAATTAAATTTTCCTCCTCACTATCAAATTTATGTTCAAATTAACCCGAACAATGGTGATGCACAGTTTCCTTGGTCTGTGCTTAGTCTTCTATTCGTTGGTGTTTTCCATATGTTCAGGCTTTCGTACGCATCCAGTTTTCGTGCCTGCTGTACCTCCTTAATCACCTCCACGTTGTCCCATTTTATGTTGTGCTCCTCCTCCAGGACATGTTTCGCTACTGCTAATCGTACTAATGTTGTGTTCCTTCTCCTCGCTGAAGTTGCTTCCCGCTTATGTTCGGTTAGTCTAACACCAACTAACCGTTTTGTTTAGCCGATGCATGTTTTGTCGTATTATGGGCAAGTAATTTTATATATTCCAAGTTTTTCCTTTTTATCCTTTTTGTCCTTCACGTTATATAATTTAGTACCTAATTTTTTTTTAACCCTACTGGTTGGAACCGCTATTATAATAAAGCGTTCAAGAAGTTCCCGAACTTTTCAATTATTATCCAATAATTATATATATCCAATTATTTTTTCATAAGTTTTTTTCTTGGAGCCAAAACTTTACAAAATAAAATATGAAGATTTTTTACCGTCCATAAAAACGAGTCTTCGAGATTGATAATATATTGAAACATCAAAAAGGGCTAACTGATTGAGCAATTGCTTAGGAGTTTAGTATGAAATAGACATGGGTAACGCATCGCTGCGCCGCGCAATTGCGTTGAAGCACTACCCACGATACCACTGCGCTGATATCAATTCCCGGTATCGGTAGCACACTAGCGCACTTCGGTATCAATGGCGTTGGCACTGCCACTTGATAAGTATTGAGTATACTTACCTCAAGTTTGTTTGATGTGAAGCAATATATCTGCGTACGATTAGAATGATACCGGACTGTGGTAGGAATTGAAACTAAACACGTAGAAGTAAAATAATATACGCGTATTTTTAAAGTAACCAATGGAAGTAAACATAAACTAAATTCTTTTTTATTGATTAATTTTAAAACTTTTAGTATATATTTATATTTATTATAACAGATAAAAAAATGCATATAAAGATAAACTAAATCACTTCCCAACGGGTCATTAAAAAGCTAAGTCTAAGGAGAAATAATGGAATAAAAACACATTTTTATTCATTATTATTCAAATTATAATTTAAAAAAAAAAACCACTTGAAATGTTGCTCGTTTTAAGCCTCTCTCGTTTTTCAGATGCTATCTGCCCTGCTTTAGAAAAATAATCTTTTGATCGGTTCGACTGAAGCCGATTGAATTTTACAGGCTGCATGTGTACTTCAAGCAAGTACCGTCAACATTATGATAAGCGAATGCGATCATGGTATCAGCGCAATGCGTTGACACCACTGCCGGCCCGGTATCAGCGCCTCAAAATTTGCTGCATTACCATGCCTAGTATGGAACATTAGATTTTTAGAAAGAAATAATCTTAAATCAAAATTAATCTATTGTTTGTTAAATATAGTTTAAAATATTAGTTTGCCGCAAACTAGCTTTTTTCGGTAGTAAAAAAAAACCGGTTTTGAATGAATGACGGTACGCCAATTGGTGCACAGGTGCGCGGCCTTCATGATGCAGATGGAATACGCGAAGTTGTGACCAGGCACAAACTAGTTTGTGCCGACCACACCTTCAAGCCCTCAGGTCTAGTTGTAAGGCAAGGCTGCCTGCCTTGCTCCAGAAAATAGGAGAGCTCCCCATGTCCTGATTTAAACTAATTTATAATGCAGCTTTGAGGACCGCTAAGGCTGTATTTACACCCAAAGCAATTAAAATCAAAGAAGCGAATCCGAAAGGCTTTTAGTCCCTTTCCTCAAAATATTTGAATGACTTCTAGATATCCACATTAAGGAGAGACTTGGATCTCAAACCCTGTAGAGAGCACAAAACGAGTACACGAAAGGGAATTTTGTGGAGACGGGTCTACATAGGCCCTCTCCTCTATTACAAAGAGTATACTTTGGAGCCTTTTTGGACATTGAAGGCGGCTTCTACCATGTGCGTACAACAGCCATTATAGAGTCTCCGCAACCAGCACCCACCTCGCTATATATACATAGCTGGATAGACAACATGCTTACGCAAAGCCTCATATCAGTCGAATGGGCGGGAGCACAAACCAAAAAGACGATTTACAGGGGCGCACCCCAATTGAGTCTGTTATCTCCTTTCTTGTGGTCCCTGGTGACCAAATATAATTTTAAAGAGGTTGGGGAGCAAGGTACTCATTGTCCTGGCCTATGCCGATGACATTGCGACCATAATCTCGAGTACTTTAATGACGTGCCTCAGCCACGATATCTTCGTCTACGTTAAACGTAAAGATTATGCACTTTCCCGCTTGACCTATGAATGTCTGAAGGGGCCACCGCAAAAGCTGCTGTCACGTTTAAGGAATCGGGACACTATGATTCAATTTCATTTTTCCCAAAGCAGTTTTGGGCAGGGGCGCGAAAGATGCACTGGCTATTTGATCCCAACTCGTTGCTTTAAACGAAGATATCAAGACACCGTAGAAGATGGACAGGAATGGAATCAGCAAATGGGTACAGCAAATCTTAGCATCTACACCGACTGATCTAAAACGGCTACTTTTCAGACCACGATACCGAAGCACCCTTGGGCTTCCTAATCACAATATCATTTTCAGTGGGAGGTCTTTGTGATAAGAAAAACCGCATAAATAATATACGTTAAGCATACTACAGACCGTCAAACTGCAGTTAAAGCACTGATGTCTGACATATAAATCGAACTGCGTACTTAACTGTTTTCAGACCCTGAAAAGGCTTAGCAGCATCACAAGTCAGAATCTTCTGGCTACCCGGTCATAAGGGCATTGATGAGAATGAGACAGCGGATGCGTTAGTCAAGCGGTTAAGTACTTGATCGACTCGAATATAATGTAGGATGGCGTGCAACTTTCACTTGCAAGATGACCAAAACACGTGGAAGTCACTCCATTTCGTTGCTCCTAAGTGCCTACCTGAAATAATCCGAACTGACTGCAAACAGCTGGTCGACATCATTAGTGATCGCTGTCTGGTAGCTGCATAAGCCAAGTAAAGGCCAACTAGAAGTGCCTCGAGCCGGGAGTCTCAGAAACAATCCAACATCCCCCCGCGCTGTGGAATACTATACAGCGCTACCTGGCTGAACGTTGCACTGCGAGCCACAAGGACGTGACGGAGCAGAAGCCGAAGGTCACCCTTCAGTACACAAGAAGTTCTGGAGCCTTCGATGTCCACTTGGCCTGAACCTTTAAGCTCCAGGTCTTCTAATCTGGTATCAAATAGTTTGCCACATAGATTTAATATATTCTGTATTTTCCTAGTAGTGCAACTTTCCTATTCTGAACCTACAAAAGTAGTACACGTAGCAACATTAAAAATTTACAAAACATGTTTTTGATCCATAATTTAATAATTTATATCAACATCGAACCTTTTAACTAAATCTCGCACTGAAAAATTATGTTTTTGAGAAAAAACATTTAATATTTACATTTTTTTTTAAGTTGCCATTAATTTAGTTTTTGATGAAACTGTTCATCAACAAACCCAATTTGTACAATAATTACGAAAATTACTTGATTACGGACGTCTTAAACATTTTTCCCAAGTAATATGGAAAATTCTAAAATTATTCGTCCTCCTTGGAAGCGGCGTCCGTTTGTTACATCTATGCGGCCGCGTATGAGGGATATTTCGATAAAAAAAAACCTTAATAATGTATCGGTGTTCGTTTAGAGGAACGTTCGGTAGTTAGAATGCATATTCTCTGGAAAAGTATACGAAAAGTTTGGTTCCTGGAAGTTCATCCGGTTATTAGAGTGCTCCGTAAGTTAAGATTTTACTGTACAGCTTTACCATGCGCAAACATGGAAATTTGATGTTACCATGGGCCTTTCCGAATTGTCGTCTTCACCTTGGTCTTGAGCTTGTTATAACAGAATGTGACGTCCCATCAAGTTTAGCTTGTCCGAATAGTTTATCTTCGGCTTGATATTTCTCCCCTGTATAACAGTTTATGATAGTCTCATCTCGTTGTTTAGACGTCATGATACCATGTTTGATTTATATATTTACAAATTACAATTATGCAAGAAAATCTAAACTTACAATCATAACGGTTATTGGGCATGTGAGCCCAGACTTGCCATTCGACGAGCGCTTCGCGTGGTAAAGCAGGAACGATAATGCAATCGATTATTGCATTTGTCGTACAACGTTCCCATTGCCGACGAGCTTCGGTAATTTAATTCGTATGTGCTGTGAAGCAGATTCGTAGCTGACCGTTGGCATTCATTCTTTTCGTTATGCGTGCAATATGTCTCAAAGCTAATTTACATTGGGTTAGTCTTCCACCCTCAATCAGTTTCATGCTGCCAGGTACAAGAGCACAGTCTTTCATTCGCCATCTTTGCTTACATGTCATAACAAGGCAAGACAGAGAATCCGGACAGTCTATCTTGATCTCCTATAACTGTTATAATAGGTCAGCTAAAACGCTGACGTCATAATCTGTTATACGGAGATCAAGACCAAGTCGGAGACACGAATTCGGAAAGGCCCCATGTACGCGTCATCCAAATAAAAACTGCTT
This sequence comes from Nemotelus nigrinus, assembly GCA_947369275.1. Classification (NCBI taxonomy): domain Eukaryota; kingdom Metazoa; phylum Arthropoda; class Insecta; order Diptera; family Stratiomyidae; genus Nemotelus; species Nemotelus nigrinus. The sequence goes on along the minus strand of OX376374.1, from coordinate 53,939,977 downwards.
TTTCACAAAAATAAATTGTGCCGCAAAAATTAATTCGCTTTTGATAAATATTTTAAAAACATTAAGTCTTGCTGCCCTTTTTGGGATTCGATTGATTTAGTTCATTAAACAAAAAGTGGGTTAAAATGTTCTATACTGTGTGTATTACTGTGAATGAGACAATTAAGTGATATCGAATATTTTTAAATCAATTACATTTTGATTTTAACCGATTGCTACAGCTAACAACAATAAAACACGATTTCTTTAAAACATCATTACAATTTGCATTTAATATAATAAAACTGAATACTACAATTACAAGTTACACTTAATCACTAAGCAGACTTATATCACCTTAAAATAATTTTCATCTATATATTTCGAAGTAATTTTTCAATTTACTTCGATATAATCATCAAAGTCATTTTTCTAACACATCATAATGAATCATCAACATTTTCATTTTCCATTTCTATATTATATGTATGTAATGTATTTATGTATGTAACGCTAATGACAGAAAAAAGCAATAGGCCCGTGATGCAATAAAAACTATGATGTATTAGCGATCTAATTGAAATAATCATCTTAAAATCTACATATACAACGTTGCGCTTAAAAGTTATTTTCATGTAAAAAAGAATTGGTTTAAAGCTATCTAATAAATTAAATTAAGCTTACGTGAAAAATACATCTATAGCCATATCAATTTTCGTGTAAAGTATATCGGCACTTAAACCACGCAAAGCCAAATAGAAAAAAAATGCGTTCCTTGTTATAGAATTGTTTTTGCGAACATTCTGTATCCCATATAACATTTAAGTAGACATCATTAATTTTTTTAGTAAGAATTTCCATAACTATTTAATAAATCACGCCGAAGCCAATGTTTTCCTAATGCGAATAAATCGAAGCCAGTCTCAACAATGAATTTTTTGATATACTTTACTTTGAATTACAATGCTAATTAAAAAATGGTTTCGGTTTTTGTTTCCGTATTTAATATAAATACAAAATCGTTTACTATCGATCAGATTATGCTCTTATGACAAGAGAGTAGGATACTGGTCGTATTCATAATCGTGCAGGTTAGAAGATTTTTTTTTGTGTTGTCTATAGTTTATGTGATGTGAAATTTAAAGTTGAAGTCATCAATATTTTTAATGGCACTATGAGAAATGCAATACAGTCCTTCTTCAAGAAAGATATGGAAACGAAATGAATTGTATCATGCGAATAGAGATAAGCAATCTTTTCTTTAGTATGTTTTTTTTGAAAGTTCTCGTAACGATACGATTTCATAGTTAAAACCAATTTGTGATTATAATTTGATTTAGCTAGACAGTCTTAATACTTTGCGTCGTTCGTGTGTAAAGGTGGCAGTTTCGGGATTATGCATACGTACTACACAGCTTCAATCCGAAGTAGAACTTATTCACTAAGAATCAAATGGAAATGTTTGAAATATGTTTTTGCTTCGAAGGGCCTGATCCTATATATTCGAGTAACATAATTTTAAGCATCGTGATGTGCAGAAGTTCTCTGTTGGAATTGAAAAGGTGTGTAAGTGAAACGAAATAGAAATAATAATGAAATGCGTGGAAAATTATAAAAAAAAATACCGAATATTACTTTACAATTAACAAATAAATAAATTTTCGATTGAAATAGTGAAATAAATAAACATTACTTTTAGTCTTTGGTAATTTAAACTACCACTGCAAAATTTAGCAATGTAAAAACAAAGAAAATTAGTATGAAAATAAGTAAATATAATTTACTTTTTCCTTCTATTTGCTGAATATTCAGTCTGATAGTCATAGTTAAAATGACAATATGCAATATTTAAAAAAGTATGAGCAGCAATAACATAATACGAAAACGCTCACGCTGCAACCATTACTAGACACCTCGTTTTAATATCAACACCAGCATAAAATGACGCAAAAGTCTCGCTCAAGGTTCCAAAGGAATAGCAATACATTTAAAGAGTAAATTCTATTTTATTTTATTAATCCCACAAATTTCAAAACTTGCATTGTTATTTCCCAGCTAGTTTTTAACTTCATATATACTTTCCATATACTTTCCTTTACACAAATGCTGGATGTTGAAAGTCTATGAAATATTGGAATAGTGTAATATTTAAAGAGCTGCGGAGTTCCAATCGAAAGGCTAGGTGTGCTTTCGATAACCGTCCCAATGGCATCTCATTTTCTGTATCCAATGATACAGAAACCTCCGTCCAAAGGCCGCAAAGGGCACATAAGAATACATCAAACTCCAGGTGCAAGGATTTACGACTACCTTTGGGGAGATATCGAAAGTGTTGCTCAAAACGCACTTCCAAGAGCGCACAATTAGTAATCATAGTGTGGATGAGAAAGAAGACACCTCACTCACCACTGATTAAACAAATCAACTCATATGAAAAGCTTGAATGGGTAGTAAACTTTTTCAAACCCTTTAAACCACCAGGAGCATATGGAATAATCCCGGCTCTGCTGCAAAGAACTACGGTGAAGCTGAAAACCATCCTGGTATACATTTTTAGAGCGAGCTGAGTCCTGGAGGCTAGCGCGTGTGGTGATGATTCCAAAGGAAGACAACAAACCGGCTGACGTCCCAAAATCATACAGGCCAATCAGGCTCATATCCTTCATATTGAAGGTCATGGAGAAGCTGATCGAACTATGCGTACGCTGTGACTTCTTATTGAAGATGCCACTACACAAATTTCAATTTGACTACGAAAAGCTAAAGTTGACGTTATCAGCCACACATAAGCGGGTACAGATAATAGAGAAAGCATTCAATAATAATGAAATCGCACTATATGCTTTCTTGGACATAGAAGTAGATTTTGACCATGCAAGACAACAGGTACTCCAGAGGAGAAATCCCTCTAGAGGTAGTGAAATGTACCCAGGTACCAAGATGTATCTCTGGAGCTGGGGGTAGCAAAACTGAGAACGAGCTCTAGGAGAGGATGCTCGCAGGAGTGATATTATCCCAATGCTATGGTCCCTAGTGCTCGACAACATTGTTAAGGTTCTCAACAGTAAGGGATTGACAGCTCTTGGATACGCGGATAACATGACGTTGATAATAAGAGGCTCAATTTCGGATACTTTGATATCCAGAATGAAAAAATAAAATGGTGCGTGCAGGAGGATCTATCTAAAAAATGCTCAAAACCAGAAATATATTCATTTACCAGGACAAGAAAAATTGAGATAGGAGATCCAAAAATTTAACAGTGCAGAGATGCGTCTGCAAGAGGAGGCAAAATATCTAGGAATCCACCTGGATAGGAGACTCACCTCGGGCATTCATCTAAACATAAACAAAACTGGAAGTCACTGGGGCACTTTGGACGATAAAACAACTTGGACGCAATTGTGAACTATCTCCAAGGCAGACACTGTGGGTATAGAAGCAAATGGTGAGACCTATCACAGTCCGGTGAAAGAAAACGACACAGAAAACTATTATTAAGAGGCTCAAAAATCTTCAAAGGATGGTTTGCCTGGTGATTACAGCAACAATGAACTCCAGTCCAACGGCAGGAATAGAGGCCTTTTTATTCCTTATTACCTAGGTGATAAGAAAATGCAGATATAAATCGGGATACCTAAAAGGCCATCTTAGTGTCCAGGAAGACATGATACCCATAATGGAAATGCTGAACTAAAACTCTAGAAAAACCTTCGAGAAAAGGTTAAAGGTTGCAATACAATCAAAAAACAAATGACAGAATGGACCACCCTCTTGTAAAAAGTGGCGCAAATATGGTGATCAGACAGCTCGAAGATGGATTGTGGAGAGGGAGCAGGAATCGTAAGACCCAGGTATAAAATGCAAATAGCAGAATTATATGCTATACTTAAGGCCACGCTTATAATAAAGATAAGGAACACTAAGTGGGTCACCATTAAGATCTTATCGATCAGTCAGGCTGTTCTCAAGGCTATCAATGGCGATCAAATAAATAATCTATACTCTTAGAGAAATGAACAAATGAAATAGGGACAGAGAATGACTTTGAGCTTATATGGATCTCTGGCCAAGAAGGGCACCAAGGAAACGAGGAAGATGATACCGAGGCTACAGAAGGGGCTAAACTGTCCTACATGGGTCTCATTCCGGACTGGGGCTTTTCGAAGGTTTACGGGCAGGGAACCCAAAACAAGAACTAGGAAAAAGGTAGACAGCTACTGGTTTAATCTATAGGGCTTGGAATATTCAAAAGACTACCTCAGCTTCTATACAGACAGATTAAAAGAAGCAATGGCTCTCTATATTGTGTCATAAGGGCTTTATGTGGAGCTTTAACATGCCATCTTCCTTGTAACTCGTTGTAATTGCCTTCACTGGATAGGCAGGGAGCTAGGCATCTGCTGTAAACACTGCGGAGAAGTGGCAAAGAGTGTAGATCATCTTCACGCGCACTGTCCAGCACTAACGAGAAGTTTAGAGCTGCTTGGCTCTGCTCTTCCCTCCATCTGTGATATTAGAAAAGTCCCGTCCGGGGACATACAAGTTCATAAGAAGTCTGGATTTCCTATAGGACATACCTGGAAATAAGTTATATTTTCCATTTTTTCATCTTCAGCCACATGCCGACTTAAAAACAGTTTTATAAAAATCTACTCTCAGGACACTTAAGGATTATTTCTAATCTGCATTTAAATTTGAATCTACTGAATTATATATATTTCCATAGTTTTTTGTCCTTACGACAAGTAAAGCTTTGACCATGGTTCAAACAAACAACACAACACTTACTGCAAATATCGATAGCTCTTCTAATCGCACGATACAATCCTTTTCCGTGTTTCATTAATATTTCAACCTTTTAACTTTAATAATACATATTATTTCCCTGTGTTGTATCCATAATAGATAAGAAGAATTTATTGTTTTGTACCACTACCTCCATTCGGATCGATATACGATATTACACTACACTGACTACTATCGTCGTCATTCTCATTGCTAACTTCTAGCTCCTCAACATATTCTTCCGCCACGTCTACCGAACTATTCATTGGGACCGAACTTAAATCTATGTCGCCAATACTACCACCATTATTCACTATCATACTGCTCGTGTTCGGTCGTCGGGTTATTCGTTGATACAATTCGTCGATTGACTCATGACTAGCGTCTATTAGTTCATCGTCTTCGATCATGGGAGCATCCTGAGGCGGCAACAAGCAGTCATTGGAGCAGTTATTAAAATCATCGAAATCGTTTTCATCGTCCTCGATGTCACTTACTTCCGACGACTGATACGGAAAGAACATATTATCCTCTCCGGTCAGAGTTATGTTCATATCATTGTCAGGTTGCGGTGCATAGACACCGTGACTTCGTATGCTAAGCTCGGAGTTTTGGTAGTTCAGATCACTTTCGCATGTCGGGCTCGAGACGTAGTTGCGTCGTATCGATTGACTAAACAGATTTAGTGAGTCCGAGTTGCTGGACATATCATCGTTTGCCAGATTTATCGGTTTTCGACGATCATGCGGCGACGGAAGATCATTTATTTCACATAGACTCGGGGAGAAGAGGACGGGACTGCTCAACAGACGCTTTTCCGGGATTGATTTGGCAGGCAAAGGATGGGCGATTGCGCCTAGAATCTCGTCTCCCGCTTCTGGTAAATTTGTACATGATATTGATCGCACTTGCGACTCATGAAACGAGTCGCTGCATTTATTTGGCTTGTGTTTAATTGTTAGCGTGTCGAGACTCTGTACTGACTTTGATTTGTGAAGAAGCGGTACTGATTGCGGCAAGAGAATTGACGAGTCTGATGACTCGTTCTTATAGACTCGGTCTGAGATCTCGAGGGGTTCAGATATGTATGCTTTATTCCGGTCAAGCTCCAGCATATTCTCGTCATTGCTCGTGCTCATAACTAGCGACGAACTGTGCGGTGACGGTATAGAGCTCACTGGCAGCCCCACTGTATTCATTGCCGCATTTGGCAGAATTGAAGGATTTGATGCTTCGAAAAAATTTACTTTTATCTCTTGATCGATGAGCTGTTGTAGCCCATCGGGATCTTGTTCTGACATCAGATTTTCATCCATTATGTTTCTGATATTAGTATTGACATACAATGGCGTGCTAGTTCGATCGCTATCACGACTGTTCAAATCGTTCCTCTCCATATCCAATTCATCCTGCTCGAGCAATTCACTAACATTCGCCGATTTTCGAAACTTGTCATCTGCTCGCATAGTAACGACCTCATGTTGTGGTTGCGAGGTTTCTGGTACATTTGTATAAATATTGGCTACCATCTCACTGGTATTGTTGAGCTTGCTGCGAGTGTTTAATACCCGCAGTCCTTCTGCGGCACCCAATACTAATCGCTCTGCATCAACAATCAGATCACTCTCATTACAACTATCCGAGAGAATATTCGGATTCATGCTTTGTTGTCGCGAGTCCTTTGAGAACTGTCCCATTTCAGCGGCTAAGTTCTTTATGTGAATATTTGTGTTATTCACTTTACTGCCGGAACTGAATATTGACATGCCACGCGTCGTTCTGGGATACGATCCAACCGAAGACGATATATCACTTGCACCTCCACCGTCACCAAAATCACCACGCTCGATCTGCCGTTGAAGTTCGAAATTATTTCGTTTGGCCAATCGTTTTTGCTTTTTGAAAAATTTCCGAGCGACATTTATCTGATTGGGGTTGTAAAACATATCGGCGTTCGGGATGTCTTGAGGCAACATAACTGGATTGTGAACGAATTGTTGTCGATTAATGAGCATCACGTTCGCGGGCGAGGTCAGTAGTTTACTCGGGCTATCATTTCGAGGCATATTTGTTGCGGAATTGAGTTCGGCATGCAGTTTCAATTGATTTGTAACGCTCGGCGGCCGATTTTTCGAGCACTGACTATTTGATCGAGACGTTGAATTCATTGTACTGCATGTTTGATGGTAAGTGACTGTGTTCTGTTCTTTTAAATCGATTACCCCTCGCGTTCGACAACAGTTGTACAAACAAAAATTTCGGATACTCAAGGAACTCCAATAGCGACGCACATCACTGCGAGATATTCCGTAGAAGAATAAAATGAATAAGCCTAGCAAACACGCACTAATAGCAAAAAATGCACTAAAGAGTTCTTCTTCGTACAAAATCGAGCCTTTGAATGGTGTGCTAATACTTGCAGCGGCCGACATCCATGCGGTCGTATACAATAATAGGAATATGAAATGGGCTCGCAACTGAGCACCATTTGTATGCTCTAAGTCATCTTGCATACTTGTTGTAGGCGAACTGAGTGTCAGACTCCGATAGCGATCGGATTGATTCATATGGCCTGTGGGTGAGGCTTCTAGCAGTTCCAAATCAACGTTTTCCGTACCCTGCGTACCTTCGGAAAGGTGACCGTTGTTATCACTAGACGTCCTAATGTGGCAGCGAACACAAATGAGTAATATCGAAAGAAAGACTAGAAGAATTGTGGCCGGGACAAACATTGCACTCAAAGCCGGTCCCGACCTCAAAAAACAATACGAGTACGATGCATACTCCCGAATATTAACGGCTCCGCTTATTCCGCAAATAATAAGACCAATACCATATCCCACTAAATATAGTCCCAGTATCGGCTTTCGCCCAACATTTTCTTTAGGGATATCATCGATTGGGACACGATTTCTTTTCGATAGTCTTTTGTACATATTGCTTACGCTGACACAGATCCATAGAACTACACATAAGCTTAAGTAATGGATTATTATTCCGAAAATTTGGCACATGCGATGATCTTCTGTTTGGAATATTCCAATTGAAAAGATCAGGCACAGCATCGATAAAGCAAACCATGAATTCACGAGCGAGTGCTTTTGTCGTCTACCCATTTGTATGATGCTGCCGGACGAAATATATGTCGCGATATTTATCCACAGGCATAGAAATAAACTCAGTGCCCCGATGTAAAATCCGATCGGGGATACTCTAAACTGAGCGCCTGCATTTTCATCTGGAAAATCATTCAGGAACTTTTTGTTTTGCAAAAGCCCGTAGTAACCAAGCCGCGTGCAGCTGAAGACTAGCAGTGTGTGGAAATAATACAGGAACTGACAGCCATCGGGAGTCCAGTCGTTCAGCTCGGCATCCCATCGAACCGGTATGGGAGCGCTGATGTCGTTATGGAAAGGCTGCACTCTTAGCATTATCGATATTGGCTCGCTTATGTTGCTCACAGCAGCCGTCATGTTACTATTAAAGGCTTTGACGCCGATCACAGATGAAGTTACTTTGAAGCGCGTTCCATTTTTCAGAAACGGAAAAAAGTTTGCATTTTGGTAGACAGCAAGCATGAGTTTCTCTGTTCCAGGGGCTTCTAGGAAACTTGCTGGAACCTGGATCGATGCATCGACGTGCTGACGAAACAATTCCATTGTGTGTGTCGCTGTGTTGCACTGAAACGTTCGCTTATCTTGTCGATCTCCCATTCGAAACCACGTGCATGTCAGTCCCGTGAAAGATTCTGGGCGAACATCGAAGCATTCTATAGCTAAATTGTCTTTATGCGACAAGGAAGTAGGTGTATACAGAGCAGCCTGCTCAACTGCTTTCGATATCTCAGTGGCGGAATTATTGGAAACTTGTGCACGATACAAAAGGGCTTGAGGCAAGAGTAGTAATTGCGATGCTATATCTAACAACATAAAGCCTAAATCTTTTCCCTGATTCAGAAATTCTAAATAATGATTAAATGTTTTCGCTATAAAAACTAAATCTGTTGGGTCACGTAGTTTCAGGACGTTATCTCGTGATTGCGTTATGTCTCGTAAGCGTTTAGCACTGTCCAATACGAAGGGCATTGATAAATTTACCTTGGCAAACTTCTCTAATGTATGAGTAGTTTGGCTTATGAAAGGACACGACTCCGTGTTTAGCTTCTCCCATTCGCCTTTGAAGTTGCAGAATTGTGTAGCGAACAAATGGGCAGCACCGTCGCCTACGCACGGCAGTTTAACTTCCATCCCACGAATAGTGCGTGGCCAGTAGTAACGTCCTTTATTGTTGCGCACCTCGATTCCCTCACAGTACTCCGTCTTGTTCGAAATCACGTAGATCGAAATCGTTCTGGATAAGTTGGCTTGCTGCGAACGGAGGCGACAATCCCACATACCGCTATGATTGCGTGTAACGTACGGAATGCGCAGAATCGAATCCAACAGGCCACTGTCAGATAGATGTTTGGCATCGATTTGTATATAACGGAAGTGTGCGGATGGATCTCGGAAATGTATGTCTTCAGATGAGTTTTGATCTATGATTTTATCGGACCAGCCCCAGAAAACATGCGCTTTAGCGGGAAGATCTTCGGAGTCTCGAGGCGCCCCTACAGCCACACGCGGAGCTCTGCAGCGTAGAACCAGTGTGTCGCCCTCGAAAACGAGCTGTGAATCAACGTTTAATTTAAGTATGGATTTCTCCACGAAATACTTTAGTATTTTTACCTGATCTTTATCCGGATACAATTCCAATAAAGGCTGCAATGGTGACTCACAGTGTAAATCCGATCCAACTTTCAGCTTTTCCAGGACTGATCCTTTAAAATCACTTGGTGATTCGCACTTTGGCGGTGGCTTTAACTTCACCGAAACATTAGTCGACCACTCAACAAGCCATAAAAGGTCGCAGTCACAGGCCAATGGGTTTCCTGATACATCACTGCAAATCGATAATAAGCAGTACTTTTTGTAATCAAATTATCAAAATTATTAAGGCTACACTTACAGCAATTTCAACGAATTGAGTTTGTCGAAGGAACCCTGAAAGATGTGAACAATAAGATTTGTTGATAATTTTAGTCTTTCCAGCGTTGAAATAGCACCAAACATTGTCTCGTCGATTCGCTCCAGTGAATTGAATGACAAATCCAAACGTTTAAGATTCGTGAAATTCGTAAAGTCTGAGCTTTCGATATGTGATATTTGATTTTTGCTTAAATCTCTGCAAAAAGAATTAAGTTTCAATTTGTTGAAAAGAGTTAATTTACAAGTAAGTATATCTAATAATTTTTATATTTATTTGTCTATGCATATTATCAGAAGATGTGTAATGTAAAGCAAATATTTGACCGTTGGAATTTTTTCGCTAAATTGTTGGTAGTTCATCTAATAATGCACTTGAATCAATAGTCTTCATCTGAAGATCTTTCAGGTAAAATTTCAACAGTGCAGGATTCTTCACAGTAGAGCTTTGCGAAAAAGCTTTTGCTAAAATAGTATACATTTTTCCATTAGGCTAGGTTATAGAGCAAGGTTGCCACTTACGCGACCCATCAGTTTGGGCCCATTTACCAGCCTCCGCTGTCTAGTTAGAATTGGCAAGTGAGCACTCCACTAAGTTTAATCAGCTGACTCAACGTAGCGGTACTAGCTACATCTGCTAATTCTTGAAAGATGAAGGAACCTAAAATTTTGAGAAGCTTTTTTATATAAAGCCGTAAAGTCGCAGAATGTGTGCTGTGTGATTTCCTTTTCTGCCTCGCACAAATTGCTGACTATTTTATTTTATTTGCATCAGATGCAGTAATTCAGTGCCTTGTGAACAAGCCAACCGTCGCTCTCTGGCAGTTTCTGCTGAGCTTGAGCAGTTACCTAATCTTCGGCCATAATATCCTGGCTGTCCCGCAGTCCATTCTGTTTTTCCAATCGGACCTCAGTTTAGCCGATATGACCGCATTTAAATTGCTTGTAGGCGCAACTGACCTTGGTCCAATAATAAAGAGGCTGTTTCTAGCTCCTGAATCTCTCCCTTACTAAAGCAAATAAGTATTATCTTTTGTAATAGAAATATATTTGCGCATTGATATGAAGAGAAATTTTATGTGCAAAGGTCATACACACACAATCTACACTGCTCTTCCTATAATAATTGGAAAAAATATATCGGCTTAAAGCAATGAAGTTTGCAATTGGGACGCTACTTAATGCCCGCCGGAACACCCGTAATATAAAAGAAACCTAATTTCATGTATCAAAACTTTAGCACTTTACTTACAGATGCACAATTTTCTCCGCTTCATCACCAAAATTCAAGCTGTTCAGATTGGTGATTTTGTTAACAGTTCCGCCACATTTGACTTTAAGCGCACTCCCGTCATCATTGATGCTCTTGCAAGAACATTTCGACGGACACATAGAAAACGCTGTCCGAACTAAGCAAATAATAATTATAAATTGAGCGAACTTGCTGGCCCCCGTAAATAGCATATTGATTATTAGTAAAGATCGTTTGGTAGTCGATTAGTTGTATGGAAATTATTATTGTCCGTTTGTCTATGAAATCTATAAACAAAAACAGAAAAAATGCATTAGGGAGTGAGTGATATTGATATGACACTGAAAAATGTTTTCTCGATCAAATCTTACCATTTTCCTACGCTCAGGATTTGTTAGTCTATTGGTGGTAATGCGGAAGCTAGTTTGTTTGGCAAAATGTTATTATTTACGGAAACTTAATAAACATTTGATAGAAGAAACTTGGAAATCGACGCGAGAGAATGGAAGGCGATTGACCACATCGTACATTTAAACAAAAAATTCTGACAGTCGTCACTCCGTGGTGCGTTCAAAGACAAAATAGTAGGGCTGGCAGATTTTACTTTAATGGTTAGAACTTTACTAGAGAACAGAGAGAGTAATTTTGGAACTGAGATTCTTCGCGTAATTACACTTGAAAGACATACGAAACATTGCGAATAAACGAGTGAAATGATGGAACAATAAAAAACTACCAATCTGCCGTCATAATGCAATAATTTACTCAGTCAATTGAGGATTTTCGTTATGATACCCATACACGCAGTTTTTATGACAGTTGTTATTGAAGATGACACCGCCGAAATGACATCTCTAGTTTCCTAACCAAATTTATCAGTCGATCTAGTTTGTAGGACTGTAGAACGAGAACTCTTCGGAATGAGGTCTTCACTCCGATTATTAAAGCAAGTTTACCTCCAGACTCCACGGATTCAACATGGATTAGCATGGACAAACAGATTGCCATCGACACTTGCAAATCCCGGCTTGCTATATGTAAAAAATATTTTCCCGCCAAAAGGACGACCATTTTCAACAAAAGGACCCCCTGAAAATAGTGCTGATGAAAAAGTTGTAACAAAATCCGTACCCTTAGCCCAATTAGAACCAAAATTACAATTAGCGTACACATGTAAAGTGTGTCAAACACGAAATGCGAAAACTATTTCGAAGGTTGCCTATTCGAAAGGAGTCGTGATCGTAAAATGTGATGGCTGTTCTAATAATCACTTGATAGCTGATAATTTGGGATGGTTTACTGATCTGAATGGAAAACGAAATATCGAAGAAATATTAGCGGAAAAAGGTGAAACTGTTGTTAAGGTTGGTATAGATAAAGCTACGGCAGAATTTTTAACTAAGGAGAGGTAGAATAGAACATCGTAGATTAGGAAATTGGAATATGTTTGAATTTTGTAGATTGTTGTATATTTGATGTAAGTTGTATGTAAATTTCACGATTCAATAAACATGAACGACTCCATGAATTTTAAATTTTTTCAAGCATTCGAGAAGCTTTTGAATAATTATTTGAAAGAGGTACTTTCCCTTGTATCAATTATACTGTTTATCTGGGAAGTACTAATAAAACTGCGAAAGTGAGTTACTTTGAGGTGCCCCTAAGATTCACCATAGAGTGGGGAAAGGAGGTGTCTAAAGTGGTTATTGATACTACGGAGCCGATCTATTTTTACCGTTTTTCTATCCTCCAATCAGTGACCACGTTTCGTGGGCAACGTTTCTTCGTCAAATAACTTGTAGTATTTCCCAGATAAATGATGTGTTGGTATAAGGGAAGCAAGATCATCGCCAGTTTAACTTTAATCGATTGTATTCTTGTTTTTATTGACACATTTCAAGAGAACAGTTTACCAAAGGCCTTTTTGAATTGACGTCCTCGCCTTCAGCTTTTTATAACAGAATTTGATGTCAGATCAAGTCGAGCCTGTCCGAATTCGGTTATCTACGCCTTGTCATTGCTCTCCTGTATAGCTGTTTCGTCGGCTTGATAGTGCTTTGAGGCAATGTTACGAAACAAAGCCATAGATTTCGGACACCACGCCTTGTTCTGCTTCAAACTGTTAGAATAGCTTAGCTACTCTGCTGACGCCACAATCTCTCATAAGAAGCTGAAGATGAAGACGAAGACGTAAATTCGGAAAATCCCCAAAAATGTATGATATTGTGTGTTCTTTGAATTTTATTTTAGTCGAGTTTTTACCCATTCCAACAACGTATTATAAATTGCAATAGCCTGTTAAGGGTCCATTTTTAATTTATTTATTCTCGGAGTCGCAATAGATATGTTTCTTAAAGATTTGGTTTCTCTGCCAATTATCTCCGCAATAGTTCGAAACATGTTTGACCGTTGTTCGCTGTTACAACTTTATAAGTGATTTTCCCTATTCACATTTTATTATTTGGTAGATATTTAACAATCCTGTTCGATTGTATACAGCGACAGTCTATTTTAAAGCCGGCATTTTAAATAAATAAGTATGAGTGTAATTGCTTGATGTTGATCAGCTTGATATTGTGCTTGATGTCAGAATGTATATAATAGATCCATTCTTTATTTCTAATGTGGTAAACAATTCAATAATTTTATTCAAAATACTAGTTCCATTTTATAAGACAAATGAATATTTTCTTCCGTTGTCGTTTTAGCTCGTCTCTTTACTTGCTCTTGCTTCTTGGCATCATACGCCGCCTGCCTCTTTAATTCTTGTACCGACAACTGGACCCTCTTGCATTATTATCTGATTCTATGTGGTCTTTGATAGCTGTCGTTTGCTATTTCGTTGCTCCATAGGTTCATTAATTCTGCGTCAGTTGTAGTCTTATTTCGACCCTCGTGTGTGCAAGCACCTTCACAACAGCATGGCGATCTCGTGGAAGTATTGATACCACTCGATATGACCGCAGGGACTTAAGGCTGAATCGACTTCATCGACTTTCATTTTCGATTAAATGGCAAGCGGTTCTCGTTTTGAATTTTCTGGATTTATCTCTTAGCATCCGTTCGAAGCTGGTTCCGCTTCTCGACATATACCAAAATACAGGCTTCATCCACTTTTCTTCATTGAAAAACGTCAATGTTTTAGTTTTTTGAATGAAATCATTTCATTGTTTGCCAAGTGCATTTTAATTACTTCGCACATTTTTAAAGGCTCAACCGAAATATGAAATGGAACAGGAAATGGAACTCGAGGCTCTAACGATGGAACCGCTCAAAATCAGAACTACCGCATCCGGGATGACTACGAAAAGAAACAAAGCCGATCTCATTACGCAAATTATAAATCATGAAGAATAAATTCGTTGTGAGAATGTGGGTAATCAGGAAAACATTTTTAAAGACTTCACGCTAAGCTTCGTTAACAATTGATAACAGTTGCGAATGGCGGACCTGAGACGGCGATTGCTGACTCTTGAGATTGAAGAAAGGCAAATGAAGAAGAGGCTGTATACTGTGGTTAATGACGACGCATCGAGCGGTATGGATGGTGAAACAGAGTTTTAAGATTTCAGAAGTTTGAGGTCGCTGTGCTAACAAAATCTCTTCTACAGTAACGCAACACTATCAGATCCAAACTTAAAACGTCTAACCACTGGGTTAATGTCTGGATGTCTGGGTTAATTCAAAAGAGGATCCTCATGCAGTTTAATAGCCGGCAGAACAATATGATTCAAAATCTGGACCATGGCTCACATCAGTTCTAGAGTCTGAATAAAATATTCAGGAAAATTGCTTCCAATTAAATCCCCAGTCTCCACAAAAAACAACAACAAAAATGATTACTCTAATGAAGAGAAAGCAAATTTAATTGCAACCACCTTTGATATTTTCAACCAGCTCACAGCTAACATGAGTAACTCTGTTGTAGAGTCTATGGCTCAGCAAGCGGTTGCGTCACCTCCTCAAAGACCGTCACTCTATGCTAATTTATATTGCAAGCCAGGATAAATCATTGCTTCTTTAGGCAAACTTAAAACGAACAATGCTCCAGGGCTTGATGGTATTAAAGAACAAATGCGTTAAGAAACTCCCTACTTTGTTTTATGTTAAAATGCCTGTTTGAAGATATCGTACTTTCCGGCTGCCTGGAAACAACCAACGGTTATTCCGCTACCAAAGCCAGGTAAGAACACCGGGTTATCTGATAACTATGGACCCATCAGCTTGAGCAAGTGAATTCACTGCGACAAGGGTTGTTGTTGTTTTCAATGCGTTTGTTCTGTTCTGTTATGGATAGGAGAGCAAAAAAAAACGCGCCTAATAATAATTGGATAGTTTTAGCGCTAGTCTAAAGTAGACTTAAAGCATAAGCAAAATTAAAGCATCTAAAAACAAGGCTTTTATCTGTTTTCCCTTGTGCTAATTCACTACTTTAAGTTCATTTAACCTCAGGTATGTGTCTAAATTTAATATTATAGTTACTTGTAGAGGCAATCTAGCTAAAGCTCTACATTAAGTTCCAACAAACCTGTTAAGAGTAAATTATAGTGCATACATTTAAATTCGAATTTGAACGAAGTGAAGCAGAGGATCGGGAAATGAGAAGGCACACTTTTTGTTCAGAAATGTTGATGAAGGCATGCTAAAGCTCAGCGGAGAGGTCACCTTGACCAAAACCCGGCAGGTTTTTTTTTTATTAAACTGCTACCGTGAACATTTTGGACCCAATTTACTTTATCGACTTAAAGTCAGACAGCAAAGAGCAAAGCTATGATCTGTGTTCTAGAATTACAATGTTCAATGTTCATGCAAAAGAGTTTGAAAAGCAAAGAAAGTGGCTACACAAGTTGTTTTTTCTACGTTAGAGATGGAAGGTCTAACGGGTCAGTTCTTTTCAATCACTGGAATATACGATGAGTTAGTATTTTTTTGCCAGCTTGTCGGAGTGATGAGCGAGGGCTGCAATATATTTTCCACTATGGTTCTTAATTTCCTCTGAAATCGTCTCGATTCTCAGGTCTTTATGGAGATTGGCGTTGCGGAAGTACCACGGGGCTGCGATGATAGATCGAAGTATTCTTGATTGGGTCCTCTGGATGATGTTGATGTTTGATGGGCGAGCTGCACCCCATATTTGTAAGCCATATGTCCAGATTGGCTTTAGGACAGACTTGTAGACGAGCACTGTAGAGTCGAGAGAAAGTTTTGACATGCTATTGAGCATCCGTTTGAGGTTTATGAATTTGAACTTCAGTTGTTGATTTTAGCTTCAATGTGTCGTTTCCAGGTGAGCCTCCTGTCAAGGTGCATTCCGAGATACTTTACTTCGTTACTTTGAGGTATAGGTACATTGTTTAAGTATACTTGAGGGCAAGTCAGTTTTACCAATGTGAAGGTAACGTGGATGCATTTGGTTCCGTTCATTCTGATTCTCCATTTTGGTAGCCATTCTTCAAGAAATGAGATGTGGGCTTGCAGTGTACGCTATGCCGTAACTGGATCTGAATAAGTGCATAGGATGGCAACGTCATCTGTAAAGGTAGCTGTCGTTGTTTTGTCGCATAGTGGGAGATCAGATTTGAATATAGTGTAAAGTACCGGTCCCAAAACACTTCCTTGAGGTACACCAGCATGCACACGATATTAAGCGGTAGAATAGCTTTTGTATCTCACCTGGAATGTGCGGTCGGTTAGGTAGGAGGAGAGTATTTTGTGGAAGCTTTTCGGTAGCATTGATTCAATTTTGAAGATCAACCCTTCATGCCCGACTTTATCGAAGGCTTGAGTTACGTCTAAAAAGACTGCTAAGCAGTACTTCTTGTCTTCGAATGCTATTTTAATGTCTGACGCGATTCGATAGACCTGTTGAATGGTGATGTGCTGTCTTCGAAACCCAAATTGATGTTCTGGATTTTTTTTTGCATCTTCTAGTATTGGCAGTAGCTTTTTCAACAGAAAAGACTAATAGACAAAAGACTTCACTTGAAAAAAGATAATCCCTAAGCCTGGTAAGGTAAATTAATTTAGGGATACTGCGAAATTGCTTGGGTGGACGGAATTGAAGAAGTTCATCGATTCAAAGCGCCTTCTGATCGGAATAGCAAAGTAATTTTTGCGAGGTACTGACGTATTAACTTGGTCACAGCTAGAAGTGAACTTTTAGCGCAAGTCGGAAGAGAATGGACAAATGCTGAAGTACATGGGCAGTTATCGGTTTCAAAGAAACTAGTTCCGTTCCATAAAACAAATGAATCTCTTCTTCCACTGACGTTTTCCGCCTGGCTAGCCCGTCTCCTCATTTGCTCTTGCTTTTTGGCCTCCTACGTCACTCGGCTCTTTCATTCTCGTACCTACATATCCAAGACATTTTCTTGTCTATAATTAATCAAAAATATTTGATTAAATCAACTCTTTCCAGTCGGATTCCAACGACCTGAATAAAGCAATTTATAAGGAATTTGTTTTTATGGTCGATAATGATGTACTTGGTAGTTTGTACGTTTCGCATAATATTATGTCCAGTCGAACGAAAGCACAGTATGCGTGTTTGCTTATTTCAGTGCGGCACTGTAAAATTCCATACGTACATGGATGAATTAACCAGCGAAAATTTTAAATGGCCAACCTACGTATTATAAGGTGTAGCGTTTTTTTTTTTTTACAGTTGAACACACTTCTTTTAGCGTCTATGAGACTGATGCATGCTATTCTTTTGTAACCCAACCGGGCCAAGGACTCTTTCAACTTGATATCCAAAGTATTGTCGATTAATAACAACTAAAGATAAAGTGAATTATACTAATCTTCACTTATAGAATGTACTTAAAAATCTGTTATGCTACAAATTTTCTACTGACACCGATCGATCTCCAAGACATCCAAAAATAGGTAAAAATTAAAAATTGCTCATTACCTTCTTTGTTTTGAAAGTAATGTGGTTATTGAATGTAATTTTCTGTCAAGCATAAGCTGTAAATCATCAAATTATTTTTGCAACGTTAAATAAACAAATAAACCTACATATTCTATTCATTTTATTTAATATATACATAGATTAAAATTCATTATACAAAAATGCAATAAGTACATGAGAATATTGGTTTATCATTTCTTTATGATTGTTTTTTTGTTTAAATTATCGATTATTTATTGGCACTCGTAGATTTGAGATGAGAACTTTCGACACAACATTTATGGCTATAAAATAATAATTTCAAAAAAAGAGTTGAATATAAAATTGTTTCTATTGTCACTTACTTAAAAACAAATTCGAAATTGTCTTGTATTCTTTTCGTCTAAATCATCATTCTCAATCGAACGTATCATAGTAATTATCTTAACGTATCTAGGCAGCTTTTAGGAATGTTAGTTTAGACTTTATTTCGGTTAAAATAAAAGTATAATTATCACAATGAAGCTCTCATTCCGTGCACTAGATTCAACTTGAAATTTAATATGTTTACTTTCAGAGTATGGCTTGGCTTTAGTTTTGTATTTGTTTATGGCATTATCAATTTTTTTCTCGTTGTATTTTTTTCTAAGAAAAATATCTCGTTCAATCTGCATTCAAACAAACAACTGTCGAGAGCGATATCCATGAAATTCATGTGCTGAATATATTTCGTGTTTTTTTTATATATCTTTGGTCTAAATAAGAATTTTGTTTTTATTTCCAGGTTTTATCAGTAATCTGTGCCGAAATCTAAACAGAAACCAATGAACGTGAGATGTGCGTTCGTCTTGAATAAGTCACCAAATAATTGCTACTGAAAAATACATATGAGATGCTGGATCGATTTAAAGGGTTAGTATTGTTGGTGTTTTTCTTAACCCTCGGAATAGTTATTAAACCTGACGAATGCGAAATTTCATTTCTAAAAATTATGAGATTCAGACTTTAATTGAACTCTTAATTTCTCAAAGCACAATTTATGATTGATACGATCATATACTATTATGCTTCAGCTAGGAATTCGAGACTTTTTAATATCGTAAGCTACTAGATAAAGCCACGGATATAGCACATCCATATTTAATATCATTAAACTCGTTTAGGTCGGCTTACTATTGCATAGCTTAAACCATTGTATGATCTGTGATCCAGAGCAGGGTCTTCGGTTATCATTGTCGTAGAGACACCTTTCGTAGAGGTTATCGATCCTGTTGTGCTCACAGGGACTTGTGGTCCAGGGAGACTTGGCTTTCGTAGGACACCATATCCCAGGTAACTGTCATCGGCTAATCTACATGGTTGAATATCGGGGTTCTCGATAAGCTCATAGTCATTTGGAACGGGTGGTGCGGAATTTTGCTTTTTGTATTCAGGTTGGGCAATCCTAACGACAGATTTGTATTGATTGGACACGTTCTTGCTGTTGGGCGGCATGAAGTCCAACCGATCGTACTGGTTTGTGTCGTTTTCGTTCAGCAATGTGATGCTCTGGTTGGTTACGCTTCGTTGTGACTGAGTCCTTTGCCAGGCGAATTCTATCAGATCATCTTCAGACTTGATGTGCTCTGTATGCTTGACTTCACTCACACCAAGCGTTTTCCACGCGTCGGTTATAGTTTCGATGCATTCATAATCACCGTCAAGTTTCCTTACTTCGTTTCGACTGGGAAGCGTTGGTGGCTTATTGCTGCAAACAGATGGTACTGAACTAATATCCGGAATCGATTTCGAAGAGTTCGGAGGAGTATTTAGGACCACAACGGACCCGAGGGACTTAGAACTATCACTTGTTATTGAGACTGGTTCGTATTTTTGTGACTTATCATGAGATTGCTGTTGCTGCTGGACATGCTGGTGCGGCACTTTCAGGTCTTTTCTCGGAGGTTTGGCTGGAATATGTTTGGCAATCGGAATGCTTGTCGAAGAGTTGTTGGACACATTATTGAGAGAATCATTTGACGACAGGAATTCCCTTATTGAACTGCAGCTTTGATTCAGAGATACATTCGCAGAATCTAAATCTCCGTGGGTCAGAGGGTTTGGTGACGGTGGTAATGGACTTCTAGAGCCAGCTTCCATTGACAACGCCGCCGAAAGCTGAGTTTCGCCACAGTCCAGGCTGTTCAGACTCTCACCACTGATCAGTTTTTTCATTGATTTCATTTTGGATGCCATGCAACTAAATATTTCCCTGGGATTTGTATGATCTATCATAAACTCTCCCTCTCCTGTATCACATTTTCTTCCAGCCTCGAAAGTGAAGTTTCCGTTTCGATATCCATATTTTCTGATGTACCTGTATGGCCATTTAGCTACTATAACACTTAAATCTTCGGCGGATTTCAACTGTACTTCGGTTGCAGTTAGATGCAACATGTACGTTTTCGGTTCCATATTACAACGTATCGTTGTTTCAGATGGAATTAATTTGATGGAGAACAGACCGTCACCGTAAGAACTGCAGTATAGATCGTTATGCTCTTCGATAACAGTGTTTCGACCTAAAGTTCCGCCACCTTTGTCTCTGAATGCGACCGATTGCAGGGCCGTAATCCATTCTTTCTGATCTTCATCGGTGAGTGTGTTTAACGTGAGAGTTCCAGTCTTTTTTACAATTTGTATAGAATTTGTTGGTGATGGATCTTGTGTTATTTTGACGCAATCTTCAAGAGTGATGATTTTCGGATTTTTATCGTCTTTTGTTTCACATATTTCGAGACGTTCGATTCCGTGACGACTGGACTTGAATAGTAGACAGTATCGTTGACCAGATTTCTGAAATAAAAAACAGAATGTGTAAATTAGAGAAGAAATATTAAGTTTTATTGAATTTTTGGTTAAAGATGAGTGACTATGATGAAGCACTCGTCGAGAAACACTTGGCGTGACTCAAGACAATCGATTTGTAGGATAGAGAGGTGCATACTGTAATCACAATAAAAAATATTAAACTTATAGAGTAACGAGCGGGTGAATTGGCGTTGCAGAGATTCAATCGCATTTATCAATTATTAATAATGGGGACGCCACATTTGGCAACAGTATTCTAAAACACTGGAAAAGAGAGAAAAACAGGCATAAAAAGATGGAAAGATTATCAACAGGTTCAGAAGATCTAATGATGAAGTCAGAAAAACGAGACGTCCTGGCAGTGATGTGTAATATATGCTGGCCGAACTTCAACTTAGAGTCAAATATCACATCAAGGTCCTTGAAACTATCAACAGCATTGAGAAGAGAGCAAGAACAAAGCAGAGGTTATGTTTGTAAATGAAGGACATTTGATGATGCTTCGCAATATTTAGAGTAAGATAATTCGCAGCGCACGAGTTAACTAAAACACCAAAATCGTTTTGCAACATCGAATTAATCCATTCTGAAAATTTGTAGATCATCAGTGTACAAAAAGACAGGACGAATTAAAGAGAGAAGGAAGTGTTGCTGTAGACACCCGATGCAGTAAAAATCTATCTGTATAGGAAAACAACTTTTAGATGTCTTTAGATTTATTTAATTGCAAACTTATCACGTTCACGTCTACATAGGAAAGAGAAAGATTATGCGTTCAATAATTTTAAACATACTATTATGTAAAATAATTGCAATTTAAAAGTAATTTCATAATTCACAATTGTTTTAAGTGCCAATGAGGGCCAAAACTACAATTATTCACCAACAATCGAGTGAAATCTAAAGCAATTAGTAACTGAAGCAAGTTGTCCCAAATAATTATCATCGTCAAAATTCAATATTTCACGCATATCGATACGGCAATAAAAATCAAATACGAACTAAATCTTTAGTTTACGGTCATTGTATAAATAGCCCCGGATTGATAAAGAAATATCACAATAACGAATAAGTACTGAAATCTCTACAAAACATTTGTTTTTAAAACAAATGTATATTTCTTTGGGTGTGCTTTTACTAATTGGATTGGCCATAGGAACACAATCGCAAGCTAACAATGCAAATGTAAGAATAATTAACGAACCCAATTGTTTCTTGCGTACTACCGAACTTGCAGTCCTAAGGATTTTTTTCAAACACATTTCATCTGACGATGTCTCTAAATCTGTCTCGATATCTGTAAACGAACTACCTCCTAACGCAAGGAGGACTATAGATGAATTTTTGAAAAATAGATCACAGTAAGTAGCCTATGATTTTAAAATATTTCACTGGATATCAGATCAATTAATGCCACTTCATGCGTCTAGGAGATTACTAAGGATTAATTGTGCAGTAAAGAATTACTACAAGAGTTTATATTATGTGCAGTTCGAGAGTGCGACCCCCCACGGTGGTAGTATGATACATATACTTCACATTTAACGCTTTTGGCAAAGACCATATGTATTAAAGAAAGGAAATATTTAAATAAATATCAAAATGATTATTTTATGTTGTTAATGTTTAAAACGAATGAAGAATTCTTCAAACGTCGATGGTACCCATCATCAACGAGCTTCTGGGAGTCAAAAAACCAATTCGCTTCCACCTAAAATTCAAAAAGTACAGTTTGCAGAGGAGGCCGCTATCAGATCTAGAAATGAGACTAATATATTTGTCAGCTTTAGGTTTCTTGAAATAAAACTCCCTATCGGTGTTTTATGTCAGTTTTGCCAGAGTTTTAAGCAAAAAAAAAATTACTTGTTACTAATTAACATTCTACCTCCCGTGAACACTCCTGATGTTCACTGCTTTCTATATGCAAGACTGCTAGCTTCAAGTGCAAGTTTGCACCATTGCAAGACAAATGACTCAGTGCTGCCGCTTCAGAACCATCATATGGCATCCAAATTCATTAAAATTAATAAGCGAAACGTATCCATCGTATCAAAAATTTCAGCAATAAGTATCATAATGATACCTAGGTATATTAGCGCTGCCATGGCTTTATACAACCATATTTATCGGAAAAATAATATTTCATTCTCGAAAGTTAACTTAAAATCTACGATCTATACCACCGATTTATACAAAATTGTACATTTTTTTAAATATCAGAATCTTAATAAAAAATCACCTTTTTGTTAGTTATTCTTCAAATTTGGATCTCTGCTCGTCCTCTAGTAGTAAGAGGGCGAAATCTTGAAGAATAACTAACAAAAACGTACAAAAAAAGACAACACACTGAAAATAAACAAATAAACAGAAAACACCCTAAAAATCAACACAACCACAAAAACATAAAAAACACAATAGGTAAAATTTTCCAATGGCTATGGGGGACACGTAGTCGAGTTTAGCCCATTACAGTATACCTAGATTGCTAGTTTCAGTCAACAGTCGAAACCATCTAGCTGAAGAATGATATGCTTCACAGAATCGAAAGCTTTGTTTGTATATAGGACATCCACTTGCTTTGCTGGTCAATTGCCGAAGCAACGGTGTTTGTGAACCACAATAAGTTTGCTACCGTGGATTTACCTTTAATGGATCCTTGCTGTTCACTGCCTAACAAGAGGTCGATGAAACGGACATTCCATTGTAAACGAATTTTTCGATGAGCTTACTAAAACAGCAAAAAGAATGTGGGACGGTAATTAGACATGTAAGAGATATTTGACAAAAATATTCGGAATGGCATCAAAACCGAAGCCAGTGCTTGCATCAAGAGACCTGATCAATAATTCGACATCCAAGGATTGTTAAAAAAAAAGAAGACTGGGTACAAAAAGTTGCGGCACAAAATTGATTGGCAGCGAAGAAGGACTGTGGCGAGAAGAGGGAAACAGTAGCATTGAGCGAAAAGCTCACAGAAATCTTGTGGAGAGGAAGCAGTCATACCATGAAGATACAGAACAGAAGGAATGTCAAAGAAAGCTTTAAGAACCAGAAAGGCTTAGGATTGTCGGATGCAATATAAGTTAAGGAATGCATTACGTCATCGACCTTTTTAGCAGCGTCGCGTAGCATTTGAAAACTTGAAAAGATCATAAAACGAACCAGGCCTTTTGTATTTGCTATGCGTTGACTCTGAAAGCGATCGCAACATCGGCAGTGAACCACGGAGGGTCGGAACTTCTTTTAGAACGATAGAAAGTAGTATAACAAAAAATCAAGTAGGACTAGAAAGAATAAAACTTGTAGAAAGCATCATCTACTTAGTCCTCTGAGGAAATGATACCAGTTAGTACCATTTACTTCGTTGCATAATTCACCTTTTTTGTTTGAATTAAAACGGCAAGTAGAAGCTGATTGAATTTTAGACAAGTGGCTTAAAGATTATATCATGAAGAGAGGAGAATGATGAGAATCAGGGCGCACATATAGAGATAGAGAGGTACTCAAACTAAAGAAAGAAAAAGGAAGATCAGTTGGAGCAACATCACATTAAGTACGTTGTTGAATTGGAAAAGTAAGTAAAGGTACAAAACGAAAGAAGTAGTTGTTGAAATATTGTTTAATGAAAAAAAACGCTTGAAGAACTGGAACGAAGGGATATAAAAGTCACCACATAAAAGCGTAGAAGCATAGTTTTTATGAACAGTGGTTGTCTTGAATTATAAGAAGGTAACAAATAATGTTATTAGCTCAATAAATTCTCCTACAATTTTGGAACCAACGTTGTTTGCGGAATTTTCGAAACCTTGAGAAAATTTTTTTACAAGTAGATGCCGAGTATTGGGTATGATATAGTAGTTTGGTGAGGTTTTTTTGAAGTTCTCATGTCTGTTTAAATGTACACCGAATTTTCGATGCTTTTACTTCGCACGCATGTTAACATATAATGCTTATATATATTTTGAGTGTTCGTAGTAAAAGCAGTAGAAACGAAAGAAACATACATTGATACTTTAGCAGGCTTTTATTCGAGTTAAGTGGCCAGTCCCGGTGTTTAGTACGATAATTTTCATTTCAATTGTTACAGGTCAATATTTTATGAAACTAGTATTGCGACTTTCAATTCAACTTTTCAAAAGACGGTGGAGCTTTCATTTGAAGATAGGTTCGGTAATAGAAAAGGGTTGCCGCCAACACGGTCTGCGTTTGGCCACCAATGTGGGCGTGTTTTGCACCCTCCGCTAGCTGGTTACAGGTGCCAATTGATCTTTCCGCTGATTCAACGTAACGATACTACCCATTTCTGCTAGTTATTGGAAGTCCCAAAACCGAAAATCTTGTGGCGTTTAGTATTTAGGGCCGGGTAATCGTTTAGAGTATGTTTGATGGTGTCTTCTTCCATTTTACACGTCTTGCTTAAATTGCTGAATGTTAGTCCTATTCTATACGCATGAAGTGCAGTAAGACAGTGCCCTAAGAGCAAGTCCACCGTCGCTCTCAAACAGTTTCTGCTGAGCTTGAGCAGGATCCTGGTTTTGCTTAAATCGAGTGATGGCCATAATGTGCAGGTCACTCTACAATCCGTCTTTATTGTTCCATTCGGACTTTAGTTTAGTCCATATGACCGCATTTAGTTTGCTTGTGGTGTCAGCAAGTGGCCGTTTTGCAGTAATGCAGGGTAGCTTTTGTAGTATAGTGAGTATGTCACTGGCTTCTGATGTGCGTGGTCTCTGGCACGAATATAGATTCACATGAGCTCCTCTTTAACATCCTAGAAGGCTACTAACGTGACTTCTTTTACTTTAAGGATTTTTCTATAGTACCGACTTCTTTGTGTGATACCGTCTCTAGTGATCTGGCCGCCAGGTACGCGTATTGATCAACACAGAATCCCACGACATCAATCGGGTCCTTGATGTGCAAATCAACCGCCTTCTCTAGTGTTTTGAGCAGAAAATATATTAAGGTAATTAATCTAAAGTCCACATTATAGTCGTTCAACCTGCCAAGATTCGGAATAAAGACTACTCTAGCTTTTGTTCGTTGCTCAGATACTACTCTGAGGTGGAAGCATACGGCTGAAATACGCTGAAAATGGGTATGATAGTTTTGTCTGCACTTTGAAGCATGATATGCGATATCTCATCCATCCCTGTTGCTTCGTAAGGTTGGAATGTGCAAATAGCATACTTAATTTCGACTTCATCTTTATTTCCTTAATCAGCTGCTCGAAAGGCCGGTGGATTCTTCGCAACTGGTTGATCCGCGATGCTTTGTTAGCCGATTCCGTGAAATGAGTTTCGAGTAGCATTTCCAGATATTCGTTAGGGTTCTTTGTCCAACCCCCGATATGCCTTCCTGGTTCTGGCAGCTTCCGTATTTCCTTAAATGTTCTCACAGAATTCCCTCCATGCGTCGCGTCTGCCCTGTTGTATCTTAGTTTTTGAAGAGCTAAAACGCCTGCTTATATCAATCTCCGTTTTCAGCTTTTCAGGATCGCCTCGCGTTATGAAACGCCTTTTATGTGTGAAGTCTTGATGGTCTCTAAACCTGAACGATCTCCAGAAATCCTCAAAATAGTTAACCGAAGCCACTCCGTCCAGAATACGTCACTGCAGATCACCGCAATGTGGTCGCAAACAATGTTGTAGCCTTCAAAATGAGATTACCCTTACTCCTACGAAATGGCAAATTTGAAGAGTTCTTCGAAGATTGTATATGCTTTTTCGTTCTTCGTTCATTCGAAGATTGTATATACTTTTTTATTAAAACCTAGCGGGCAGGTGGCTGGACAGATGATGGTAGTTTGAATGAAATACGTAAGGTATCTATTTTAGATTCAAAATCTTTTGGAAAACTTTAAGTCAGTCGTTTTCAGTTGGTTGTTGTGGCATATTACGTAGAGTGTTTACAACTTTGATCAATTTACGATAATTGTGTTCGGTGCAAAATTAGAATAAAATCTAGACAATTAAAAAGCTATCGCACAAGTTGTTTTGATAAAAAACGACTGCATGAGGCAAAAAACTTGAAAAGTAGAAAAGATAAGTTGACATAAAAATATATAAGTGATTCTAAATCCGAAAAAAAAATAATTAAAACAACAACAAATTATAAGCTAGCGGATGAACGAATGATTCATCTAGAATTTACATTAAAATCAACCATACACGATCATTCTGATCGAAAATTGTAGAGCATTCTGCGCTTCTTTAAAAGTCAGGTTCTCACACTTGTTCATTCATGTTCGTAACTTAGGCGACATAATAATTCCAGATAAATATTTCTCAACAAGATTTTTGAACTCAGTAAAAAAAACATCTTTCAATCATTTATTTTCAGACAAAGAACACCACCAACTTAACTATTTCCGTTTCCGTTGTGAATATTGAATTCATATGAAACTCAAAAAACCGGTAAGTAGTGCTAATTTCATTTCAAACAAAAATAAGCATGTGCAAAAAATCTATTTTCGCGCGTCATTGTATTTCGTGGGTGAATTGAGTGTGTGTATAACGAGATGAGATACTCATCCAGGTAACCGAAAATTTCATACACACGCTTGCATAGTTGAGCAATAAATAAAAAAAAAAACTAAAAAATCAATTCATCATTTTGATTTTCATTATTCATTTAGAGACCGACAAATAGTTGCTTAATGTATTTGATATCAAGTCTATCAGTATTGTAATAATCATTGAAATTTGCAAATTCAATTTTGATAACGATTAGATATGGGAATATCAGTATATCGTAAATCAATTTATTTCATGCCGAGGAAGCCAAATGTACGCGTATTTAAAGTATTTGATATTATGTGATATTAGATTGATGTTTTTTTTTAGGCAAGACAAATTTGGTATTATTTTTTTATTGTCTGTTTGTTTTGATTTTCGTAGCAAATGTATCAAAAAACTATAAAAAAAAACGTACTTGGTGTGTATTTACTCTCTCGAGTTTACTATGTAGCATCGATTTTTTTTCGCATTCCTGATAGGAATGAATGGAACGTCACCCTTGAAAGTGGGCTTATGCATATGTACACCGATGGCTCAAAGCTAAACAATAGAGCCAGGAGTAGAGTATACTCAGATGAGCGGAATCTCAAGCTGTATCTCCGGCTACCAGACCGTTGTTGTGTTTGTCAAGTAGAAGTTGCGGTTATTTTTCAGGCAATCAACTGGCTTCTGTGTAATCGAATATTCAGGGACAATATTGGTATTTTCACAGATAGCCAAGCGGCTATTAAGTCCATTGTTGGTCCTTATACAGTGTACATGATTGTTGCTAGGGATATATCGAGACATTCGGCTATTCAATTGATCTGATTATCTGGACATAGGGGTTTTCAGTTCGTGAGACTGATGAACTAGCGGCTGATGAACCTTGCAATCGGAGATATCATGCTACTTCTCAATAGGAACACCGATGACTTCGTTCAAATCGGCTATAACTTGAGGACGCTAGGAAGTCCTCGGCAGATGAATCATCCTGTTCAATAACAAGGCAGTCCTGGGTCTCCATGGATGCACATCGCACCAGGCAGCTATTAGGTTTGACTTGAAGCGCTCTGCGTTGTGCTGTAGGCGTTTTTACGGGCCACTGTCTCCTAAGATGGCATGTGCAACGATTAGGCGCAGGGTTCAACGACTTCTGTCGAAGTTGTGGCTTGGAGGACGAGTAGGAATCCAGTCTCCATCTCATTTGCAAGTGTCTGGCTTTAGCGAGGAGAAGGGAGGCCATTCTATCAAATTTAACCGAACTATCGCTGTCAATTTAACGGAGGTAGTGCGGCTTATCAAAGGAAGCAGATGGTTTCCTGACTTTAGTGACTAGGGAAGAGAAATATTACTATGACATCACAACGGGCCTTTTTTATGCCTATGTGAGTCTGTCGATAGGCCTCTTTCGATCGACAGCCACTTCAGTCTACCTAACTAACCTACCTTGAGTAGACGAGTGGTTACTCAATCGTGTGTGGTCCATGAAAGCTTCAGAAGTCGAGTGGATACTTTTGGCGCGTGTGGTCCATGGTTTAATTCCAGCCATGATCACAAATGGGGCTTTGGGTTAACCTAGCTCTGTATACGTACCTGAGTTAAATCAAGGGTAAAATGAGCTGTGGAACTTTTCTCATTCATATAGGTATGCATTGATTGCGAATGAAGTCTATTAAATTGATGAGTTACACCCAAACAACGGTTTGCACAAATAAATTTATGTGCACTCTCTCTTTCTTTCGTACTCTTTTCCTCTCGTACTCTCTTTCTCTCGCTCTCTCTCTCTCCCTCTCTCCCTCTGCTTCTCTTTCTCTCGTTCTCTCTCTCTCCCTTTCTCCCTCTGCTTCTCTTTCACTCTCTTTTTCTCTCTCGCAGAATGTCGAGGTATTCCAACGAACAATATTTTGAACTCTTACAAAAATATCGAATGGGACTATCTTATTTCCAGCAATACACTGCAATAAATAATCCACCAAGTGCTTGGAAGGATATTGCTCTAGAGAATTTGGTACGAAGCGAAATATGCTAAGATCCTTCGATAGTAGCTCACTAGTTGGGATTGCTATTTCGCATCTCTTTAAGAACGAAAAATAATGTTTCAATCAGATAAGAGCATTTTTCATATCAAAAAGATGCCCCAAATTGCCCACACGCAACCTCTCTCTTTAAAGGCTGACTAAAGGCTATCTATCTAGACCATTGAAGCAGACAGAACTTATCAGCATAATTGTAAAATACGATCCAATAACATTTCATTAACAAATGCTTTACTTATTCGTAAAGAAAATCAATTGCCATTTATTCATGTTCTGCATATCTCCATTATGCCAATTAGAAGCTATTGATAAGCAGCAAGAGCATGCACATCTTCGTAGACATACAAGATTATTAATACTTACTGCAGTTCTCTTCTGTGAAGCTCTTACCACTAATGATTGCCCCCACACGACAATCTCTTATCACGATAAGTTGTTTATCAAAACATTTTTCATTCTCCAAATCGTCCGGATCTTGTCGATCGTCTCATATCTAATATTTACTAGATACATCTCAACTCAACTAATATTTCAGGTTTTCAATTCGTATGCGAACGAGATCGTCTGGAAACGGAGTCCAGTTCGAATATAGGCAGCGACGGGTAAGCAAGTAACCAAACCAAACGAAACACCTGCAAACGTGATCGGTAGATCGTTGTAAGAAAACAGTCCCACTGTTCTAGAGGAGAAGTAGAGTCTTTAAGTTTTCGAACGGTGCTGCGGTAGCTTTATATGAAATGAATGGCAAGTAGATACAGATACTGAAACATTCATGTATGATTGTTTCCCTTTCGCTCTCCGACGCGGTGGCGAGGTGCAGATATTAGGGAAAGTCGTAGGTTGGAACGGTAGTGGGAGCGGTGGTAGCGGTATATGTCAGTAGATATACATTTATGCAATGGCATTTCCTCTTTCTGTTGGGTTTTCGTTCGTAAACATCGCAGATCTACAGCCGTAGGCACTAACGTGGTTATAGATAAATAGATGTCTTATTATGCGAACAGTGAACAAATAGCATTACCAACTTGAAATTTTAGCAAAATAATTTTCCCTGAGATATGTTTTTGTTGTTATTTTTGACTATATATAATCTTATGCAGTGCGAGAATTTACGATGAATTCAGACCAGAGGGATTTAAGGAAAAGAAACACGAAATTCACTACAAAGATATGTAAGTATCTATAAATAGAACAAATCGAGAGCCTAATTACATCATACTTTCCCTTTGATTTCTCCGATACCTACGCTCTGTGAGGTTTCGGGAGAGAATTTTCCGAATTAGTTATAGCTTGTCAAAATCGTGTACATATGGCGGACATTTTCTGTTCGCGGGGACCAAGACTGTCAAATTTGCTCATAGGCCCAGAGTTTTCTTCGGAACCAGGCAAATTGCTTCTATTCTCACTGTTGTTTTTATTTCCCTATATCTCTCTGTTCTGATGGTTTGAAGAATTATTGATAATTGCGTAACCAAATAGTAAAAGGAAATAGGGGGAAAGGAACTACATGCAAGAAGCTGTCTATTGCTAAGTACTGCTTGAAGATAAAATGTTCATTTGCCTCAGGTTCCAAAAGGACGAAGAAATTTAACCCTCCAAAAAGCTGCTGGCTTTTATACTTTGTCAGACTTTGGAAAGGATTTAAAATATTAAGGTTGATTTGAAAACCAGGAAGAAAATGTACCGAGTAAAATGAATGTTTTGGTCAATGCACCCTAGGGGCTTAAATGTAGCTGAAAAGGAGGAGAAAATCCTTTTCATTTTAAGAATTCTGATTGAAAGCTAAATATTGATTATGATTAAAAAATATTTACGTATACAAATGAATTTGCAGCTCGTCATAGTATTGACATTTCGGTAATTTAGGAACAGTGTTTCTATTCAATGTAATATGCAATGCAATCATTGGCCCGTTTTGTTTGAAAATAATGCTGGCAATGGCGTTACGGTCAATAAGAAGGGGATCGCTGTAGAAGAATGATAGAGAATCCAGTTTGAGTCGCAAACGAGTGCAGATATATTTTCCAAAGCGAAAATATCGTTGAAACGTTAAACAAGGAGGAAGGCCGAAGCCAAAGAATCAAAACTATTTTGTCAATAATTTGGGAAAACTTCGCAATTCCTTTAAGACGAAGTGTGCGTGACGCATGAAAACACCCTCAAAATAACATGCTCAATCCGTCATTGATAAAAGCTACTCGGAAGGAGATACCGGCGCTGTGCCTACAACTGGAGTGACGGGAGTATCACCATCGAAAACCAAAGCAACAACATCCAACCTGGCAGCAATCTTGAAAATCGCTCCTGTAGTAATGGAGATATCCTAAGATAGCCGAATTTGGCAGAATTATCGCGATATCGCCTCCAAAAAAAAAATCAAAATATTTCAACTTGCAACAGGTAGGGTAATAGCGAAGCGCAAAGCAGCGTCAAAGCGTAGCAGCCAGCCAGCAGAAACTACCGTAAGCGAAACCTTGACGGCAACAAACTCCTGCTGGAGTCCATCGAATTTTATCGAAACTTTAACTCCAACCTCTCTAGGAAAGATTATGCAAAACCATAAAATTTCAAATTATCGAGTCGCAGACCTTAATGATCGAAAATTGAAAACTACGGTAGGATCACAGGAATCATACAACGAGCTGATCGAGCTTCTTAAATCAACAGAAGCTTGCGGATACTCCTTTATGCCCAAGAAACGGCGAAAGGCTATGACAGTGCTAAGGGGAGTGCCTTCAAATTTTGGGTGCGGCCTGTTATGAAGGACCTTAAGAACGCGAAAGTGAAATTCGACATTGTGATACAGTTATCAACGGCCTAGTCGATAGCTAATAAAATTGGCTTCGACTCATATAGAGTCGTAATCAGAGGATCAAATGAACTGATCAAGCTATTGCAGATAAGGTACGTTCTTCATCAGAAGGATTATAGGAAAGGATATATTATTCAATGCTACAGATGCTAGAGGTTTTGGTACGTTTCTTCAAACTGCGCCTTACAAGAACGTTGCGTGGAGAATTAAAGCAAAATCATGCTTCTTTGGACTGTCCAAGGCGGAATTTAGATAGGAACCAATCTCAACCATGTGTGGATCAGATGGTCATCCTGCTCAATACTCTGAGAGAAGACGTGTGGACTAGGCTTGGGTCGTTCATGAACGAACGAACTAAAAGCAATGTTTCATATCATTATTTCATATTCTAACAGTTCATCATTTCATGTCCAAACTGCTTACCATTTGTTGTCTGAACGTTTCATCAATTCGTCTCCGAACGTTTCACCACATATCATTTCAATTCGTTCACTACTTTCGTATCCGCGTAATAGAAGGAAATCATGTACGTAGCCTGACGATTTATTTATTTATTTGTTAGATTTATTTATTTATTTATTTATTTATAGAAGCACCGCACATAAATAATGAGATCAAATCAGTATTGAACTAGGTTTCGGCCGCTTATGATAAGAGAAGCCAATGTGAGGAAGTTTCTCAAAAGTGAACGAGATGTAGTGATTGAACTGAATCTACTGAACTGTTTTGCGCAAGTCCAATGAATAATTTGGCACTGAACTAGTAAACTAGTGAACTGTTTTTGAACAAACTAGTCAACTTTAGTGAAACATTTCACTAAAGTGAACGAGATCTGGTGAAACATTTCACCCTACTGAACTATTCTGCGCAACAAAGAAGCAGAACCCTACAATCCTTCATCCCACACCTACAACAAACAGTTCT
Organism: Nemotelus nigrinus; assembly: GCA_947369275.1. Taxonomy (NCBI): domain Eukaryota; kingdom Metazoa; phylum Arthropoda; class Insecta; order Diptera; family Stratiomyidae; genus Nemotelus; species Nemotelus nigrinus. Next base: position 53,906,920 of record OX376374.1, on the reverse strand, counting down.
AGTATTTCCTACGCTTCCATGCTAAGAAACGGTAAGACTGCAGCCCCGCCCCAATTCATTGGTTCAGACAGTGAAAACCCCTTAACCTCTTGCATATACAGACCGTCGAGACTTTCGGTATGTCTTCTGGTACGATAATCTTGAAAATTCTGAAATGGTGTATAATTTATAGTGATGGGCGTTTCTGTTGTTTTCAGAAAACGAAAACGAACTGTTTTTTTCCAAAAACAACTGTTTTTTGAAACTTTTTGAAAACTTTTTTCACTAGACCAGCAGCAGATTGATACTGGGTGTCACCATTAGTGATGGGCGTTTCTGTTGTTTTCAAAAAACGAAAACTATTTGGAAAAAAACAGTTTGAAAAAAACAGTTGGAAAAAAACTGTTTTTTTCAAACTGTTTTTTTTCAAATAGCTTTCGTTTTCTGAAAACAACAGAAACGCCCATCGCTAATGGTAACACCCAGTATCAATCTGCTGCTGGTCGAGTGAAAAAAGCTTTCAAAAAGTTTCAAAAAACAGTTGTTTTTGGAAAAAAACAGTTCGTTTTCGTTTTCTGAAAACAACAGAAACGCCCATCACTAATAATTTAATAAGAAATGATTCTGGCAGGGGCACACTCATACTTTTCCAAGGTCGCCTTACAATCAATCATATTAATTTTAGCCATCCTGAAATCTCCTGCACACTTGCAGCCCCAGCCAGAATCCTTATTAGCTCTATTTCTATGCAGTGCGAACTGGATCTTCCAATTCAGCAAGATCTGCAATCTGTCATGAACAGCACATAATCTCACGATTCTTTCATCTTAGACCTCAATACTAGACATGAGTACTGGAGGGGAATCCACAAGTAATCTTAACGGTAACTCCTTGTATGAATGGTTTCTGTCTGGAGCATACATCAGTTGTAATGTTATAAATGCAAAAGAACAAATTTCTAATTTCACACTACCCGAGTTCTGTGGGAGGTGACTATTGAGGAGGTTATGCTCACTAAAACCCTCACCAGATTTATTTTAGAAGAAATCAATATTCTTACTGAACAAAAGAAATTCATATTTTTTAAGCGCGCTGAAATCAATGAAATCGAAACAAAGTAACAAAATCGAATAATAAAATACCCCAAATATTATTCGCTTCTATATTAGCTGTGAATAACATTTTTCTTTAAGCAATATCTTCAATTAAAAAAGTAAAATAATCCCACGACAACCTTCGTACGGGTCTAGGGATTGAAGCTGGTAGAGAGCTTCATCACAAATTTACAATCAATGTGAATACGAGTCGTGTGGAGTGATTCACTCACTTTACCCCTTATTTAAATCAGGTGCCTAATCAGAGCTAGGTGAGCTCAAAGCTTGGTGCGCGGTCCCTCGTTCGAACCTGGATTCGAACCAGGGACCCCATACACAAGAAGCCAGTGCATTAAACCTTCCTAATTTATACTTCATACTATCGAGCTCATAATGAGTACATTGAATTAAATTGCATGCATTGATTGCACAACGCTCGTTATTTTATTTACCTAACCTAGCGCAAGACTTTCTATTTTAGCACTTATATTCTAAAAAAAAAATGATTCATCTCATAGCAAAAAATTTGTCCAAGGTCTGAATTATTCTAAAAAAAATTTTCATACTGTGAATCAAAATAATGTTCATTGGGATCTAATTGAGCTAATAAGAAGTCTAATATCAGTAGTTTGTGCGTCCATTAGCGAATAATATATCAGCATTTCGTTTTTTTTCTTTGAGTGGCATACAATCGCAATTCGCGACACTTTCTGCAACCAACCAACACCATCGAGATAAGGTTGATCTTGCTGTATTACATAGAGACTTGTAGAAAAAAATGATATTTTTAATTTTCTCAAAATATCTGCTCATGATATGCTATTTCCTTTTCTTAAGCGTATCTCATCTGGCTTGTTCCTTATTTAGCGATAAAAACAATATTGAAGCTGGCAATGCTGGACCAGAAGCGCACACGGCTTTGCAAAAAAGTTTGACAAAACTAAGAAGTCTGAAACGGGTGCTGCATAAAAAGGCAAGGTGTTGATCCGCGATCGCATGGCATGGAGCAGAATAGGCGTGGATCGAGGGTCGATTGAGCGCGCAGTGTGGGGGATGCGAAACCAGGACGACGATGGGTCATAGTTTTGAGACAGGCGAAATGTTAATTAGTCGCAGTTCGCTGGCTTTGAATGGTAATAAATTAATAAATAACTAATGTGGAAAATGACATTAAAGTACTAGTCGTCTGTGGCCGTCTTACCTTTTTCATGCGATTCAACGAGAAGCCTGACTGTGTCGGAATATTAAGATTTCCCGATAGGACTGGTATTTCAACATCCATTGTGCATAGGCCGTCGTCCGTAACTCGTTCTGTATTCCATAAATGTCACAGCACTCTTCTTATGAATATCACTCGGGGAACTTTCGAACTGATTGGCTCTGAGACACAACATCGATGTATCTTTTGGTTTACTTAATTGATTCTTCACTAGTATATGGATCGATTGGGGAAGGGTACGTAGCACCAAACACAAATCACAATGCTTTCAGCAGCAACCTCACCATATGCACGACCGCTCCAACATGGGCAGCATTTTCCGCGACACACAATTTCGTCGCCTCTAAATTGCTCTTTATCATAATTACACCCGCACTGAATGTAAACTCGCTTTCCTCGCGCCGTCGTCGAAGTAGACCCAACCACCGTATTCGTTGCTTTCTTCACCGATCGTCGTTATCATCGAAGACGTTCGCCCCGGCAATCTTTTGGGTATTTTCCAACACGCGGTCTATGGATTCCTGACGTGGACACTGGACAAAACCTTTCTCGTCCTGGCACGGAAACACGAGCACAGACAGACCTAGACAAAACAGCCGCGAAACTGGTGAAAACCCGTATCTTTTGGATAATACAGAGCAAATGACGCGATCGTTCCTACAGAGCTCAACTGCCCGACATCGAGAGCACTCTATCTTCGGTTGAATTCGACTGAGTTTGACTTGTTGTTTTGCATGAAAGATACACGCCAGTCAGCCAGCCAGCTCAGTTCCCTCGTCTCAGCTTCGTCTTGAAACGCGACTTAAGACGGAGAATTGAGATACTATGGGTTACTGTGACTCGAGAAAGTTTGCGGCCAATATTTATGAATGAAGTGAAATAGGTGAAGATGTATGTTATTTAAATGAACTTTGTATATTATTTGAATGAACGAATTATTTTTTCTAAATAGATAAATCTTGAAAATAGATAAAAAAAATATATAAATAAATAGTAAAATACATTTGCGGTTTGACCATTTTAACATAGAGAAAGTACACCAAATTTACACTAAAAATACTGAACGAAAATTGAGGATTTAAATTTGAGGATTATCGAAAAGCTTTTACAACCTCGGCGAAACAGAATCTAGCCAAATACATTGCTTTCCGCATGACCAAATACATCGAATAGTCACCAGTATCGCAGATCATAGTTCTTGTTGTGCTATGTTTGTATTTTTAGAGCGGACAGCAAAATTTAAAGGAATAGTTTTGGAAATGAGAATATAATTCCAATTTATATAATAAACTGTAATTACAATAAAGCAACATAACAATATTCCTAATCCTTAATGTTTTCGAATGTGTAATAGTAAAAGAAATGAAAACTGCCTGGTTGTAACAATTCTTCACATCCATCCTTTAGTAGAGAATGTCCAGAATATCTGAAGAGGAAAACATCGGTTCAAAGGAAAATTAATTACCTGATTACGGAAGTATAATCATGAAGAATATGAGTCTAGATATATTTTACGCGAATATAAGAAGCATTAGGAATAAATTTACAGACCTTGAGATATTCTGTAATTCTAAGCCCCAGTTAGATGCAGTGATTCTTAATGAGACATGGATTTCTAGTAATGAAATTGGTTTCTTGAACTTAGATAGATTCGTTGCAATCCATAGCTACAGAGATAATGCTCAAGGAGGTGGCACTGTTATTTACATAAATAAAAGGGATCAGTACAAGCTGCTTCATTATGATAGTAGATATTACACTATCATTATTTCTATTGAATGTGACCTTCGGCCAATCCACTTAGGAAGTTTCTATAGAACCCAGCGTGATGATACTGATGATTTTATAGACTATGTGGATACTTTGTATCAAAGGTTTAGTAACTTGTTAGTTGTCGCCGGTAACAATATAGATGCCATTAACATAAACAATAGTATCTTTGTTAATTGTAATAATATGTTGGCAATGAATAATGTGGTACTGCTAAATTTTAACCCAATTGTACCAGAATTACATCAAGCTCAGCTACTTTGTTAGATCATGTAACAACTACCGTCAACACTCAATCTGTTGCTATTAACGTAGAATACTCAGAATAGCCAGAATTAGATCATCATACTTTGTATATAACAGCATCTGGTAGTAAAAATCACCTTCAAACTATAGTTAAAAGGAAAATTTCAGTTTTAGATAAACGACTATATGTTTACTTGGTGCTAAAGAAGCTTAGTGAAACGCATGGTAAAATTTCTTTTAAAACATAATTAGTATTATTCAAGATGCACAACAGTTGGCTTCAACTATCAAGGAAATCAGAGCTAGGAGAGGCAACACAATTGGATTACGAAAGATTTAATTAAGCAAATGGAAAAAAAGAAAATGTTATATAAAAGAATGAAAATGAATCCAAATGATGTCAAACTTAGTTCTGAATACAGATCCTTGAAGAATAGAGTATGTTCCATGATCAGAATTACCAAGAAAGACTATGTTAAAAGACAACTTGTTTCTGCTGAGAGTGACATTAGACAAGTTTGCAAATTTATCAATCAAGAACTCTTGTTGGGGAATAAAATAAGCAAATCTCACTGCCAATAATTTCGTTGATCATTTCAGCTCTATAGGTGAAAAACTTTCTGAGGACTTAAAAGTGTAGATTAACGTTGACAATTTTGAAAGGCAGAACATTACGTTGAATTCAAAGTCTCTTTTTTTCAAGCCTACTGATCCTGGTGAAGTATTTGTCATAATTAGCTTATTGAAGAATTCTTCACCAGCGATGGAATAACTTCCGAAAACTCGAAGTTAGTTGCTACTCAGATATCACCTTATATTTCTGCAATCATTAATTTTATATTCATTGCATTAAACAAGGTGAATTCCCTACAGAGCTGAAAGATACCATGATAGTTCCTATTCATAAATTAGCAAAATTTTCGAAAAAATAACCAATAAAAGATTATTTAAATTTATAGCTAATAGTGTAGGATTTGATATACATCAATATGGTTTTCTAGAAAAAAGTAAGGCAACATCAGCAATAACAGTTGCTTTACAATTTATTCATTGTGAACTTGACTTGAATAAATATATGGCTCCACTGTTTATTGATTTAGCGAAGCCCTTTGATAGAGTTAATCATCTCACTTTGTTAGAAAACCTAAGCGAACTTGGAATAAGAGGCTTGGCACTGGCGTTAATTGATAGCTTCCTAAAAGACAGAAAAATCCTGGTTAGACTTAATGATGAAATAAGTAAACAACGAGTAGTTAACATTGGTGTTCCTCAAGGGTCAATTCTAGGGCTAACTTTATTTTTACTCTATATTTAAAATTTATAATTCTCTGGTCTGACTGGAAAATATATTATTTATGCTGATGATACTCTTTCGCTATTTTGTGCAAACTCTGCTGAACTTCTAAAGTGAAAAATAAACAACGATTTAATTGTTTAAGGGTCCTGGCTTTTGGGAAACATGCTTACAATCAATACCTGTAAAACTAGTTACATGGTAGTCAAGCAAGTTAATAAAAGTAAGATCTACCTTAACAGCAGAATACATGGAGAGGAGATACAAAGAGTGGTTAGATTTATATATTTAGGACTAATTACTGGTGATAGATTATCTTGGTCCCCTCACATAAGTAATGTGAAATCTAAGTTGATATTATGGGCTAGGCTGTTCAGAATGAAATATTACTTGGATTTACGCCTGAAAAATCTGATCTACAACTCTTTTGTGCTGCCTAAGATTACTTATGGTATATTGAATTAGGGTCAAACTTCAGAGATGAATATTGACTCAATTCATAGAATACACAATAGAATAGTTAAGGCAGTGCATGGACTTGATAGAATGACTCCAAGTGATATAATATACAGAAAAACAGATAAATATTATATTAATGGAAAAAGCTAAGATAATATATAAAATACTCAATAACAATATAAAATCTTCGATATTTCCAATAAGACACTGTGATTATCACAGCTATCACACAGGATTTAAAGATAATCTCAGGCTTGATATTGCTAGAAGGAATAGAAAACATAAAGATCCTATTAGATTAGCTATGGAAATCTTCAACAATTTACCTTACTCTTTGAAGAATGCTACATCTTTTCCCGTTTTTAAAAGGCTGCTAAAGAATCACACTAAAACCATGTAAAGGAAATTACGTACTATTTACTACTAGTTTTTACCGATTACCGATTTTCGAATTTTATAAATTTATGCATCTCTCATACCAGCACTCTGTTGCTGTCTGAGAAGCAGTATCTCTCATTTTGTTTTCTCTTTGAAAATACTTCAATTAGTTTTTATTTATATTATGAAAGAGCTTCTTCGTCTTCTTCTTTGCATACTTTTTTTTCATATTTCCCACTAACTTCCCATCGACTAACTCTATCTTACTTTCTTTATTCTCCATTTATCCTATTTATGATTTCTTTTTACCACTAAATATTTTTTTCTCTTTCCTTAATTAAATTTGTCGAGAGATTCCTTCCTATCCTATTTCCTTTTGGGGGATGATGATAATTCTAATTTCTTGTTTCATGACTAACCTGCTTACTGGTGCTAGGAAGAAGAGGCTATGTAATGAAGCTGACCCCATTGTTTGTTTGTTTGTTTGTTTGAAAAAAATGGGAGTAAACACATTTTAGTGATAATTTAAGTAAAGTTATAATTCTATTTACAAATGTCTTTCCAAAACAAAATTTGCGAAATGAAACGACAATGAAAATTGTCGTTTCCTGAAAATTTTTAACTTTTTACACGAAAAATACAATTAATATATAAGCTTTTTGCTTTGTCTACACAGCCAAATTGAAATTGTTGAAATTACATATCGCACAAGAACGGTAACACTTCCCCGATTTATCTTTACTTTTACAATCCGAAATTTGTTTTCATTGTTACTCACGACTTAGCAGTCAAATCAAATTGAAAGTCACAGAATGCGTTGGTATTGAGTAGGACCAGGTCTGATAGAAGTGATTTGGAAATATAGACAACCCTGTGTTAGTAGTGCCATCATGAAAAATCGCTAAGAAAAATAAATGCTTTAACTTCTGACGTATTTATCGGACTTTAAAGAAATTGACACCGTGGATGCACCTGATTGTAAGCCAACTTTGGTAGGATTTTGGTTGAAAAACTAAGACAGATTTGTTAGCTATGACCATTTTTTAAATTTTTTTACTATTAATTTTTCAAGTGACAATAATATTGTGGTGAAAGGAAGCAACGAATGTTTAAATGCTGTAAATTATTAATTTTTCGTGGGTGGCAACTCTAAAAATTATTCTGCTGCCATAATTTCCAACGCATTCATCCGATACTTAACATGAAGTAGACTTGGTATAGTACTAGCAAAGGGTTGCCAGTACCTAGCATAAGTTTAATTTTGAAAATAAGAACAAAATATTCCAACTAAGCCAAGTTTTGGAAATGCTAGAGATGGCAACCTCAAAAATCTTCCTATACCTTAAACTTGTGATAAAATCGGATAAAATCAAGCTTCTTTGAGTGTGTTTGCCTTGACGTGTAGAGGTTGTGTTAACTTTTTGGTTGCTGTGCTGGTAAAATGTTGGCAGTACTGAGCTATTCATCATTTTTGTGCTAAGAGATGCATTAAATTTTCATATAATAAGCATCCTATGATGAAAATAAGCACCAAGTGCTTTAATTTCCTAAAATTTGAAATTCATGCGAATGAAAAACCTCTGAATATATTCGTATAACCATTAAGGTCAATGACAAACACGGCGGCTCCAGCGAAGCGTTTCCCGAGAGGAAAACCGGATAGGTTTAGTTCTGCACTACAAAACCAAGAGGCGCCCAAACCGCGGTGTGTGTTATCGCAATGCTAAATGAACGCACGACTAAACCGACTCGGTTTTCATCTCGGGAAACGCTTCGTTGGAACCGCCGTGTTTGTCATTGGCCTAAGGCTATCATCCGCAATTTTAAGGCTATTCTAGGGTTCCCTATGCCCAATGTAACCAATCTTATTAGTTTTTGATTTCCTTATGGGTTATACTTCGGATGTCTGGTTATACATATTTCATGAAAGTATCATCCGCATTTCATCTGCCATCTGGATCACCCGCCATTCGAAATATCTGCATATTTCTTTAACTCACACAGTTCCCCCTTGGATTTAATGCACCAGAAATTGAAAACTGTTTATGATAACTACCTGCTGTATATTTTTTTTTATAATGCAGTTGAATCTGCTTCAAGGAATATTACCCCACCACACTATTTGAAATTTTAATGAGGAGCTTTCCAATTATAAGTAAAAAAAAAAAAATGCTGCGGAAAAATAAATGAATTTCCAACGACCGTTTCACGGCAAGAATATCTTTGTAAAATTCATGAAGCTCAACTGTAATAATATTCATTACGGTAAAATGTCCCGTGAAAGAAACTAAATTGAGTGAAAAGTGCGTGTTTTTGAAGAATTATGCTCTAACTTTCTCTAGTTCCCACATAAAACCACCGATAGCACTACTTCTTTCTTTTTTTTTGTGTTCCGTTCGCATTACTGTTTTCATCTTGCTTGTTAGTTGAAATATCGATTGTTGAGCACATCGCCATTTTAAATACCCAGTCAGTCAGTATACACAAAAAGATCACGCAGATATGTAAATAGTCATGAACGAAGCAATCCATTTTACCTTCGTGAAGAATGCTTAAGAAAGAAAGTTAATTCGTAGTTATGTCGCGACGGACTTCTGTTGAACATATATGCGTCACTGTCATGCTATAATATAACCGGCGAGAAGTGTATTTACGTACAATGGTATGATGTCCTTTATGTTCAAGTTAACGTCGTTTTCCCTCCGGTCATGGTCTTTATCCTTTTTAACCATTCGGGAAGGTCATCAAAAGGCTGAACGATAAGAAGTCCCGACATTCTGATGAGGACAAGCTGTTAACTATTTCATTATTTAATGACCTTTTGGAAATAAGTTTTGACATCGGCTAGAGTGAAAATTGTCCGAATTGCAATCGAGCTAGTGAATATAAATCATAGTTTTCGCGGAAATCGATGAGTGTCGGAAAGAAACAATTAAATGAAGTGTAGGATTCGTAATATTTCATATGAAAACGAAACGCCATAATTTTTATGTAAAAAAATCATCAAAATGTTTTCTGTGCAATAATTGAATTGAATAAGAATTAAAAAGATCCAGATGAGAATCAAAAGGATCTTTCACAGAAGAATTAGAACACAGAATTCAAATGATGAATTTCTTGTCTTCCCACTTTATGTTATCCTGAGGACAAACATCAAATTTTCAATACTATATCATCTTATCGAAGAATTTCTACCTTGGACTTCATAAACAGGTCGAAGGTTCAGCCATGCCATGCGGTATATCATGTTGGCCTCAAACGCATATATATGTAGTAAGCTTTAATTGAAGGATGAATAGATAACCTTGGTATGTATTACATGCAATGGGCACGTACATATTAAAAGTACGTTATAAAGACAACTCGAATAATCGTATCAGGATACGGTTATTCTTAATATTTATAAATGTTCGAAGTATATTACAGAACCTGGTCAGTGATCTAATTAAAATTTAAGTTTGTTCCTCTACAAGAAACAAAGACATAAAGAATCGAAAATGGCCAACCCATTACTAAAAAAAGTAATAAAGATGATAAGAGTTTGCTTAACAAATAACAAATTCTTATTATTACTTTAAAAAAAACTAATTTCATTTTTAAATCAAAAGAAAACGGTGCAGTGAGATTATGTTCAAATTGCGTAATTCGATCGAGTTGAAAGTTCTAGAAAATATTAATACATATGGAAAAAATATTAATACATATGGCAAGTAGAAGCAGGACTGTGTTTAGCTAAAACTAAGATACACTTTAGTGGCGGTGGGTGTTTTAGTGAATTTTCTGGTACTCCTGTATTTCTATCGAAAGAAGAAACTCAGAAAAAACACAAAAAACTATGTTGTAAATTTAGTTGATTTTGTGTTTTTTTTTTTTTAACCTTATGAGTGCTCTGAGCATAGGCGGGCCGTTGCTTAAAATCTGGCAGGGGCCAGGGACTGAAAGGTTCAAGAAATGCCATGATTTTGTTTTTGTTTGTACACGTACTGTTCATACAACTTATATAACTTACTAATACATTATATATTTGTTGATTTATTCTTTGTTATTTGCTAATGCATAATGCATTATCAAATAAACTTCTTGCATATAATGTGAATGGTAGGTATGAACTACACATGAATTATTAATGACCGCTAAAAAAGAAAGCTTGTATGAATTATACGGGAATAGGAAATAATTAGAAATGTAAGAATATTTTTTCGTTTAGAAGCTAAGTATATTTGAACTTATACTTGAAGAAAAGGATAGCTTAGTTTCAAAATAGCTTTGAAAAATTGGAATATATTAAACTTAGAAGGAAGAAATTGATCTCTTGCTTCAAACATTTGTTACCTAGAAAACCTAGAAAAAGCGAAAACAATTTGGCAAGATAAAAAGTGCTGTAACTTACTCTTTTCGAGCCATTTGGTTTGCAGGAATATCTTTGTAGCCCTAACTGCGTGTCCGAGGCTAGATGAAACAGCAAAACCTTTGAAACGAGTGCTTTTTGCTGTTTTCCGTTTTCGCGATCCTTTGGTAAATGTGAGATTCAGACAATTATTTTCTGCGAATGATTTAATTTTTTCCCAAACTACATACAAGTCTTCTCGCTCACTTAGTAGTGCTCCATTCACAAGATTTATCCCATCCCTAAGAGTTGCGTGTTTAGTTTGGAAATATGTGCTTAACATGTTCGTTATAAAAAGAACATAGTGAAAGATTAAAAGATTTACCACAAATTTAGGATTACTGATTGAATGAAAGATCCCCAATTAATAAACTGAGTCGTTGTATTTTCCCTCATTCATTTCTTTCTCTAAAGCCTCTTTCATAGTTCCATAGCTATCGATCACATATTTGCAATTGTTAAATCTCATTGACTAACGAGTCAAGCTTAAACTTCTCATTCCACGCCTTGTGTTTAGACCAACTGCCTCTTCAAGCTGCTTCAACAATTCGTGTTGTGATGGCTTCTAAAAGTGTAGGTAAAGGAATTCGATGGCATTGAAAAAGGATGTACAAGTTTCGATTGTGAAAAATGTGTCCATCACAACCAGGATAATTTTATGAACTAGACAATGTACAAATGTGGCTGCAGGGTGTTTCATCTTAATTTAGATTTGTACACCACTTTTTTGTCCTGACATGACACTGCTAAATACGAGTCATTTCTAGCTCCTGAACAGTCTATAAAGCTTGAGAACCTTTCTTCGACTGCTAGCTCTTTGGCAAATCTGACAACCACGGAGAGTTGTTCCTTCTGTGGACCCTTGCTGCGTCTGCCATAATGGATATCAATCCGCAATCTTTTATTTAAGCTGTATTGTCCTCGCGAACGATTTCAGCAATTATTTTCATTAATTCATTTTGTGTCTTGCCACTAAAGTATAAATTCCAAAAAAAAAAATCACGGTTATCACTGGCAACACTTTCATCATGTCCTCTGAAAGCACGTCTTTGGCGACTGAGACACGTCGTAAGGTCGATAACCTTTTCCAAATAATTTCGGTTCATCTTGACAATATTCCAAGACTATTCAAACACCATATCACTTACTGTCTTCCAAGCACTATTAGAGTTTTCACATTGTGCATGAATTTTACTATCCGGATAATTTATCCGGATCGCGAAGTTTGGTCGAGCTGAAATGTTGGTGTATTTTTGGCGACAATGGAAATTCTATGGAAAATTTCGCATTGTGCTAACTTCACACCAAGTCATCATATCATCACAAAATTTACAAGACTCATCAATGGGCATAACAAATAAGTTTCTGCCGTTTTTGAATAATGTCTGGGCAACCTTGTAGCTACCATAAGTACGTTAACACAAATCTTTCACACGGCTGTTAGAATAAAATGCAAATGATTGTCATTCAAATCTAAACTTGTAAAATTCAAAATCGCACCGAATTATTTATATTTTTAGCACCTGGAACTTGCGTTTACGGTATCTCGCGACCGGATAAAATTCATAGGATATACTGGTCTTGAGTACAGGTCTGACAAAAGTTTAATGAATATGATAAGAACCATGTGGCGGCTGTCGGGCTGTGTCACTATTGAAAAACGCTCGGTGAAATTAAAGTGCTATGCCTTTTAACTTCCGATGCAGTTATCAAATTATAATAAAATTCACACACATTTAACTTGAGTGTAAACCAAGTAGGTCATAGATAGCATAAAAGTGGTAGGGGTGCCATTTTTATTCTCCAAATGACTTCGAAAATTGTATTTTACGTTAATTACCTTATTGTCTACCATTTTAATACTTAGGCTATGTTTTGTGAAAAACATAATTGCATAAAACGCCAGTTTATTAAAGTTTTCTTATCTAAATACCTTTATATTGCCTAGTAGGAATGAACAGAAAATCTTAATAAAAAAAGGATGATTGGCGAGATGCTTTTCGTCTTTTTCTTAACATTTAACTTGTCGAAATTAAACATTGCCGTCCATTTCTCGAAATAAGTCCCATAACATCGTAATTACTAACGCAAATAACACAGTCTCTATGCTATAAGTAGTGTGTATACTTTGGTATAGGCTTACACTACTACACTACTCAACTCTTGCTGTAACCACAAAAACCTAAGAGGCGAAAACTTAAGTGTCTGCTGTTGGAAATATTAATTTTCTGGGAGGGGCCAACCTAGGGTCTGGGGGGTCCCGCCCCCCCCCCCCCCCCCCCCCCTACGGCGCGCCTATGGCCTATTTTCAATCCCTACTCGTAAGTACCCAACCTAATAATCCAGTCGGGATTGCAAAATTGTAAACATTTCAATCACATAAAATCTGAGATAACATTTACTATTCTTCGAAAATCAGTCATTCTAGCGGTTCCCTTGTTCTAGAATTTAAATCTATTTCAGCAAAAACGGGCGTTGAACGCACATATCAGCAGTTCATTCACAAAGTGTTGTATGGAAAACTATGGAGATTACAATAAACAGATAATACGAGAGCTATCATCTTAATCTGTAGCCAAATAAATGATGCTGAATGAATGTCCTAGCAGAACCTACAAACACATAACTCTCGATATTGAACACATTATAAAGTTAACTTTAATTACCATAATAACTGTCTCTATAACGGATACCCTCATGTAAGATGAATCCACATGTATGCACTTATAGCCAACGCAATGCAATGTCAAGATACCTGAAGGATGAATCATATCTGTGTGAACTCTACTCCATTTCCCATAATGTTACCGTGAAGGATGGTCCTCCGTATCTAACCCATTTCAATCTTCTTCAACGTTCTACCGCCTAGTGCGGCTCTCGTGCATACTGACTGCGTATGGTACATTCTTCGAAAGTTACTTCATAGAAGACAGCATTCTTGTGCATTCTGGCCGTAGGCCTCTAAAAAGTTCGGATTCGGTTGATGTTAAGCAATTTGTTTTGTAGTACAACACGCTAAAGGTAGCAATATCGAAGAGTGAAGGTATTTAATGTGGCACATTCCATTGATGCATCATGAGTGGCATGCGTCTTATGATTATATGGTCATGTTAGTATGTTTTTCTTGTTTTCTTTTGGACTTGGCTCTTGTTCCACGAACTCATGGTAATTTAATTGTCTCAATGGGCAATATCATGATACATAATATCTAAGCAGTACACTGGGTTTTGCGAAAGTTTAAAATTGTGCTAAAGTAGGTAGTTGTTAACATGATTCATATTTCATATGTATATATTTCTCTTGAAATGAAAACAGTAACATTAAAATGTCCAAATAATGTCTTGCAAATTTTCCTGCGAATAAGAAAATATACTAGATATTGTTTTCTAGTTTCCGGGCAGAACTAGTATTCGGATACTCTGTGCTAATTTTCTACGAAACGTTGCTTGCATGCTGACATGTTTTATTTTTTGGCTAGTTATTATATGCTTTTCGATTTGAATGAACCAGTAGGTTGAAAAATTAGACAATTAGCAGCCAATCTGCAAAGGGATTATCATTTATAGCCTGCATGCTTATTCCGAAAAACGTTTCTCGCGTAATGTTTTTCGTAATGCATTAGTAGGCGGCCACTTAAAGAAGCAGGTACACTTGGGACGTGCAAAAAAGGTCTTTTTTAGGACACATTAATATAATTTATAACAAATGTTTTTTTTATTTTTAAGAAATATATTTCTAGAAGCTATTGTAATTTTTTTAAGGCCAAATGTTGAAAATTAGTCGAAGTAGAGCGAATTTTCGAGGGGTCCAAAAAAAAAGAAAGGGTTTTGTCGTGATCACTGTAGCTCGTCAGTGGATCATCTGAAATAAAAACAAAATCGGGGATCATTAGTCACTGATATAGTGCTCCGGATGAACGAAGGGATTTGGCAGATTTTGATTTTTCAAAAAATGGCGGATGTTGAAATTCAAAAATGGTCTTTCGACCAAAATTTCACTCACATTTTCGCTATAAAAAAAAATTATCGTCCAAACAAAAAATCCTTCGTTCACCCGAATGATAATTATAAATTCAATAAGTGAGGAAAATTTCATGCTGATAAATAAAGCAGTTTTCAAGTTACAGTGTCACATAACCGACTTCGAAAACATAGTTTCCAGAAAAATACGTTCAAAATTTTGAGTACTGTTGCATGCAGATAAAAATTTATTTTAGAACTTATGTTAAATCATCTATTCCAGGCTCATATGTTGTCCCTTCTTTCGCTTTAGTAGCTGCATCAGCAATGATTTTTAGCTGTCGTCGAGCCAACCTTGTCTCTCGAGTATTTTGTAGCGAACGTCGGTTTGCTTCGCTAATTCGAATTGAATCCTCTTTCGCAGCAAAAGTGTATGCTCCAGTATCATACCGTACTTAGGTTTATTTAACAATGCCGGAAAATCCATCAGGCCGCAAAATTTCACTGCACCTTTGAAACCAACACCTATGACACGCATCGCTAGCATAAACCTTCGATTTACTTCATAAGAATGTTTGATAAAATCGCAAGATGGTATGTACTCAGGAGTACATTTATAAGACACAACCGAAACTTGAAAACCAACTCGTAATATAGGGTACATATAATAGAAAGTACATAAAAGGGTTGACAGTCCCTCAGGTAGTCGAACGCACAGCTGCCGCTACCAGCCTACTTTTAAGCATTAGAGATGGCTCCATTCAAAGTTATTTATCTCCATAAATATTTGTCCGATTTTTTCTCAAATTTGCAGAGAATGTTTTTGAAGTATGCTACTCTTAGAAAATGCAAAAAAAATCGATTATCTTAAAATCCTTAGTGTACCTGCCCCCTTAAGCATTTTTCCTACTTTCGCGTAACATAACTTACCAGAGACAACATTTGCAGAATACTTTTTTTTCGTTAAAACTAAACCTGTGCTGCTTCTTAGGGAATCAATATTTAATACTGTTTGTAACAAATCATCTTTTTTCTTAATAATTAATTTTATAAAAATTCAGCTTTTGCATGAGTAGCCTGTCCCGAAAATTTAGTTACCAGCCATTTAACATAATTCAAGTATCATTTTTTTAATGTAGTTTTAATTCTAATATTGACTTAAATGATTCTATAAACATACATAGGTTCGACTTTCGACTTTTCATATATTGTTACAGGGAGGTTTCACATATCTTGCAAGCAAATTTCTTATCAGATGCTTTCTCATAGCTCAGGTGATATAGAGAACAACATTTTATGCCAAATTTACATTCTCGCCGAGGAATGCCAAATGTAGACAAGGTCTGTGTGTAAGTGGTCTCCTTGTCTATTCTCGGCTGTTTTTTTCATGGCAAGCACGCGTGTGTAAATGGTTTGCTCGTCGGCTCTTGTTTGTTTTATGAAGGGATAATGATCCTTTTATTGCTGTGCCTGAGTGTTTATGACCGTCTCGTCCTAGCTCGAAGCCGCTGGAAGCGAAGTCGGTTTTATGCAACGAGTCAAAGGGATTCGAGAGGGTAGCATGTGCTCATTCACATTTTCGAATTTTTCGCTGGGACTTCAAACATGTCTTTGCGTGTCCCAGACTGAAATCACGCAACGCACACCAGGCAGTTGCAATAGCCACAACCTGTACCTCAGCCATCGTTCACTGAACTGAACAACACAGCTCACAACTGTCGAAAGATGCATGGTGCAATATCCTAAGTAAACAATTCACCCTATGTCTTGCTGAGTCTCGTCCAATGCTTTTTGAGTCTTGTTGACTCTTGTACACGAGACGCTCGTCCCTATGTATAAATCCGGCATTAGATGATACCATCTAGGGCAGTTGTCGCATCCAATATTTGTTTGGTCATACTCTTCTGTATCGCTTATGAGAATGTCGTCACAGACCTGACACTTAATTACTTTCTTATGCCGCGTTTACACACATGGCAAATGTTGGCGAGCCGAGTGTGTAAATGGTCCCTTGTTTACTTTCGGCTGTTTTTTTTTACATGCGAAGATATGGAGGGAAGTAATTTCACAAGTTCCTCGACGAAACGTTTGCCATATGTGTAAAACAGGCATTATGTTTTTCCACGTTCGGTTTTTTCTCCTTCTTTTCAAGTATCTGTGCGTCCTTCGATTTTCTTGTTCTGTTTTGATACGATCCTAGCTTATATATTTCTCCAAGCTTGAGATGATACTTGGTGCTCTAGTAGTTTTTGAAACCTTTAATCCCTTCTTTATAGGTTCTGGAAAAAATAAATGTTTTGTTAGGTGTGAGGAGACTGGTGAGCACGATCTACTTAATAAAGGGAAACATTACTTGCTTGTGGACAGAGAGTATCTTCTGGATGTACAATCGTATCGATTCGAAATACCTAAAAGGAATAAAAGCAAACATTTTATTTAAATTTATAGCGATGCCAGAAGGTACTTAGTGTGATTAGTCAAGAAGTGCTAGGAATTTTTAAAGTTACAGATGATGGCTCTGCAGTTAAATTTTCCTTATTAGCTTCTGTAACATACGTATTCATAACTATAAAAGTTTTGAATTGAGTTTAATAAATTGAGTTTTGAATTGCAAATCTCTTGGTTTACAATTCAAAACTCAATTTATGACAATCTTGACTTTTCAGTTGAGCCCAATGCATTGTTTAAATCAAAGCGGCATATTGCCCTCGAAACAGTTTAGAGCACGTGCGGTAGAATATGCACCCAAAATCTGCACCATTCCTCTACTGTTCGTCGAATATTAGTATTGCCAGCGGTTCTGATGCGCTAGAGTTTTTTTTAATAATGTTCAAAGAACATTAGTATTAAAATCGATTCGGCCAAAAATTAATATTTATATATATATATATATATATATATATATATATATATATATATATATATATATATATATATATATATATATATATATATATATATATATATATATATATATATATATATATATATATATATATATATATATATATATATATATATATATATATATTAGCTTTCCTTACTTGATGCTCAATCCTCTCAACGATCTTCATTCAAATAGCATGTCTGTTAGTCCTCCAACAATCAAGACGATCAATTAGACTTTCAAATCTTTTTTTATTAAAATGACAACGTAACGTTACACACAAAACAATCCTCAAAATCAATCAATTGACATAAATTGAAAATTCTCTATTCAATAATTTTTTTTTACAATTTTGAACTTAGCCTACTTGTGTGTTGTAATGTAGCTATTGTAAAGTAGTGTGGTGAGTAGTGAATGTAATAAGTCTTCTTGTGTTGTGTATCCACAATATCAACAAAACAAATTCAGTGACTATTTCTCGGGAACGCGCCATCCGATTAAGCTGAAACTTTCAGGGAAATTTTTTTACATGCAGAATATCCTTAACCCTTTGGCGCCGGCGGCCGTTTTAGTAATATTTTTGATATGCCTATTATTCTATCAAAAAATAGTTTTCAAAAAAACTAAGTTCGCGAAATGGATTTGAAAGGTTTTTGTAAAAAATATATAAGGTTTTGAAAAATTTCAACACTTTGTGTGCACTAGGTGCCTAAAATGAGATCGGGAAAATTTGATAATTTTTGAAAAACCTCCAAACCATCGACTCTCCTAAAATATTTGCGCTTTTAAGAAAAAAAGCAATTCATATACAAATCTTATGCTTTGTCTACGCAGTCAAAGTAAAACTTTGTGTATTAGTCTAAAGCAAGACCAGGTCTGATTGAAGCGATTTTGAAATTTGGGCAATTCTGTGCCAGTGGTGCCATAGTGAAAAATCATTAGGAAAAATAACTGCTTTTAGCCCTATAAATTCTGATTCTGTCAGCAGATTTTGACAAAACTCACACAATAGCTGAATCTTACGCTAAGCCACGTTTGATTGAAATTTGGTTGAAAAAGTAGGTTGGAGCTGCCAGCTATGATAATTTTGGTGTATTAAATTTTAGAAATTTTCTCAGGAATGTGAACTCTTTGTTCTATAGATTCCAGTGCAGTCATGGAATCATAACAAAATTCATATGGCAAATTAATCTTATTGCAGGCAATACTCAGCAAAAATCGAATTGGACCAACAATGATAAGGTTGCCAGCTATGGTTGGTTTTGTATTATTTTTGCATATCTTTAGTAAGCGATTTTATTATAAAATTTTCAAATCATAGTGCTCTCGTAGTAAAAATAAACAATAAATGCTATGATCTAGGAAATTTAAAAACTTTTGTGGGTGGTAACTCTAAATTTCTTTGTATCCCTATAACTTCCAATGCATTCATCGGATCAATACAGAATTCGTGGGCCAAATGTGACATATTTTTGGCTTCGGTGCTAGCAAAGGGCTGCCAGCACGAGGCGTTTAATTTTCGGACCAATAAATTTGCAATGAAAATAAGTAAACAATACTTAAATTTTCGAAGGCCTGTACATTTTTCGGATGGCAACCCCAAACACCTTTCTATCGCGGTAGCTTTCGATGAAGTCATCGAAATTAAATTGGCATAGGGTCTATTATTACTTAGGGTGTATTGGTCTTAAGTAGGAGAACTAGCTTCTGGTAGCGGCCTTAAGTAGCTAGTGGTAGAATGCACACTCAAAATCTGCACAAATCTTCTACTGTTCTTCGAACATTAGTGTTTCTAGCGGTTCTGATGCGCTATAGGTTTTTTTGTTGTTTTATCTTCAATTGTAAGTTGTTAACAATTCACTTCTATTGAACACAGTACCTCGTTCCAACATATTTTTTTAAATTTTATTTTCATAATCTTCCGATTGCACATTTCATAGAGTTCTATGAAATGCTCAGTGCCGAAGAGTGCATTCAGTTTTTTAATTTAAGAATTAAATTTCGGGTAGTAACAACTAGAATCTAGAGCCACGAGTATGGTGGGTGAACGCTCTCATATAACTGCATATTTCAGAAGTGGCCGAGCCACACGTAGTATCTATGCGACTAGAGAAGGGAACCACTAGCCTAGTATACAAACCAGATCGACTAGGACTGACTTGTATTGAAATTAGAATTAAAAGTAGGTTTTAGATGCGACTATCTCCATGAGCTGGCGGGGATGTTCCTGACTCCAGATGTAGCAATTGCTTAATTACGTAGCCATCGAGCCAGGAATGGGCCCTTGAAACAAAGGGTTAACTTCTAGTTGATTTTCGGCCCATTCTCCGAGCCTGAGACTCATCCGATGGCCATATGCCTTTAATTCTTGTATCAATTGTATCATGTAAGCCGTAAGACCGAGACCTTTGCGCAAAATTTTCCACAAAGTAGACGGACAATCCCAAATTATTGCGTATGCCTGCGAATCGACAAATTTGGGTAATCTGCAACACTAGCTTCCACGGCTGCGATATTCCCTACGGAACGCACTGTTCTCAATCTTGTCTTTAACCTACGATCTAGTAAGGTCAAGTGTTTTTTTTTTGGGAAATTTGTAATCACATGGCGCAAAGCACGTGCTGATGGACGATTATGCAGTCCATAAAACTCACTAAGCTATCTTTGAGTTTGCACAGCTGAACACTGATTTTGGAAATAAATTTCTACGATTTTTAGATACTGCCGTGGTTCAAATCTATAAATGGCAATTTGTCAGACCTTACTGAGTAAAAATGACAGTGACAGTGACAGCTGTCATCAGCTTGTTTGACAGTGGTGAGTTTTGAAATGCGGCACCTGTAAAAAACATCATTTATATTTATCCTAGTATTGCATGGCTCCAAATCATAGATGCAACTCTTTTACAATTATAGCGATGATATGTATATATTAGCAAAGCATTTTCCGAACATATTATCCAGGACTAAAATATTTCTCGAAATCGCAATACATTGTCGTAAAATATTTCCTTTATTAATTTAATTCAAATATTCTTGAGTGCAGTCTTCAATTTATCTATCAAAACACACAAATTTGAAGAAAAAAATTATCCTACGTATTTTCTACTTCCATAAGCTTATATTAATCACAAGCCACCAATTTTATTTAATAGCTATAAGTGAAACAATCTAAAATCAGCCTTTAATCATATTTTCTTATCAGTGCGTCATGTGCTTGTGATTATTACATTCACCATTCGTAACATACAATCGACATTTGTCTTTTTCACAACTAATCGAGTAACGATATTTTCCTTAATGACTACTCGACAAAATGAATAGAAAAATAATTTGAATATATTCAGCCATGAGTGTTTAATGTGACGAGTAGTTCCTGCCGACCACCATTTGATTCTGGTATGCACTACCACTAGCTTTCTAGTGAGTGCAGACCTTATGAAATATTCAAACTGGCACTTTCATTAAAAGTACAAATAATTCGAGACATCGATGAATATTGAGCTAGAGCCTAGATGGATACAATAAACGGGACTAAAACCTTGCCCACATGCCGAATGAAGTAGAAAGTGGTTGATGTGAACATGTGGATGAATGAAAGTACTTTTCAGTCATATATATGTAGAAAGAAATGCATGGAAAGGATTCACATACGTATGCACTATAAATAAACACACAATCAACCTGACCATGATGTCATAGTAGTAAAAGTTCTTGACAACGACCATATGTTGCGCAGGACTTTATTGAAATGTTTGTAATATGACATTACATTCTTGGTTACTATTTTAATTCAGTGATATTGCAAGTATAAAATTCAGTAGTATTGAAAGATTAGTATAGAACACTTAACGCAATACTTAAGAATTCTTTGTGCATTTTCGAATTCATATCTTCGTCCTTATCTTTATATAACTGGTTGTGACGTCATCGTTTTTCTAACAGTTCGCAGTAACCTAAGATAAAAGTGTCGAAATTCGCGCTTTTCGGTTGGTAACGATACCTACAAACATCATCAAAACAGCACGAAGTAAACTCACATCTCGACTTTGTGATCGAGTAAACGTGGTGAGTCAACTTTCATAAACGAATGATAATTTAACACAGGATAAGAAATTTGGACGATGCTTTAGTAGCCCTAATGAAGACCAAGACGAAGACGTCAATTCAGAAAGTCGATTAGATTTTTTTTTTGATACTTGCAGACGGGTTGCTTTTGTAGATTGTCCTGCGGAGAATATTGTAAAGTTCGCAAAACAGTTTCTTCTTAGGACAAAAAATATTGGAGAATACGCAAGTTACAAATCTATTAACTAAGCTAGCAGTTTTAACCTTAAATTTGTAGTTTCTCGAACAAATACTGTATCATAAGTAACATCTACCACCATAAAATCTGCTTTTTGATTTGATGCATCTTCCCAAAAATTTCCTCTCTACAATGGTAAAGTAAGCAGTAATTCTAAAAAAAGATAAGCTGAAGGAGCAAGGCCGTTAATGGCCACAGGCGGATGCACGAAAACTACCTTCTTTCACATTGCATACCAAGCACAAGAACATCGTGGTCTAGTTTATCTCTCTCCAGCCATAGTAATTCACCTCTTTGATTACTCAATAGCTCATCACTTTATTCAGACCTATGGCTTCCAAACCGAAGTAACGAACCAACAAGTTTGAGTCTTTGTCGGCACCATTCAAAAAAGGTGACTTAAGCTGCTCCAAACTAAATAATATCCTATATGTGCTGATTTGAAATATGATATTCATAAACATTTTTACTAAGAAGCTCTTCAGTTTCGCAGTGCTCAAATTGTAACTTTCTTTAATGATACGGTTCATTAATATCTTCTTTTTCTGGCCCGATTGTAGTTGAATTACTATTTGCTACAGTTGCTGGAATCGTTTTCTGAGAGATCTAAAATCTCAAAAGCGGCGGTTTTTGTACTTCTATCAAGAGCTGGTTAAAATAGTGGCATTAAAAACAACACCAAATTCAGCGGACATTTGAGGGCACTATGTCTTGGCTCATGGCCATATGCAATATCTGGTTAAAACTTGTATATTCCTATCCTAAACTAGAGTAGTATTCATTTCTAAGGTAGCGAAATCAAAGACCAATTTGTCTGAGCTTATTTCTACTGAAAAGCTTAACGTGAATTTTGTGGTATTGGATAAAGAGGGCCTTAGAGTCTACTCTAATCTCGAAATCACAGCATGTTTTTAAGTGGGGTAAATCTGTCGAAACAGCTCTACATTGCTTAGTTGAAAAAGTAAAGTAATCCCACGACAACCCTCATACGGGTCTACTAGTTGAAGCTGGTACAGAGCTTCATCACAATTTTTTTAGTCAATGCGAATACGAGTGTGGTGCGATTAGTTCCACGGCCCACTTTACCCCTGATTTAAATCAGGTACCTAATTAGAGCTAAGTGAACTCAAAGCTTGGTGCGCGGACCCTCGTCCGAAACTAGATTCGAACCTGGGGCGCCACACGCAAGAAGCCAGTGCTCTACCCACTAGGCTACTCAAGCTTCAATTCATTGCCTAGTTGAGCATCTGAAAAATCACTTGATGCTCGGTCTCCCTTGATTTCAAAATGAACAGTTAACGGGCTGCTAAGGAAACTTGATCAAATTGGATGCAAAGTGATGGTGTATGCAAATGACATTGCTTTTGCCACATGAGGAAAATCTATCGCGACCCTATCGGAGAGATTAAATGATTCCTTACATATTTTCTCGCAATGGTGTCAGAAGTGTGGCCCCAGCGCTAAGTCGAGCAAAATGGAACTATTGGTCTTCACGAGGAAATTTATGGTTGCATTCTTCAGCCTACCGAAGCTCAATGGAACTCTTATAAGCCTCAGTAACAAAGTAAAATAGCTGAGATTTATCCTAGATATTAAACTTCTATTTAAAGAAAATACACCAGAAAGGGCTTACAAGTCATTTTGGACTCCTTACAGCTGTAAGAAGACTATAGAAGCATCTCCTGGATTTACACTAGTATAGTAGAACCAACCCTGCTGTACAGAGTACTAGTCTGGTGACCAGAAATAATTAAAGCTGTAAATCAGAAAATGATAGAGAAAGTAGTTAGGCTAGCAGTCTTATTTATAACGGGGTTTCTCTTTGCTATACCAACGAAGACACTCCTGGTGCTTCTTCATCGGCCTTCTACAGATCTGCGTGTCTCGTAACATGAGACGAAATAGCATGAGATAATTGTGGTAAAAGTCAGATGCGAAGGAAATATATACCGATTGAACAATAGAGTAGGGTGTGGTATATTTTTCGCTGATCTTAATTTGAAGCCTTCCCTCCGCCATCCGTTGTCGTTGTTGTAATCTAATAATGTCGTTGTTTGATAGGCTGAGCATCCACTGTGTCAATGGTATGTGACACCAATGCGGCTCTGCTTAAGCCCAACTTGTGGAACGATGGAAACTTATGTATGACTTCATTTAGCAATCGCTAGTTCTCAGAGGATAATTGATGGAATCCAGGATCCAGCGTTGAAATATCGATAGCGGAGCATTGCTGTGCGATCTTGAAGGGATATTGAATTTATTAAACTGGGGTATATGAGAAAATGAATTAGCTTTGTTTTATCGTTGAAACGCATCAGAGTGCTCATATGCTCAAGTACAGATGTTTTTCACTGGAATCTGTATGAACGCTAGACTGCATACTATGAACACACAGTCCAAATTCCTCAGCCAGTCCCAAAGCCACGGAAAAGCGAAAGATTGGCCGGATGTTTGGTGGATGATAACGGTAAATCGCTCTTTACTTATCATGTCAAAGGTATAAAAGCCTAAAAATTACTTAGCTAATTTTAAGGGTATACTTAAGCTCATGAAATCATTATTCATTTAAGGATCATGGCAAACTCTAAATGTACCCAGCATTTTGAGACCTCTCATAGCCTGGGTCATCCCCACGAATATTTTGTGTTACTATTATTGTTGGAATTGCTGTTATTGAAGTTTTTAAAGGATATCGGTTTGAAGATCAAAGTTGGAGATGTGCTAGGTGGTTCCACAGCAACAAACACTACGCATTGGAAATCATGAAACAAATGGAACGTTCAAATTAATATACAAGCAAGTCGTGAATTACGATAAAGGGAGGGTAAATATATTGTGTATACTGGGAAGAAGCAGGAGCAGAAACAGACTCGACCAGTATTATGTAGCATGCAAACAGAACATGTAATATACTGCTTCGTATGAGAGAGTTTAAATGCACAAAAAGTGATTTTATGAGGCAACAAAATTTGCACGCATCCACTCAGCATTTTTTCCACTAGACATTGTATCGAGTGGCGGTGCGCCAGTCGATGTCAGCTCCTTCAGTTGAAGAGCCGATTCCAACACATCTTTTTTGGCAATTTCTTCGAAATTGGGTACGTTATCATCTTCCACCGCTGCCAACTTGTTGTTTTGACATTAACATTTGTTTTCGCATTGTTAAATGCAACTCATCAGCTGGTATTGGCGATCACGGAGTCCATTCACAATGGGCTTCCATGACTGTACCAGTGAACTTTATATGGTGTTTACACTACACTCTAAATCAGGTAGATTTAGGAGCTGCCAAGTTAATCAGGTAAAGCATTCACACTGTTGCGAAGTGATTTGTTTGTTTGAATGTCGTTCAAATTTATGTGCACAATTTTGTTGCGTGAAAATGGTTGAAAATGTGACAGGAACATGCAAGATCAATTTCTTTTCATTTTGTACAACTCACATTTTCTTTTTTTGTTCAATTTTCACTATTTTAGAACGAAATTCGGATGACATTTCATTGAAATCTACTCTGCCTCTCATGGATGGAATTCAACACGCTCTGAGAAAAATTCAGCCGGGAATAAATTCACAATAGTACCTGATTTATACTGGATTAACTTAAAGGTAGCTTTCGACTGTCAGAAGCCGAACCAAATCAGGTAGATTTGTGGTCGATTTAGCTCTAAAGCGATCAGCTGATCGAAATCGCCTGATTTAGCGACAGTGTGAACGGGCTATTAGTGAGGCCCTAAAGATATGGAAAGTAA
Source organism: Nemotelus nigrinus (assembly GCA_947369275.1). NCBI lineage: Eukaryota > Metazoa > Arthropoda > Insecta > Diptera > Stratiomyidae > Nemotelus > Nemotelus nigrinus. Next base: position 53,881,194 of record OX376374.1, on the reverse strand, counting down.
TTTACGCGGGAAAAAGATAATACCAGAAACTTTCGGTACTCTGAAAAAGTGCTGATTAGGTATAAGTGTAGCTAATTAGATATAAGAAAAATTAGGGGACAAAGGGGATTGATGATTTGGCGGCCGGTGTGATATGTCTATAAGAAAATTTAGTAAAGAATAGTGAAGAATGGTAAGTCTATGGGCAGAATTCAGAAAAAGGGAAAATTGAAATAAACAAAGGCGAAAAGGCCAACTGAAAATAAAACGGAAGAAATATTATTGAAATATTGTTGTGTTGTGTAAGATAGCTGGTTTCAAGATAAGTACTGAATGATTGGTCCAAATAAGTACTGGATGATTGTTCAGGATAAGTATTGGTTGATTGGTCTCAAGATAAGTACCGGATGGAACTGTTTAACTGACGAATGAAAAGTTTTAATCTGCTTGAGTTCGTTTGGGAAATAATAAAGAATTCGGCAGTATAATAAAATTCGTTCGAAAACAAAAAAACAGCATGAAATAATAGATTTGCTTTTGAAAAGACATTAGTGAATGATACAATTCATTACTGAAAAATTCAATAGATAATAGTTAATGCTTCAATTTCTTTTTCGTTAATGCATGAATCTGAAATTTTTTATGTCCATAATTGAAAGTCTTTGGTTTGAATGTGTAATTTATATATGTATATACGCATATTTTTGAATTTATATACATTTGAATTTTTGAAATATTGAATTATTATTGTCAAGATTGGTGTAAACCAATTCCGGCTGGCGTTGGGTTAAATTGGTGCACACCAAAAGTACGTAACTTGATTGAATAGTTCGTGATTCGAATTTTTGTATTTATTTAGTTGAGGTATCCAATTTTTGTATTTATGTAGGTGAGGTATCTAGATTTTGATTTTATCTTTGTTTATTAATACTTATTGTTTTTATTTATAGACATAATTTGAATTTGAAATAAATTCAACTATATAAAAAAAAATAATTATGTTTGAGTAGAATTTTTCTAAAAATAATGATTCCTGCACGGAATCTTCTCCTCTATCCCCAATTTGCGTTCAGTTTCATATTAGGCGTGTTTTTTTACTCCTCCTATCTACAACAGAACAATGCTGACGCATTGGGAACAAAACAACTCCTCCTTTCCGTAACAGGAGTTGTTGTTGTTTCCAATGCGTATGCACTGGTTAGCAGAATTTTTTATGGATAAGGGGACCAAAAAAACGCGCCTATTATTGAACTGTCCGCGTGCCGTAGCACGAATAACCCACCTGCGCAATTGCCCACGATCAGACTGAGCTAGATGGGACCAGGCACGCAGGATAATATCGATGTGGGTTCTTTACAATAACCGTGCTGCACTGACGAAGGCTCGGCAGAGTATTGTCAGACGCAACAATTGGCGATTGATGGTTTTTGAAGCGGTCCAGTGGGTCTTATGTAATCAGATATTTGAAATGTCCTTTGCTGGAGTGTACACCTCCTAAAAGCTAGTCCTTCAATACCGTACATCTCTTAATAAGATGCCAGGATATAGGGACATTAATGGATATAGGGACATTAATGACTGCGAAATGGATCAACTTTATTAGTGTACTCAGTAGTCCCTCAGTTGGGATTCTATTGGTTTCAGTTAAACTGACCATCAACCAAAAATACTTAAAAGGCGCTGTGCAAACCTGGGTGGAAGGATACTCTGCGATTGCTAGGTGAATATGGATAATTTCAGAACAAAATTGGAACGGCTCCGTGCTCTTTGCAATGACTTCTGCCGGAGCTGTAGATGCGATTATGAAGAGGAAATAGTTCTTCATCTCATGTTGGAATACTCGGCTCTTGCTGGGAGAATGACGACTTCCTTGGTTCATAATTCTTTGCTTGTCTAACCAAAGTGGGTTCGGTGGACCGGAAGGGGATCACTCAGCTCATTAAGGACTCAGGGTGTCTTAATAAGGGCTGTGCACTACGCAATGCGGTATCACCATGGGATTTTGTGTGTCTAAGTGTGCCTTCTCCGGAGTCTCGCTGATAAAGGCTGCCGCAGAACTTAACCTAACCTAGTTCGATGAGAATGCTCTGTATACAATGAGATTACATTGTGTATTGTAATTCGGCAAAAACGGATGAAATTATTTCTTCGGATTAACGTTAAAAGTTTTGAAGTGTTTGAGTTGAATTTTGTAATATTAATTTTGTAAAATGAATTTTGTAAAAAAAAATTCACAAATCTAATATTCCAGACGAAAACAATCGGTAACATGTTAGGAAGCTATTGAAAAACTATTGGAAATCATCAATAAAAATGTTCATAGTGCTTACTAAATTATTATTTTATTATAGAAAGAGATGCCAAGACTAAGAGTGATGGCGTGTGCTACGCCACCAAAAAAATGGTCAGGATATCGAACTGGGTGAAACCAAGATGTCAAGAACTCTTTATTGTGGCATGGCTAGCCAAACTATCGATTGTTGCGTCCTTGATCATGATGATGATGTGTAGAAAATAAGGATAATAAAGTATACATTGATTTTTTTTTTAAATTTACTTCAACCTTTTACCCTTGTGTGAATGACCTATGCCCTTCAACAACAAATGTGTTCCCTCTGAGCTCCCCAAAGTACCTTTCACAGTGCTCGATTCCTATATTACAATCAACCATAGCTTTATTGTCGCTTCGTTTATGACTCCCTATTTCATATTACCCTTTAACTTGAAATTCACAATAAAATGGCAGGATGAGCCTCACGTCACGCTTTCATTTCACGGTTAAATTAGATCAATGACACGCAAAAATTTCATTAATTCAGCGTTCGTGTAAGGACATGGTTCTATATTGCCTAATAGTTTCCCAGTCGAAATTTAACCACCGCCAGGATAAGACGTAGTCGCAGTGCCGTGCTAGTCAGTTAGTGTCTGTCGAGCGCGCAAGTATGTAGTCGATTTCGTGGCTCGAATAACCCAATACCTTCGACGTTTGAAAATGCCTTCTTTCTGGGATTACATTCACATCGGCCGGCCAACGGACGAACATGCTCATCATAACCTTCAGGAAGGATTATTCCAAATTGCATCGCAAACGTGTAGTATTCTGGTGCAAGTGAATAATACGAACAATATTAGTTACGGCGGAAATGCAACGAACGTTCAGTATAATAACTTTCGCCCGGGTGGCGGGAGTAGTGATAGTGAGAATGCATCGAGCTTTCACGGAACAGGTGTACAAGAACGGGAACAAAGGGTAGTTTTACTACCACCATCGGCACTAGCCTCAACATCGTCTCCGCGAACTTCATTTCGGCGACCTAGTCGTAGTGGTAGCGCGAGAAAACTGTTTACGGACTATAAGCATCGTTTATCGGTGAGTCAATAGTTATATTTTGCTATAAACACATGGCTGGCATAGAAAGTGTATTTTGGGGAGGGAGAAAGAATGCTAAAATTCGTTCAATAAAACGATCATTTGTCTAATTGAAGTTTTGATAGATGCCAGCAGGATTTGGTGGTACAATAATGCACCAGTCAGTATCGTTTTGAAAATCAGTTTCCATTCATGGATGGAAAATACCGAAACATGTGATTAGTGCCATGAAATGTCTATTTTGGTGAAAAATTCCATCCATGGACAAAATACACAAACGATTTCGTTGTTCCGATGCAATTAGCCTAAGAACAAAGTAGAACACTGTTAAAGTCAATAGAGTTGTTTGGATATACAGTAGTTTGATTGCCTTACAGGTAATTAATCAGTGACCTACATTGTGAAATTCTTTTGAAAATACGGTAAAGTAGTTAAAGACGATATTTGCAAGTTAATGTCTTATTTACATATTTTCGGATTGTAGCTACTTGTAATCAGTTTTTGCATTAAGGAACTTTTTTGTGTTGTATGTACGAACTGTTTCATTGAAGTTTTTAGGTCAAACAGTGCGCTTTTACAGTTTCATTTCGATTCAGAAAAAGTTTTGCAGCAACAAGTGGTGTTCATTCTGCTTTGGTCAATCTTATGTAGAAAATTAATTATATCATCGCTGAATAAGTAATTTTAAAGCTGAAATAGTGACGCTGAAACAGTCTAGAAATGATACTTTTCCATTCTTTCCACGTAGCCACTCAGTGTGGACGATAATATATTGACTAAACCTTCATTTCTAAAGTTTTAAGTGTTCAAATGTTTTGTGTAATATAAATAAAATATATACACTCGTAAACTTCTTTGTAAATTATATTTTGATCCCTGTCTATGCGCCAAAAGAAGTGTTGGTTCGTTCTTAGAATAAAAGACAAAGTTTTCAACAATGATTCCCTTCAGTGACTCAATAAGGCAGATTTGTAAAATAAACTCTTACAAATAAGTTTCGCGAATCAGTCCCTAAAATCGCCCTAGTTAATTGTTTTTACTAATGTTCGAAGAAGAACATTTGTATTAAATTCACTTTGGCCAAAAATTCATATTTCTTTATAAATACAATATATATGTATATATATCATCAAAAAATTTCAGTGAAAAAATCTCGGGAACGCGCCATCCGATTGAACTGAAATTTTCAGGATACAATCGTGTATATGCAGAATAGTGCCAGGTCTCACAAAAAGTTAATAATCTTTAACTCTTTGGCGCCGTTGGCCATTTTAGTAATATTTTAAATATACCCATTTTTCTGTCAAAAGGTAGTTTTTGCAAAAATAACGTTTACGTAATGATTTCTGAACGTGTTTTAAATGTGAATATGATGATTTTGAAATTTGTAAACCTATGTGTGCGCTAGGTGCCTAAAATGAGATTGGGAAACTTTGAAAATTTTTGAATTGCTATAACTTTTTACTAAATAATCAAATAATTATGTAACTTACAAGATAAATTAATGTTGTTAAATTGCACATTTGCATAGTTTTTAATCTACGGCCGGCACTCAAAGTGAAAACATTCAAACCATCGAATCTCCTAAAAAAATGTCCGTTTCTTTCAATAAAAACCAACTTTTATACCAATTTTTTTTTTATCTACACAGCCAAAGTAAAACTTTTGAAATTTCATGTCGGACAAGAACGGTAACCCTTTTCCAATTTACCTATATTTTTAGCATCAAAAACTTGTGTTCACGGGAACTCAGGAACCAATAATCAGATGCAGTTGAAATTTGCAAAATACATTGAACTTAGGTAGGACCAGGTCTGATAGAAGCGATTTTGAATTATGGGCAACTCTGTGCCAGTGGTGCCATCTTGAAAAATTACAAAGAAAAAAAAACTGCTTTTTGTCCTATGAATTCTTATTCAGTTACCAGATTTTCATGAAATTGACACAGTAGCTGAACCTTACTCTAAGCCGTGTTTGATAGAAATTTGGTTTAAAAATTCGATTGGTGCTGCCAGCTATGATAATTTTTGTGTCTTTGGTTTTGAAAATTCGCTCAGGAAAATGAAGCTATTCGTCCTATAGCTTCCAGTGCAGTCATGAAATCAATACGAATTTCATACAATTAATGGAACCTATTAAAGGCATTATTCAGGCCGAATCTGATTGACAATTTGCAATATTTATTTGCAATATGTTTATTAAGCGATTTTATCATAAAATATTCAAATGGTAATGATATTGTAGGCACAATAAACAGCAAATATTAAGTTTTCGATTATATAAAAAATTTAGTGGCTGGTAACCCTAAATTTCTTTATGCTCCTGTAACTTCGAATGCAGTCATCGGATCGAGACGAAATTCGCAGGGTAGGTTAATTTCAACGTGAAGCAGATGTGATATATTTTTGGCTTTGATACTGGCAAAAGGTTGCCAGCACGATTCGGTAGTGCTATTTTTGTATCAATAAATGCTTACAGTTAGTATTCATACCGGAAACATTTAGAATGAAAATAAATAACCAATGTTTCAATTACCAAAGTTCTGCAAATTATTCGGATCGCAGCCCCAAACACCAACTTCAGTTACAGTGCTGCAGGCACTGAGCATTTTCTTCATTGATGTTATATGAGATGCTGCTTTCAAAGTTTTGTGAAATAAGTAACTGATAACGAGTATAATTAACAAGTGTTTTGCTCTCATATACTTTGAAATTCATGCCAGTGGTAATATCTGAAACCTTTCCACCATATGAGCTAGAATTCATTCTTGATACCATAAAACGTGGCGTTTGCAAGAGTGTGGCTGTAATAAGCAGCTCTTGTGGTAGAATATGCACTCAAAATCTGCACGATTCTTCTACTGTTTTTCGAACACTAGTGTTTCTAGCGGTTCAGGGGCGCTAGAGTTTTTTTTTCTTACGTGCTATCTGTGTTTGTGTTTCCTCAGGATAAATTCATTTCCAGTTATCCTTCTCACATTGTGTACTGTATGAAATTTTATTATTCGACGGTACTGATCTAACTCTGTTTATGTCCTCAATTTTAAACCAGTCTCCCATTTATTCATCACCAAAACAACCCTACACCATCACAAATCTTGTATCATGTTTCATCGTTGGCTTCAAACATGGGGGGAGTGTAAGTGATGTATACTCTGCAACATTTTCATCAAAAAGCTTGGCCCTTGTCTCTTCAGCAATAAGAAACCGATTCCATTCATCAAGACTCCAGTTTTTGTGGCTCTAAGCACATTCACTTTTTTAGGCTCGTTATGTTACCGCTACATAATCTTCCCGATAGCCACTGGTCCTTGAAGTCCAGCCTCCACGTTTGATGCCTCATTATTCAATATGAGATCTAAGTTCTGCCACGTAGTGTTCTAGAAACAAGAACGTTTCATCGGCATATTGAAATATTTGGGGTATAAAATTTCTCCAGTGTCAAAGACTTATCGAAACATTAATGTCACATACCTTTTCCACCGAAAATGTGCAAGAGAGCCAAGTTGAAGGCTATTATGAGTGCATAAATGTCGTTCAACAGGAGGGTGGAACAATGTATCAAAAGGAGCAAATGGTATTGCAAGCACAATGAAGGACCTGATTAGTCTTACGTGTTGTCGCTCGTTGACCAAAGATGCTACCAATGAATAAGCAACCACGACAAATTTTGAAGAGAAGGCACTCATCATCTGCTCAAAGAGAGTGATGCTTAACAGAGAAACGTTCGTAGTAAGATAGATACGGAAGACTATATTTAAAAAGTAGGGTGCAAATAAGCCTCCACTGAACTGATTCAACAGCATCTAAAAGGTATTTGAAGCGAGGAGACCAAACTTGACTACAATATTCAAGTACAGAATGGGTTAGGGTATACAGGATACATGTACAAATACAACAGAAATTGAGGAAGGAACGAATCACAAAGCCAGCAATCGGAGAAGCCTTTTTATAGTCCGGGGAAATCTAACATGGTGCTTCGGAAAAATTAGGGGAAAGCTGAATTTTGGTGTGAACCTTGGTACTGGCGTGTTGAACAAACTGTCAAAAGTCCCCATCGATCCGAGTGCTGCGTCGCTTTTTATACGGGGTCAAAGGTCACCAAAAGTGACCTTTCCTAAATATCTCAGTAACGGTTACGTCTTCAGAAAAACAATGTATGACGAATTTGTCGGAAACGTGCCGTTTGCTTGTGGACGTTTACGGCGAGTATTTTCCATCGGAGCCAAGTTGCAGTTATTGGTTCCAACGCTTCGAAAGTAGGGATTTCGACGTCAACGATAAAGAATGCGATAATGCGCCAAAAAAATCGAAGATGAGAAACTTACGAAATTGCTGAGTATTGATCCTTCTCAAAGTCTTGAAGAATTATTGCGGCATTGAATGTTGATTGATCCACCGTTAGAAAATGCCTACAATGTTTGTTTTGTTTCTATGATAATTCCAAACTCAAGGGATTATCCTTTGAAGCGAATGCTTAGATATAGCGATAAGAAGACACATGCACAAGAAGCCGATTTCAATTAATTTCACTATTTTTTTAAGTGCCACTCTTTATTCTTGTGAAGACAAACAAATACAGCCATGAACATACGACAGAATTCGAACTCGCGGGCAGCTTTGGACTGGCGCCTTAGCGAGCAGAGCTACCAACCTCTAAAATTTGAAGGAAAGAAACACTTAAAGTGGCCTACTCACGTGTTACTTCAACGACACAGAAGAAATAATTTTAAGTATTGTATTATCACTGCCGACGAAAAATGCATAAATTACGATAATTCTTAACAAAAACTAAGTGGTTAACCACGGGTCAAAAGTTATACTCTGTGTTTGGTGGGACATGAGGGTGTGGTCTACTGTGAGTTGCTTAAGCCGTCAGAAATTATTAATTTGCATTTTTAAGGTTTCAACTAATCCGCCTGAAACAAGTTACATATTAGAGAAATACGGCCGCAATGGCGTTTGACATAAGAAGCTGATTTTGCAGCACGACAACGCTAGACCACATGTTGCTCAACTCACCCGGATATGTCTAGAAAGAGTGAAATGGGAGGTTCTACTACTCTGCCCACCTCTGCCAACCTAACCGCTGTCTCTAATTTTTTTTTTAATTTTTGAGTTAACACCGGGTTCGAAAACTACATACTCAACTACATCATTCTGCAAAATATCCTCTCTTTTGTGAAAGTATGTTAAAATCAATAGTGAAAATGCCCTTTTCAATTTATCTGCATGCTGCCGAAAAATAAAAGTCATTGAATATCTCCAAAGTTACAAAAATGTAGATATAGCGTTTCTGCGCAGTACGACAGTATTTGTTTCAGTGGATGCAGTCAGCACTTAAGGTAGAACTATAATGCAATTAAGTGAGCTTTAAGTAGCTTAAGTGACAGTACGGTTGCATAGAAATCAAGCGGCATACCCATAATGTACTTATCTGCCGTCTCGTTAAGTTTCGTTCAATTCGGGCCACTTAAGTGGCCTACGACTGGGACCGTACATCAATTAAGTAACTTTGACAAGAGGTTTGCGTATCGACTACAACCAATAGAAGGCACGTAAAATATTTGAATATGTTTTCGTGGATCGTTTGGTATTTTTGCAGGAGGTAGAAGTGATGATCGTTCGTATGCGGTATTGTAGACGCAATAATAGGTATGTGTAATATTTGAATATTTTAGGTCTGTTCGCGTACTTTCAGTCACTGAATTTTACTGAATTTTCCTGAATCATGTGGTGGGGGACATTCATGAAAAGTACAAATACGCTCACATTGCATTTCCTGAAAATTAACAAACAAAAGTGTCAGTTGTCGGTTTTCAGGAGAACAATAATGATAATAAAGTCATCCTAAGCGGTGATAAATTATCGTCACAAAAATATTCGTCCTTCATAATATTATAACATTAGGCCAAAAACCGTTTGACAGTTTTCAGTATTTTTAATGCTGCAATGGACACTTCATACGTCGAAGCCGAATACCCTTTCGATTTTGAAACGGATTTCCGGGAACTGGAAGCTAAGGTGACAGAGGCCGAGGAACTGGTTGAGAGAGTGACGAGCGGCAAAGCATCCCTGGAGTACCTGAAGGCGAAATGCAGGATAGAGTTTGGGTTCCGCAGACTGGGGAACATACGGGCAGTAACACTGGAGCAAAAGGAAAGTGCGAAGAAGCTCCGGAATAGGTTTATTCTGACGATGGGGGCATTGGCAGAGAAGGTGGAAGACCCCAGCGACGACGAGGTAGAACCAAGCGGTAAGGTTCAGGACGCAGCATCGGTGCAACAAACCAAAGTAGTCAGTCCGGCGGAGGTGGCCAAATGGGGCCTTAAGTTTACGGGCGATTCAAGTGGATCTGTGAATGCCTTTTTGGAGCGCATTGAGGAGTTACGTCTGAAAAAGGGTAAATTTTCCGTTTCCAGTAAAACGGAGGCAAAAACGGCTTTATTGCAATTAATTGCAATTAATCGTAGTACGCGAACATACCTTTTATTGTTAAACGGCTCATTGACAGTTTACAATATAGGAAGTAGTAATTAGATGTCTCGAATATGATTCTGCGTGACATTGTAAAAAGAATAACAGGTATCTAAAATATTTTTTCGTCGATCACTTAAATGCTATTTTTACAGGAGGTAGGAATAATGATTTTCAAACATAATTTCGAAGAGAAAACGCGTTGAACAGCAAAGTGCTGAGGTTCAGCTCACCTACAATTTTCTACAATTTCTTGCAACAGAGCTAGCAGGCTATGAAGACAACTATATTTCAATTGCAGCAAAAATCTATTCAAATATATTGCGTAAACGCTCTCATCAGTTCATCTCATATGCCTCCAAATTTAAATTCATACTCGCCAACTTGCGGCAGCTTCATGAACCTTCACTTAATTCTATTATGGGCAAATTAACCGATCGACTTCAATTGAGTGAATTTTCGTTCAGTTTCAGCGCTCACTTAAGTTCACTTAATTGCATTATAGTTCTACCTTTAAGGTAGAACTATAATGCAATTAAGTGAGCTTTAAGTAGCTTAAGTGACAGTACGGTTGCATAGAAATCAAGCGGCATACCCATAATGTACTTATCTGCCGTTTCGTTAAGTTTCGTTCAATTCGGGCCACTTAAGTGGCGTACGACTGGGACCGTACATCAATTAAGTAAATTTGACAGGAGGTTTGTGTAACGACTACGACCAATAGAAGGCGCGTAAAATATTTGAATATGTTTTCGTGAATCGCTTGCTATTTTTGCAGGAGGTAGAAGTAATGATCGTTCGTATGCGGTATTGTAGAAGCAATAATAGGTATGTGAAATATTTGAATATTTTATGTCTGTTCGCGTACTTTCAGTCACTGAATTTTCCTGAATCATGCGGTGGGGGAAATTCATGAAAAGTACGAAAACGCTCTCATTGCATATCCTGAAAATTTACAAACAAAAGTGTCAGTTGTCGGTATTCGGGAGAACAATAGTGATTATAAAGTCATCCTAAGCGGTGATAAATTATCGCCACCAAAATATTCGTCCTTCATAATAACATTACGCCAAAAACCATTTGACGGTTTTCAGTATTTTTCAGTAGCTCAGACCCTACTGAAATTTACTGAAAGAGGGGAATTTTTCAGTTTTCAGTAAAACGGAGTACAAAAACGGCTTCATTGCAATTAATTGCAATTAATCGTAGTACACGAACAGACCTTTTATTGTTAAACGGCTCATTGACAGTTTACAATATAGGAAGTAGTAATTAGATGTCTCGAATATGATTCTGCGTGACATTGTAAAAAGAATAACAGGTATCTAAAATATTTTTTCGTCGATCACTTAAATGCTATTTTTACAGGAGGTAGGAATAATGAGTTTCAAACATAATTTCAAACAGAAAACGCGTTGAACAACATACGAAATAATAAATTATATAGTAGTTTATTTACTTGTATCTTTAAATTACTTACTTTTAAAAATACAAGTACATAAACTACTTAAAATGCCGTCTCACAGCTTTTTCCATTCAAAGAATAACCACACACCATGCTTCAGCTGTCCACTATTGAATATTAAACTTCAGCAGTAAAGACCTGGTTGAGTAAATATATTCCGGTCGCATACCAATATTGCTCAAAAACATTTCTTTCGTACACTTATTTGAATATAAACACAAACTAAGAGCCTGCACCAAGCCCATCTTTATAGATCTAATAATCTACAGCAAAGTGCTGAGGTTCAGCTCAGCTACAATTTTCTACGATTTCTTGCAACAGAGCTAGCAGGCTATGAAGACAACTATATTTCAATTGCAGCAAAAATCTATTCAAATATATTGCGTAAACGCTCACATCAGTTCATCTCATATGCCTCCAAATTCAAATTCATATTCGCCACTCTGACGGCAGCTTCATGAACCTTCACTTAATTCTATTATGGGCAAATTAACCGATCGACTTCAATTGAGTGAATTTTCGTTCAGTTTCAGCGCTCACTTAAGTTCACTTAATTGCATTATAGTTCTACCTTTAAGGTAGAACTATAATGCAATTAAGTGAGCTTTAAGTAGCTTAAGTGACAGTACGGTTGCATAGAAATCAAGCGGCATACCCATAATGTACTTATCTGCCGTTTCGTTAAGTTTCGTTCAATTCGGGCCGCTTAAGTGGCCTACGACTGGGACCGTACATCAATTAAGTAAATTTGACAAGAGGTTTGCGTAACGACTACAACCAATAGAAGGCACGTAAAATATTTGAATATGTTTTCGTGGATCGTTTGGTATTTTTGCAGGAGGTAGAAGTACTGATCGTTCGTATGCGGTATTGTAGACGCAATAATAGGTATGTGAAATATTTGAATATTTTAGGTCTGTTCGCGTACTTTCAGTCACTGAATTTTACTGAATTTTCCTGAATCATGTGGTGGGGGACATTCATGAAAAGTACAAAAACGCTCACATTGCATTTTCTGAAAATTGACAAACAAAAGTGTCAGTTGTCGGTTTTCTATAATGATAATAAAGTCATCCTAAGCGGTGATAAATTATCGTCACAAAAATATTCGTCCTTCATAATATTATAACATTAGGCCAAAAGCCGTTTGACAGTTTTCAGTATTTTTAAGTAGCTCAGACCCTACTGAAAAAGGGGAAATTTTCCGTTTTCAGTAAAACGGAGTGCAAAAACGGCTTTATTGCAATTAATTGCAATTAATCGTAGTACGCGAACATACCTTTTATTGTTAAACGGCTCATTGACAGTTTACAATATAGCCCAGTGAAATCCGACATAAAAAAGGCGAAACTTCGGAAAAATTAGGGGAAAGCTGAATTTTGGTTTGAACCTTGATACTGGTGTGTTGAACAAAATGTCAAAAGTCCCCATCGATCCGAGTGCTGCGTCACTTTTTATACGGGGTCAAAGGTCACCAAAAGTGACCTTTCCTAAATATCTCAGTAACGGTCACGTCTTCAGAAAAACAATGTATGACGAATTTGTAGCTTAGCACATTTCAAACAAAAAAGATTATATAGCTTTTTCCTGTAACCATAACCGTTTTTGAGATATATTGATCTAAACATTTATTACTAACAGCACCCTCATTCTCATCGGCATGTTAATATTATCCGATTTTGATTACGACTTGGCATGTTTGTGAGTTTGTTTTTCTATGTTTAAGAGGCGCATGAAAAAAAACATGTAAACAAACTTATCTACCAGACTCCAGGGTAGGTGGAAAAGTGTACTCCGAAAAGTTACCACCACCCCCCGTCCCCCTTTGCCACAAAACTTGTAGGGACATCTGTTCGGTACCCTCTTCTCCGAAAAAAAACTGTATTGCGGCATCATTTATGGGATATTCCACGAAAGAGCAGGACAAAATAACCAAATTGCAGGTGGAAATAGGTTTTGTAACATATCATGGGCCTGGGAGCATGAAAAAGTACGATAATATCATGGCATAATTCTGTAAACGCTCATTCCTGACATTATAGGAGCTCAATCCGATGCAGATTATCCCCGAATAATTAGTTTTTTTACCAATCCTGTGATGGCTTCATAACGCCAAAGGGATATGACACGTCTCGAAACCAATTTGCACCTGAAATTACGTGACCTTGCCCTGATCTTTCATGGGATAAGACGGTATGGAAAAAAAACTAAAAAACCGGGTATTTCGGGGTGGTTCGTTTGCGGGGGTGGGTAGGGTGTGGGAAGGGTGATGATGTAGGGCTGGTCGTGTCATGTCAAGAATAGGCAATTAATAGGATAAAAAGTGATCCCATCTTGTTTAACAGTGGGCAAAGAGTAGGCAACGAGCTCATTTCTGAAGATTTGGGATGGATGCTCAGGGATACCGTTTTATGGCAAAGGGGGAGGGGGGAACTTTTCGGAGCACACTTTTCCACCTACCCTGGAGTCTGGTAGATAAATTTATTTATATGTTTTTTCTATGCGCCTCTTAAATATAGAAAAACAAACTCACAAACATGCCAAGTCGTAATCAAAATCGGATAATATTAACATGCCGTGAGAAAGAGGATGCTGTTAGTAACAAATGTTTAGATCAATATATCTCAAAAACGGCTATGGTTACAGGAAAAAGCTATATAAGTTTTTTTGTTCGAAATTTGCTAAGCTACAAATTCGTCATACATTGTTTTTCTGAAGACGCAACCGTTACTGATATATTTAGGAAAGGTCACTTTTGGTGACCTTTGACCCCATATAAAAAGTGACGCAGCACCCGGATCGATGGGGACTTTTGAAATTTTGTTCAACACGCCAGTACCAAGGTTCACACCAAAATTCAGCTTTCCCCTAATTTTTCCGAAGCACCATGTTAGATTTCCCCGGACTAATATAGGAAGTAGTAATTAGATATCTCGAATATGATTCTGCGTGACATTGTAAAAAGAATAACAGGTATCTAAAATATTTTTTCGTCGATCACTTAAATGCTATTTTTACAGGAGGTAGGAATAATGAGTTTCAAACATAATTTCAAAGAGAAAATGCGTTGAACAACATACGAAATAATAAATTATATAGTAGTTTATTTACTTGTATCTTTAAATTACTTACTTTTAAAAATACAAGTACATAAACTACTTAAAATGCCGTCTCACAGCTTTTTTCATTCAAAGAATAACCACACACCATGCTTCAGCTTCCACTATTGAATATTAAACTTCAGCAGTAAAGACCTTGTTGATTAAATATATTCCGGTCGCATACCAATATTGCTCAAAAAACATTTCTTTCGTACACTTATATGAATATAAGCTCAAATTAAGAGCCTGCACCAAGCCCATCTTTATAGATCTAATAATCTACAGCAAAGTGCTGAGGTTCAGCTCAGCTACAATGTTCTACGATTTCTTGCAACAGAGCTAGCAGGCTATGAAGACAACTATATTTCAATTGCAGCAAAAATCTATTCAAATATATTGCGTAAACGCTCACATCAGTTCATCTCATATGCCTCCAAATTCAAATTCATATTCGCCACTCTGACGGCAGCTTCATGAACCTTCACTTAATTCTATTATGGGCAAATTAACCGATCGACTTCAATTGAGTGAATTTTCGTTCAGTTTCAGCGCTCACTTAAGTTCACTTAATTGCATTATAGTTCTACCTTTACTGAAGAGCGCTTCACTTCATATATGGCATTATCAGAAAAATGGGTCGCTGAAAAAATCCGTTTACTGTCCGAAAAATGAGCGAAGGTTTTCGCTTCAGATAGAAAATATTCATATAAGAACATTTTCATATAAAAGTTTCATATTATTAGTTATACATTATAAATGAATAAAAATGATTCCCATGCCCAATAAAATTATCGATATTTCTCAAATTACCGAAGAAAGTAATAGTCTTTAAAGTAAAAGCTTTGCTGGTGGAAAGCAGGTAAATCACGTTATAATTGAAATATTAATTTTAGGAAAGTGTGTTAAAGTCATGGAAACTTTTGCGAACTTAGAATACAAAGGAATAATTAAATTTTGAAAGAGTCATACTTACACTTACTTCGTCCATCTATCCAAATTGATTCCGTAATTGAATTATTTACAACTGTCACGCTCGTTTTGTATACTCTTATTATTACTTTCTTAACTTTAATGAAACGTTCAAACAAGAAACGCTTTTATCCTTGGCTCATGTTTACACTTAACAAAGACTTTATCAAGTTTTCCCTCGGAATTACGCTACAGCTCGAAATCTATCGCATAGCAATAATCGACTAGACTGCAAAGAACGGGAGTTATTGGGTGAAGGCCATAGTTCAAAAAAGTTGGTGTTTCTTAATCGTTTGGTCGCTGTTTACCTATACTATTTTTTGATCACGTTCTCAAGGCTTTAGTTTTCCGTCACACGCAATTACGTGTAATATTGATCGCGTGATGAAGAATTTCTCTCTCGTCCTTTTCGTTGGAATGTTCAGGTAACGAAAAGAATAAGGATAATAAATACAAATTTAATGAAACGTGGAATTAAAGCCATAGAATTTTCGGGCAACAGTCAATACTCGTCCGTAAATGACGAAAATGACAGGATTTTTTTGGTTGGTAATGCTATTTGATTGTACTTTAATCAGGTGACTCTGCTTCATAAAATGATTATGTTCGTGGTTATGTAAAAAGTGTCTTGTTTTTTTGTCTCTTAGGGAAGGAAATTTATTACTTCTCTGCACGTGTCCCCTGACAGAATTTATAGAGAACGTCTGTTAGTGTCCTTCACGAATATGTTCGAATAATAAATGTACTTTGAGTGGAATATTCTTCGGCCGTTCCTCCCAACCTGGCTTAGTTACAGGTTAAATAGTTGAGCATTCTG
The DNA here is from genome assembly GCA_947369275.1 of Nemotelus nigrinus. Lineage (NCBI taxonomy): Eukaryota > Metazoa > Arthropoda > Insecta > Diptera > Stratiomyidae > Nemotelus > Nemotelus nigrinus. Next base: position 53,865,017 of record OX376374.1, on the reverse strand, counting down.
TTTGACGATAGCTGCTTTCATGTTCTTACGCATTCTATGACATTCAGTATTTTAAGTAGTGTGTAATAATCTGTTTGATAAACTTTTACGAAGCGAATACGGTGAGTGGTTTAATATTTCGAACAAACTCTTGAATATCTTGAATATCTTCGCCAACAGTAGCTACCTAGTATGGCGTCGTAAACTGAATCTTATCTAACAAATCTTCATTTGGTAGACACTTGCCAAATGCCTAATTCTTGTCTGTAACGCTTAAATGCATTTTTTTCATATTTTACGCCATGACAGCGGACCATCACAATAACAAACTCAAACAGCTTATTTTTCTTTTGAAAATGCTAGGACAATTTATCGAAAGATGCAATTGTTTTTTGAATCATTTTGAAAAAATTTGAATCAATTGATAATAAATTGAAAATTTGCATTTGAAATGGGTTAAAAAATTGTAAACAGTAAAAAAAATCATAGAATTTTTTTTTTGCATTTATTCGAAACGTCCTCAAATTGGTGTAATACCCATATCTAAAAGGCTTTACTTATCGTTTTGGAGCAAATGAGAATCAAAGACAATCAAAGAGTTACATCAAATACAACTAACAAACTTAGTTTTTTTGGCTTCCGTCAATATTTCACTCCACAACATTTTTATTTTATTTACATATTTATCAACATACTTACGATTCCAATTATATTATGACGATTTTGTTGCATGAAGCTACTTAGTTTGAAAGATGAGATGGATTGAGTCAGAAGACCAAGCTTCAGAGCATTATGCGTCCCCAATGGTCCAGGCAACGCGGGAAAGACAACGGAGCTGTATGCCCTCAAATGTACGGCAGTTTGTGAGGTTGGAACAAATTTAAACAGCAAAAACTGATCTAGAAAAAATATGGCGAGTGAACAACGGTTGAAAGTTAAGTCAAGTCAATCGATCAGAATATTCCCAGCAACGAAAGTTATTTTTACTGATTTTCGAAGAAAATTAGTATTAGACCCTTTTCGCCGAAAATTCATATTTCTTTATATATATACATACATATATATATATATATATATATATATATATATATATATATATATATATATATATATATATATATATATATATATATATATATATATATACGAATATATATATATATATATATATATACGAATATATATATATATATATATATATATATATATATATATATATATATATATATATATATATATATATATATATATATATATATATATAACAGCAAAAGGATTAAGGGAGCTAATCTCTAAAATGCGTGATCCGATTTAACTGAAATTTTCAGAGAACATACAGGTATATGAGGGCTAGTGACTCATTAAAATTAACACTCTTTATCGGCGGCGTGCTGTAACTCACTCTTTTCGAGCCATTTGGTTTGCAGGAATATTTTTGCAGCCCTAACTGCGTGTCCGAGGCTAGATGAAACAGCAAAACCTTTGAAATTAGTGCTTTTTGCTGTTTTCCGCTTTCGCGATCCTCTGGGAAAAGTGAGATCCAAACAGTTCTTCTCTGCAAAAGATTTAATTTTTTCCCAAACTAAATACAAGTCTTATCGCTCACTTAGTAGTGTTTTAACTGCTCCATTCACAAGATCTATCCCATCCCTAAGAGTTGTATTTTTAGTTTGGAAATATGTGCTTAACATGTTCGTTATACACTACAAATTTAGGATTACTGATTGAATGAAAGATCCCCAATGAATAAACTGAGTCGTTGTATTTTCCCTCAATTATATCTTTTCTAAAGCCTCTTTCATAGTCCCACAGCTATCGACCACATATTTGCAATTGTGAAATCTCATTGAGTAACGAGTCGAGCCTAAAGTTCTCATTCCACGCCTTGTATTTAGGCCAACTGCCTCTTCAAGCTGCTTCAACAATTCGTGTTTTGATGGCTTCGAAAAGTGGCATTGAAAATTTGGCTTCGATGGCATTGAAAAAGGATGTACACGTTTCGATTGTGAAAAATGTGTCCATCACAACAAGGATAATTTTATGAGTTAGACAGTGTACAAATGTGGCTACAGGGTTTTTCATCTAAATTAAGATTTGTACACCATTTTTTTGTCCTGATATGACACTAACACCATCATAAGAATGTCCAACAACAGGCAATTCGCTAAGTTCGTAGCTGTCTAACAGGCTCAAAATTATATCTGCTAAATACGAGCCATTTTTAGCTCCTAAACAGTCTACAAAGCTTGAGAAACTTTCTTCGACAGCTAGTTCTTTAGCAAATCTGACAACCACGGAGAGTTGTTCCTTTTGTGGACCCTTGCTTCGTCTGCCATAATGGATATCAGTCCGCACTCTTTTATTTCAGCTGTATTGTCCTCGCGAATGATTTCAGCAATTATTTTCATTAGTTCATTTTGTGTTTTGCCACTACAGTAGTTTGCAACCTTGTTTTTAAAATGTTTTTCAAAAGTTCAATCATGCTTCGCGAATAATTCACAACATTCCAAGAAAAAAAAAAAACACGGCTATCAGTGGCACCACTTTCATCATGTCCTCTTAAAGCACGTCTTTGGTGACTGAGACACGTTGTAAGGTCGATAGCCTTTTCCAAATAATTTCGGTTCATCTTGACAATATCCCAAGACTGTTCAAGCACCATATCATTTGTCTTCCAAGCACTAGTAGAGTTTTCATATCCGGATCGCGAAGTTTGGTCGAGCTGAAATTTTGGTGTATTTTTGGCGACAATGGAAATTCTATGGAAAATTTTGCATTGTGATAACTTCACACCGAATCATCAGATCATCACGAAATTTACAAAACTCATAAATGGGCATAAAAAATAAGTTTCTGCCGTTTTTAAATAATGTCTGGGCAACCTTGTAGCTACCATAAGTACGTAAACACAAATCTTTCACACCATTGACTCTCTAGTATTTTTTTCGGCTTTTAGAATAAAATGCAAATGATTGATGAATTTGATACTATATTTATACAGTCAAATCTATACTTGTAAAATTCCCAATCGCACAAAAATTGCACCGAATTATTTATATTTTTAGCACCTGGAACGGATAAAATTTATAGGATATACTGGTTTTGAGTAGATAAAGGTCTGACAAAAGTTTAATGAATATGATAAGAACCATGTGGCGGCTGTGTCACTATGAAAAAACGCTCGGTGAGATTGAAGTGATATGCCTTCTAACTTCCGATGCAATTATCAAATTATAATAAAATTCACACATTTAACCTGAGTGTAAACTAAGTAGATCATAGATAGCATAAAAGTGGCAGGGATGCCATTTTTATTCTCAAAATAACTTCCAAAATTGTATTCTACGTTAATTACCTTATTGCCTACCATTTTAATACTTAGAGTATTGGAATTGTTTTTGCGGGATGATTAAAATTGAAAAAAAATTTATTTATATTGAAAATTTTTATTTGACAAAGTATGTTTTGTGAAAAACACAATTGCATAAAACTCCAGTTTATAAAAGTTTTCTTATCTATCTTCTTATCTTGCCTAGTAGGAATGAACAGATAATCTTAATAAAAAAAGGATGATTGGCGAGGCGCTTTTCGTCTTTTTCTTAACGTATAACTTGTCGAAATTAAATATTGCCGTCCATTTCTCAAAATGAGTCCCATAACATCGTAATTAATACCGCAAATAACACAGTCTCTATGTTATAAGTAGTGTGTATGCTTTGGTATAAGCTTACACTACTACACTACTCAACTTTTGCTGTAACCACAAAAACCTAAGAGGCGAAAACTTAAGTGTCTGCTGTTGGAAATATTTATTTTTCTGGGAGGGGACAATCTAGGGTATGGTGGACAAAGGTTAAAATTTATCAATAATTTGTACTTTCTATCAAAAAGCAAAAAAATTTCAAGAGGTTCGATGATTTGAAGGATTTTTTTCACGTGCCGGTCGTAGCTACAGGGTTTCCCGTACAGTTTTTAATGCCCATTAATGTATAGTCTTAGTCAACATCAATAACCAGAAAAAGATACATCACTTCGATCAATTATTCTCGGTGGTAGTTTGTATATTCATGATTTTCAAAGTAAATATTTTTTATCAAAGAAATTATTCTAAAAGCTTGTGGCATGTAAATGTGTATTATACAAAACGGTGCATATGTGAGTAAATTTTTGAAAATGTAACATCAATACGCTCTGCAAATTTCACGATGATACAATGTTTCTGTCAAAAGCTATAACAAATCAAAATTTGAATAAAAATCCTTGCCTACCTTTCCACACAGGGCTCACAATTTCCAAACTTTATCATGGACAAGCATAAAACATAATAAGTTTTTATTTCTAGTACTTACTTTTCACAAAAATTTATGAATATAGGGGTCCCTGAAAATTCACTAAAATGCCCGCCGCCGATAAAGAGTGTTAATTTTAATGAGTCACTAGCCCTCATATACCTGTATGTTCTCTGAAAATTTCAGCTCAATCGGATCATGCATTTTAGAGATTAGCTCCCTTAATCCTTTTGCTGATATATATATATATATATATATATATATATATATATATATATATATATATATATATATATATATATATATATATATATATATATATATATATATATATATATATATATATATATATATATATATATATATATATATATATATATATATATATATATATATATATATATATATATATATTGTTGCACACCCGGGTCCCGGATTGGCCCCTCCCAGAAAAATAAATATTTCCAACAGCAGACACTTAAGTTTTCGCCTCTTAGGTTTTTGTGGTTACAGCAAAAGTTGAGTAGTGTAGTAGTGTAAGCTTATACCAAAGCATACACACTACTTATAACATAGAGACTGTGTTATTTGCGGTATTAATTACGATGTTATGGGACTCATTTTGAGAAATGGACGGCAATATTTAATTTCGACAAGTTATACGTTAAGAAAAAGACGAAAAGCGCCTCGCCAATCATCCTTTTTTTATTAAGGTTATCTGTTCATTCCTACTAGGCAAGATAAGAAGATAGATAAGAAAACTTTTATAAACTGGCGTTTTATGCAATTATGTTTTTCACAAAACATACTTTGTCAAATAAAAATTTTCAATATAAATAAATTTTTTTTCAATTTTAATCATCCCGCAAAAACAATTCCAATACTCTAAGTATTAAAATGGTAGGCAATAAGGTAATTAACGTAGAATACAATTTTGGAAGTTATTTTGAGAATAAAAATGGCATCCCTGCCACTTTTATGCTATCTATGATCTACTTAGTTTACACTCAGGTTAAATGTGTGAATTTTATTATAATTTGATAATTGCATCGGAAGTTAGAAGGCATATCACTTCAATCTCACCGAGCGTTTTTTCATAGTGACACAGCCGCCACATGGTTCTTATCATATTCATTAAACTTTTGTCAGACCTTTATCTACTCAAAACCAGTATATCCTATAAATTTTATCCGTTCCAGGTGCTGAAAATATAAATAATTCGGTGCAATTTTTGTGCGATTGGGAATTTTACAAGTATAGATTTGACTGTATAAATATAGTATCAAATTCATCAATCATTTGCATTTTATTCTAAAAGCCGAAAAAAATACTAGAGAGTCAATGGTGTGAAAGATTTGTGTTTACGTACTTATGGTAGCTACAAGGTTGCCCAGACATTATTTAAAAACGGCAGAAACTTATTTTTTATGCCCATTGATGAGTTTTGTAAATTTCGTGATGATCTGATGATTCGGTGTGAAGTTATCACAATGCAAAATTTTCCATAGAATTTCCATTGTCGCCAAAAATACACCAAAATTTCAGCTCGACCAAACTTCGCGATCCGGATATGAAAACTCTACTAGTGCTTGGAAGACAAATGATATGGTGCTTGAACAGTCTTGGGATATTGTCAAGATGAACCGAAATTATTTGGAAAAGGCTATCGACCTTACAACGTGTCTCAGTCACCAAAGACGTGCTTTAAGAGGACATGATGAAAGTGGTGCCACTGATAGCCGTGTTTTTTTTTTCTTGGAATGTTGTGAATTATTCGCGAAGCATGATTGAACTTTTGAAAAACATTTTAAAAACAAGGTTGCAAACTACTGTAGTGGCAAAACACAAAATGAACTAATGAAAATAATTGCTGAAATCATTCGCGAGGACAATACAGCTGAAATAAAAGAGTGCGGACTGATATCCATTATGGCAGACGAAGCAAGGGTCCACAAAAGGAACAACTCTCCGTGGTTGTCAGATTTGCTAAAGAACTAGCTGTCGAAGAAAGTTTCTCAAGCTTTGTAGACTGTTTAGGAGCTAAAAATGGCTCGTATTTAGCAGATATAATTTTGAGCCTGTTAGACAGCTACGAGCTTAGCGAATTGCCTGTTGTTGGACATTCTTATGATGGTGTTAGTGTCATATCAGGACAAAAAAATGGTGTACAAATCTTAATTTAGATGAAAAACCCTGTAGCCACATTTGTACACTGTCTAACTCATAAAATTATCCTTGTTGTGATGGACACATTTTTCACAATCGAAACGTGTACATCCTTTTTCAATGCCATCGAATCCCTTTACCTACACTTTTCGAAGCCATCAAAACACGAATTGTTGAAGCAGCTTGAAGAGGCAGTTGGCCTAAATACAAGGCGTGGAATGAGAACTTTAGGCTCGACTCGTTACTCAATGAGATTTCACAATTGCAAATATGTGGTCGATAGCTGTGGGACTATGAAAGAGGCTTTAGAAAAGATATAATTGAGGGAAAATACAACGACTCAGTTTATTCATTGGGGATCTTTCATTCAATCAGTAATCCTAAATTTGTAGTGTATAACGAACATGTTAAGCACATATTTCCAAACTAAAAATACAACTCTTAGGGATGGGATAGATCTTGTGAATGGAGCAGTTAAAACCAGGGCTGTGGAGTCGGGAAGAAAAACTTGCGACTCCGACTCCGACTCCAATGATAAGCTTTCTAACATTTGCGACTCCGACTCCGACTCCCGAATAACGACTCCGACTCCGTACTTCTACTCCAAGCATTCGTAGCTCTAATATACAGTTAAAGCCAGAAGGTTAAAATCGTTTTTCGTCTTACAATTAGATCATATTTTCCTGCTAGTTTGTTTCCTTTAGTAACATTAAATTATAATGTTACGCTATATTGTCAAAGAGATTTATTTCGAAATAGAAAATATTCCTATTGCATCTCACACACTAATATAAAAACACCGAAAACGCTTAATTCGAGTTAGCTCTTAAAAATAATATTAATATTAATATAATATTAATACTCTTAAATCCGATTTAATTATTCTAAGGGTAGAAAACAAGCGTTCCACAAATACTTGAGTCGGGGCAATGCCGTAACGAGTAATGGTACATTTTAGACGATTTTGGGATACTTCGTTATGGCATCTTCTACTTCCAGAACTGAACTTCGGTCAAACAACTCAACATCATTCAGTGCCCTATAAAAATCCAATTTCAAGGTTTCCAGTTGCGATGAATTTCCTCCTTAGTTACTTTTTTCCAAGCTTAAGCGCTGCCGCTTTGCTCATTCTTGTTCGTCAAGATATTTTTCGAATTCATTTTCATCATCAACTTCAGTACTTGGGGGAAGTAATGACGACTGAATGGTTATCTGCTGTGGTCTAGCCATGGCTTCACTTTCCGTATGCAATCCTTTCATACGAATAGTTAATTCGCATAACGCAATTTTAGCACGCGCTTGTTGATCTTCTGTCAGGATAACCTGGACTGAAGGATCTACATATATAGCAGCTAAAAGTACTTCATTATCTAAGAGACAAATTTCTTTTTTTCTAAGACTTTTCCATTTTTGTAAAAAAAAACAGGTGTAATTCCATCTGCCTGAAATTCATTCGCCATTATATAAGGTTGATATAGCAACTCTAGAAGTTTTCTAGCTTCTTCCCAATCCAGTCAAAAATTGAAAAATAGTCCACCAATTTTTAGGCTTGGTGATGAATTTCAGAGTCGGAGTCGGAGTCGGCTGATGAAAATTAGCTTCGACTCCGACTCCGACTCCATTAAAAATTGTTCGACTCCTCGACTCCGACTCCTGACTCCGACTCCGACTCCACAGCCCTGGTTAAAACACTACTAAGTGAGCGATAAGACTTGTATTTAGTTTGGGAAAAAATTAAATCTTTTGCAGAGAAGAACTGTTTGGATCTCACATTTCCCAGAGGATCGCGAAAGCGGAAAACAGCAAAAAGCACTAATTTCAAAGGTTTTGCTGTTTCATCTAGCCTCGGACACGCAGTTAGGGCTCCAAGATATTCCTGCAAACCAAATGGCTCGAAAAGAGTGAATTACAACCCTTTCATCTTGGCAAATTATTTTTGCTTTTTCTAGGTTTTCTAGCTAACAAATGTTTGAAGTAAGAAATCAATTTCTTCCTTCTAATCTTAATATATTCAAATTTCTTCAAAGATATTTTGAAGCTAAGCTATCCTGTTCTTCAAGTATAAGTTGAAATATATCTGGCTTCTAAACGAAAAAATACTCTTATATTTCCAATTATTGCCATTCTATTCCCATATAATTCATACAAGCTTTCTTTCTTAGCGGTCATAGATAATTCATGCGTAGTTCATACCTACCATTCACATCATATGCATGTGGTAGTAGCTCATACGTATTCACAGACACGAAGTATATTTGATAATTCATTATGCATTAGCAAATAACAAAGAATAAATCAACAAATATATAATGTATTAGTAAATTATATAAGTTGTATGAACAGTACGGTTACCTTACGGAAGACAAAATCATCGCATGTTTTGAACCTTTCGGTCCCTGGCCCCTGCCAGATTTTAGGCCACGGTCCGCCTTTGATCGAGCTGCCAGCTATGGTAGGTTTGTTTCCAAAATCTTGTAAATTTTCTCACCAAAATGAAGCATTATCTCCCAATAGCTTCCGATGCAGTCATGAAATCTACGCAAAATGTGATCAATGTACCTTATTTTAGCCCCAATTCTGTAGGAATCACGTAGCAAAATCATGAAAGGGCTGCCAGCTATGGTAATTTTTGTAATTTTTTGGCAAGTCTTTAGTAAGCGATAATGCCATTAAATTTTCAAATGGGAATTATCCTGCAATGATAATTAACAGTAAATATTAAGGTTTTGAAAATTTGAAAAGTTTTGCGGGTGGGAATAACTTCCCATAACTTCCAGCGCAGTCATCTAATCGAAACGAAATTCACAGGGTGAGTTTAACTTAACGTGAAGCACAGCACCAGATATTTTCGTAAATATTGCACCAACAGATACTTTCATTATATCTTCAAATCATTTACAATAAAAATAAGCAACGATTTTCCGAGTTTTGGAAATTTTTCGTATGGCAGCCCCAAACATCGTTTTATTGCTGAAACTTTGGATGAAATCCTGGGATGAAAATGAACTACAAAAGATATATCGTCGCTGTGAAATCAAACCGGCATATCTGCAAAAATTGAGTTTTTGAGTCTTTGGTGTCAAAAAATTCCTCTTTTTCCCGGCTATTTTTATGTCGCACCGGCATATCATATAGTTGAATAAAAATCCGTCTAATGGTGCTGTGCTGGTATGCATTTACGAGAAAACAGCCCACACGCGAAAACTTTAAAGCGCTCTGGTGAAAAATATGCATTTTGCAGATATGCCGGTTTGATTTTACAGCGACGATATGTAGCCATAAACAGTGTTTCTCACTTATTTGCCTTGTGTAAGAAATCGTTGATATAATACTACAATTTTCCATATTTTTTAGTCACTCAAAGATAGTTTCTTCGAAAATCAGTTTTCTAGCAGCTCTGATGCGCTAGAGTTTTTTTTAAAGTAGAGCTCAAGTTCACCTACGTTGAGTAAACATACATTACTTCACATTCATGCTGCGGAGACCACGCAACAGATAAATAGTGATCAAAGAAGAGAGGTGAATAGAAGAAGAGAAGGTTGAAAGGTGACAAAAGTTGAAGATTATGTAGAAAAAAAGCCGGACAGGCCAGAGGTAGAATTGATAATACCAAAGATGGCTAGATCAAATATTAATTCATCATTAATATGACTCCAAGATCTCTGATATGTGTAGTACAACAGTCGGTAAATCAGTTTTGAAGTATGAGCAGATTCGATTGAAGGGGTAGCAGCCTTGGAATGATCTTACAGTTACAGTAGTTTACTTACAGTAAGATTTAAGGTCATCAGCATAAAAAATCCACTCACCTGAAAGAATTGGTGGTGGGCCATTAACATAAAAGATGAATAAAAGAGGACCCAGTAAAGATCCTTGAAAAACTCCAGTTTTGGATTTAAAAGGAGTAGACAGGCACAACTTGTATCCAATCACAAACATAGGACTCAAGCCATAATATTATCGACGAAGATAATCCAAGTTGTTGTAATTTCAATGGGAGAATGTTACGGTCCATGTTATCAAATGCCTTGGAAAAGTCAGTATATATAGCGTGTATATCAAACTGTTCATCAAGAGATTTCATAATGTAATTCGTGAAGTGTACTAAATTCGTGAAGTATAAGTAAATTCGTGGACGTAGAGTGACTTTTGGGGAATCCATGCTACTGACGACAGAATATATAATCATATTATGCGGTAATGGTATTATAAATATGACGCTTCGGAAGAAAACATGCTGGAAAAACTGATATCAAACGTAGCAACCCAATTTCGGAATATGGTGTATAAGAACTGCTTTTTTGGAAGCAGGAATAATGTTTTCAGAAAGACATGATAGAAAGTGAAAGACTCAGACATTCGTTGGTCTTTTTCAAGAAAATTTTCGGAAGACCACCCAAGCCAGCACTTGAAGATGGTTTTAGTTTTTTCGCAATTATTTCAATAGCCGATGAAGTCAGAAAAACAACCGAAAGTGATGGATCGCTATAAAATTCAACTGGGATGCAGTAGGCAAGGGATGTAGTTGAAACGGATGAAAAATACGAAGACAGATACTTCGGTACTGATGCTTTGAGAAGAGAAGCTAAGAGGACCTTACGGCTACCTGTCTGTATAGAGGATTCTACTTGATATAAGTGACAACTGTAAGCATCTTTAATTGGCCTTTTTTTGGCAGACCTCTGTGAATATTAGGCTTCGTTACTAAGAGGGGAACCAAATCGTTCGAATTTTTTGCATCATTTGTAATCTCTTCTGACAATTCTGAAAAACAAATTCAAATAGATCGTACAAAACCGTACGAAGCATATTTATTTCCTTTTCACTCATTATAGCATCACTGCTACCCTGGCCGCTATATAGAAGGCCAGTTGCGAAGTGCGATCTGACAGGCATTAAGATACTATCCTGGCCGTATTGGTCGTAAACTCGTACGGTTTTTGTTTTCGGCTTTTAGCTAAGTACCCAAAAATAGATATTAAAAAGTTTATTGTTTGAAGTTTTTTATTTGCATACTAAAAAAATACTTACTTGTTTTTGTGACATTTATGTAAGATTGAGTAGCGAAGGTAAAAATGATTTGTGGTACAGCAAATGCAAAATGATTTTTTTTTTAGAATGCCTTCACGGTGCCGACTTCATGACGGTGAGACCGTTGATTTCATTCACAATGGTGAAGATAGTAAAGATGACGATTATGTGATAGATCCCGACTTCAAACTATTATTGGAGGAAAAGTCTACGCCCGACAGTTATTGACTTAGGTTCTATTATTGATTACCTGCAAAATAATGAAGCTGTCCCAGCAAGCAGCTCCGTCAGTTTCAAATCGTAAAAAAAAACAAAGCAGTAGAGAAAAACAATAGAAAATAAGAAATCTTATTCTAAACGAACAAGTAAAGTTTTCATAGTACTTTGCCATCTGATATATTAAAACTGGATACACGTATTCAATTCTTTCTTTATTTATTCCCTAAAGAAATGATGCACCTTATTTCTGAATAGACTAATCTCTACATTGTACAAAAAAAATCCCAATCAATTTCTGTAACAAACTAAAATTCATGTTACTGAAATTTATATTCAACAATTTATTGGAATCATTGTTCTTAACTCCTGTTCTTAAAACTACCTAGAGTCACTGGAATACGAAAACTGGGCCACCTTTCGTGGCGTCAAGTGCAAATAACTAAGAAAACGCAGAACGCAGCGACACCACTAAACGCTCGTTGGAAAGGTGACAATTTGAGCGTTACTTTGAGTGTGTAAACATTGAAATTGGTGGGCTGGTTGGAAAGTTGTTTGCGTTTGAAAATGGAGATAAATAATGATAAATTGCGCTATATTTTACAATATTATTATGACAAAGGGAAACACGCTTCGTAGGCTTGTAGCTTGTGCAAAATTTTGTCCTGTGTACGACGTAGGTACTTTATCGAAATCTGCTGCACGCTAATGGTTCACTCGCTTTCGTCCCGATAATTTTGAAGTGAAAGATGAGTCACGCTCTGGTCGTCTAATTACTGAAAAAGCAGATAAAATTCTTGAAAAAGTGCAGCAAGATAAGCATATCAGCAGTGTCGATATTGATATGGAGCTAGGCATTGACCAAAAAACTGTTTTGAACCATTTACGCAAAGCTGGCTACAAAAAGAAGCTCGATGTATGGGTTCGAGGAGTCGAGCGCGAAAAACATTATAGACCGAATTAACATCTACGAAGCGCTGCTGAAACGCAATGAAATCGAGCCATTTCTAAAACGCCTAATAACCGGTGATAAAAAGTGAACCACATACGACAATCGGAAGTGTAAAAGATCGTGGATAAGAAATGGTGAGCCGTCACAAGCGTCCACGAAGTCAGGATTGACGCCGGGAAAGGTGATGATGTGTGTGTTGGAATTGGAAGGGAATCGTCCACCATGAATTACTTCCAGTTAGTCAGACGATTAATTCTCAAGTCTACTGTGAACAACTACGGAGATTACGCCGGCAATTGAAAGAAAACGGTCCGCATTGAATAATAGGAAAGGCGTTGTCTTCCATCAAGATAACGCCCGACCACACACTTCTTTGATGACCCGTCAAAAATTGCGAGATCTTGGATGGGAGGTTTTGATATATAGCACCCTCTGACTATTACTTGTTCCGATCGCTGCAGAACTCTTTCAATGGAGTTCAGGTGGTTTCAAAAGAAGCCTGTGAAAACCACTTGATTCAGTTTTTCAACCAGAACTACAGAAGCTCTTCACCGATGGCATCATTGTTCTACCCGCAAAATGGCGAAACATTGGCGATAATGGAGCATATTTAGCTGAAATAAATTCATTCTTACATTATAAGAAAATCAGTTGAATTTTACTAGAAAAAAAAACGTCACGAACTTTTTTACACACCCAATACGAGCGATATATGGGTGATGTGGATTTAGTTGATAGCACCATAGGATTTTATAAAATCTTGATACGAAGTAAAAGGTGGCAAGTAGTACGGATATTCTACAATGTTAAAATATTAGATCCAGTGTGGACTGGTAAATGCGTGGCTTTTATACCAGCGAGTAAAAAGTGCCACGCAATACCTTGAAAAAATATGTCTTCAGCAGATTTCCGACTTGAAGTAGCTGAAACTTAGTGCAAACTTTCGGAATCACAATTTCAAAACAGAGATGATGCAAACCAGCTCCTACATAAGTAAAGAGGGATTTAGGTAGATATATCAAGCTGATCGACAGAAATATTCAAGCTGCGATCCAAGTGATTACGAACCATTGCTCTTGACCTAAAATATCTGCGAAATTAGCTACCAGTATGATATAACTATTAACTGTTTTCGCAAATGGAAGACGAGATTATTAACGGCTGCTGTAGAAAATAGATAACTTAAAAATTGACAACCTAGAAATAAATAACTGATATAATAATGAAAGTAGAAGTTTGTAATAGTTTGCAAATTTTCGTGGCATCTATGTAACTATGAGCTGTATTACGTAATTCCTATTAGCTCATGAAACAATTCTGGTTGAACTTTAACAAAATTCAATTGTCCTGGGAGATTAAAAAAGTTCTTCGAAATTGAAATACTAGCTCAGTATCTCAGTTCATGTCGAACCACTAAAATAAATAATTGCAGACCAAAAAATCGAAGTGTTGCTTTCTTTGTTCTCAAAAGCATCCCCCAGGAAAGCTTAACTCATGACAAATTCACTTCATGGACAAACCAATGTAAAAAAGGGTTTGAAAAAAAAACACATACACTATCTCTCTCTCCATTCATATCACATTACTCGATTACGACTTCAATTCGAATTTCAACTCCACTTAACTATACCGTCCAGAATCTAGAGCTTTGTCCATTTGGGCTTTGATGTGTCGTTTTTCTTTGGATTGTTCATGTGTGTGATGTCTGAAGTCGAACCCAAAAAACGTTAATACTTCAACTAAACATTATCGGGAAAATCAATAAGAAAATCGCCATAATGGCAAGACACAGGTAGTAAACATTCGATAGTGTTGTAGTATACGATTTCCTTGCTGCTTTTGCTAGCCATTAACAAACTTGAGTCCATCTAGAGTTCTAGATATTTCTGACTGGCAATGTTTTGAATATCCTTTGCCAGAACCGAAATGTGTGCGTAAAGACATGCTATTGAAGTTTTCGATGGAAACGAATCAAGTATGCAATTAGGTCATTAACTACATTAAACAAATGACTACCGTTGTTCGCGCTACAAATCACAACGTTTTTGGGGTGTTGTGTTTGTGGAGATTTCATCAGATACCAAGCATATAATTAATGTGTTGACACCAGAATGGAGAATAAAGTCATTTTGGGTAGACACTAACGGCTTTTGCGTGTAGGCTCTAGATCGGGTTTTTTGGTCATTTTCTACAACTGCAATAAATTCGAGGGCGGCGTGTATGAAAAGTTTTTGAAGGTGTGAATTGTACATATGTTAGATTGTTGTAGGGCGTTCGGTGACCCTTAGTAACCAATTAGCATTTATGTATCGTATGAAAAAGTATGGGCGAATCGCTCGACCATATTTTCACCATTTTATAAGAGGTTTTAAGAAAAATTTGCTCTCTCATCGCCAGTGGGGAGCTAAAAGAAGGAGGAAGATTGTGTTCCACTAGAGAATATAATGTATGCTTATATCTTTTTATAAGTTATGGCTCTGGAGTGATGGTCCTGTAGTAACTAGAAGTTGATTTAATCACAAAAATAAAACTCAATTGATCCCGGTGGGCTGAACACCTTGCTCGCCTGAGCGAAGAGGAATTTTTTGGCAGACGGCAGCAAGCGAGACCTTGTTTGGTCCGGGAGATGACGTTCCACTATTATGGTATTTTAGTCGTCAGGCTATAATAATTAATAAAGTTTTGATCAATAAAAATACTATTGTTTACTTTGATGAACTATAATTAAAACATTTATTTTTATTTTAAACATTTTAAGACTCAACAATCCTACGTATCAAACTGTTTTACAATCTTCCCAAATCCATTCTTTGATAACTCAATTTTATTTTTCTAAAACCTCAAACATTTTTCACTTGGCCTACTAGTGTTTTTCAGTTTGAAATTGTTGAGTGTTTGTGGAACGTTGTGGATTGTGTATGTATGGAGATTTTTTTTTTTTGTAAGTGTATCCACAGTCCTTTAACTCATGCATTGAATAGTTATCTCCAATTCTTCCCGCAATTAGTGTATGTACCAAGACTGTCGACTACGCCATATGTACACCCTGCGATAAAAACTTCTACGAATTACGAATTTTCCAGGTAATTGTAAAAGTAACTGGATTATTGTAAATTAAAACCGATTTTTTCCTTTTGAAACTAGATATATTTGAATTTTTTGACAAATATCGATATTTCGAGGGTAATCTGCCTTCTTCTTCCTAATCAGAGCTTGGTGTGCGGTCCCTCGTCCGAACTTGGTTTTGAACCAGAGACCTCACACACACAAAAAGACAGTGCTCTATCCACTAAGCTACTCAAGCGTCGAAGGATACAAAGCGGAGGTCAGAAATCGTAGAATGGCAAATCAGGGCTCCGGGATTCAGAAAACAGGATTTGCAACAGCGATAAGCAATCATTAAATTCACAGTAAGAGATGTGAAATTTAAACAATAATGCACGGATGAATCTTGAACATGTTCCTCATAGATCTTGAACCGCATCAATCAGATATTTAACGTGGAAGGGCCAGACTTAACCGAAATACTCGAGAACACTACGAATTAAAAAAACAAAACAGTTTAACACAAGTAGACAAGTTACAATATCTGAAGACAAAACCGATAAAACGAGAAGCTTTGGACGTGATAGTAAATTTAGAATCAAAAACCTCACCAAGGCCTTCAAGTTATCAATAATAGTAACAACGATACCAGAAAGAGATTAGGAGAATATGAAATGAAGCTTTTCGCACACATAATGCATAAAATGACATTTCGATTTGTTTATTGAAGTGAATCTCTCAAGTATCAAAAATCCTGAACACAAAAATCGCTTTGAAGTAGGAAGTAATCGTTGCGAGATTCAATTATTTTAAACACTATAAAATCATCAGCATCGAGGACGAATGAATAACAGGAGGAAGATCATTGAAAAAAAACAAGGATTAAGAAAGGACCAAGACTTAAACCACGCTGAACGCCGGCAGGGAGACCGAATGCAGAAAATGAGGAAGAAAGCACACTTATGATACAAGTACGACCAGAAACATTGGTGGCAAAACCAGGGTAGGAGGGAATCGGTAATGATAAAACACTGTAGCTTCGAAAGCAAAGATGTGTGATCAAAAATCATTATAAACAACATCGACCCGTTTCTGCTGATCCAATGCAGAAACAAACTAGTTGGGAAAGGTTATAAGGTTAGATGTAGAAGATCTGTCTTTGATAAGTCCATGATGCTCAGAAGCTAAAAAAGGATGATAGACAGGGATAAGTTTATTGAAATCAAATCTCTCAACTTCGTTTCATCAAAGCAGGAAAGATGGCGAATTGACCTGTGTTTATAAATGCAACCAAATTGGTTAGGAACAGACAGATTGGGACGGAAAGAAGCCGAAAGAGAAATCATAGTTGAAAATTGTTCGGGGGAAAATAAAAGAAGTGTCTTGAATTGGAATTGTTTTTGCGGGATGATTAAAATTGAAAAAAAAATTTTATTTACATTGAAAATTTTATTTTGACAAAGTGGTTTCATTCGGCTTCGGAGGCTTATTCCGCAAAACGATCGAGTTTCCCGTATCAATATTCTCTACTTTGATAAGCTTTAGAGACGATATACGTTGTCTATGCTGATTTATAGACAAGAAGAGAACAATGATCACAAATCAATAACCTTTAGAAGTGACTTGGTTTAGAATATAATTTATTACCTAATCAAATTCGTCTCTTCCGGTCAATGGTTCGTGATACACTACTATACAGTGTTGTGATATTGTGGGAATTTCCCCTTTTTACGGGAATTTTCGCCCTCTAAAACTTGAGAAAGGGAAAAGGGAAAAAGATATTGATATTTCGAAGATAATCCACCTTCTTCTTCAGTGTCTACCGTGTCTACGCATTTTATATTGCGTTATAATGAAATGATTTTTTCACGAAATGAATGTGTTTTTTTTCTTCGCTATAATAAATCAAATATAAATGTGTATAAAATATATGAAACTGCTGTTTTTTTTCTTATAAGTATTGGCATTTGCGCGATATTGATAAATAAATATAAAACTGTGGTGAATAGCTCACATACTGTCCGTGGGAAAAACCGTGGGAATCCGCGACCTGCTCTGTGGGAAAAACGAGCATTTGCGAGGGAATTTCGGCCACGGAAACGTCACAGCACTGCTACTATTTAAGAAATTTAATGTATAGCGCGAACGGAGGTGTACAGCTGTTGAGATTCGACCGCGACGTAGAGTGAGAGAACTGCAACGGAAAGTGAGCACCAGCAAAGTACGAAGGTAATCGTACAAAAATTATGAACAGAAGAATACACAGCGATGAGGATAGTGATTTCGCTAGCAAATTCGTGATACTATGAAGACTACTATTTGTGTTTTGCTCATGGAATTGAGTATGAAAGCGATTTTTAACGGGTCAGTTTAAATGGAAGACAAATATGAAGAATTAGCAAGTGAAGAAACATAGGCTGAGATTGAAGATTGTTAGAAAAAAAGATGAAAAATATTTGACAAAAATCTTATGAAGACTGGAGGCACTGAAATCTATAAAATACATTGAATCAGAGAACGGATATTTTATAGCAAAAGGGTTTATGATAGTTAGACCAAATAGAAGACTCAAAGTTGGCGAAAAAATTACGCATGTGTTGTCTAACGGTAACTTTAACTGCGAAACGTAACCTTAACAATTCTAAAAATTCGTTACGATGATCCAAAGCTTCGTAATTAGCACGAGCTGTATCTTTATCCTTAATGGCAGACGCCGCATCACAGCGACACCAAAGAGTATCATTCCATTTACCGAGTCTACTGGTAGAGTATATCGTAAAATTAAGATGAAGAAAAATTCATAAAATTTAAAAATGTTTTCATCAAGAATAAGGTCGATGAAAAAAGAGCTCCAATTCATCAAGTTGATGGCATTAACCATGATTACAAAATCAGCTGTATAATAATTAAAATGCAAGGGTATCTAGAGAACTTTAGTTACTAGAAATTAGAACTGGGAGCTGGTGAGATATTAGGAGAAACAGAAGACACGGAGATAGCTTGTAGAGTTATATTCTGGGACAAAATTTAGTATTTCATGTGATTTAGTAATTTAGTATTTTAAACTGAGAAAGGGAACATGCCGACGAAAAGCAAACAATTATTATGGAAAAAAAATTTAGATGGAAGAATCGAAGAGGAGGTAGGCAGGTAATTTAGTCGCATGGCAGCCATAAAATTCAGACGTGAGCTGGTGTGAAAACTCAGAAATCACTTGATAGACTCGAATGACGAAGATAGTGATCAATTTTCGTTGCCAGATTTTGGTAACTGTGGTGGATTTAGTTCAAAGGTGATAGATATTAGAATCCAAGACCCAGTCTACAGCACCAAAATGACTTTTTAATTCATAGGAAACAAGACACTATGCATTATCGTGAGCTAACTTTTTCTACGTTTTTCTTTATTTACTGCGCAAGAGTGAAAATGCATGTAAAAATATTGTTTTGAAACAGTGCGTAAATATGATGAATATATTTACATTCTACTAAAACAGCAAATGAAAAAATTATTTTAATTAATACCAATATGTCAGCAAATCGGTTCTTTTAGTCTGCTTAACGTACTGAAATCCTTGATCGAAAGTGTTAATGTTAGTATCCAGAACGAATGTTTAATCCTAAGTATATTAAATTGGATTAACGTCTGTCTATCGACTTGGCTCAATCCATTTTATATAATTATCACAATTTTGAAACGTTCTATTGGAACTTGGAATGAAAGATTACAATCATGCTGAGAATGTACTCCTATGCACGCATATGCATCAAATATAACCATGTATGTGTACTTCGATGTATGCGTCGTACAATTTCAAATAACTATGAATTGAATAAACCGAAATTATCGCAAACGGGATATCTTTTTAAGTTTGCAGAGTGATTGTACACATATCAATAATACAATTCACATGCTACATACATAAATCCATGCATAAATTCATAAATATACTTGTTTAGTATGCAATTTTCCATTCAGTAGTACTCGTACGTCCGAAAGGATTAATTGTATAGTAACATGCGACGGCGGTGCGATATTCCTTGGGAATGAACAAATCAGACGCTAACATGGGCTCGTATACTGTTGCGGGTATTTCCTGAATATCTTTCTACCTTGAACAGTTTTTCCAATGCAATGTTAGCCTATGTATTTTCCAAGCATACACATATGTGGCTCTCGTGGGAAAATAGTGGTAGCCAATCTTTTTTTTAGAAATGAATGACCATGAGACAAGGTTAAATTATTTTTAATTTTCTTCGTTGATTGAAGCACTTTTTCTTCAGTTGTCTGCTCTTTGCTTGATTAAAAGGGTACCCCACATTGATGAAAACCATAGCGCCTGGAACTATAACGTACACACGTCGGGCGCTATATGTATGTACTTGTATAGATGATTTTGGGATTGTGACAAAACATAGCGCTTGCTTGACACTATAATGCATTGCGAAACATTCATAAGTTTGGGTGCTATGGATTAAAGCTTGCACAGCCATGTATGATAGTCCCAATGGCATGTATTACAGTCACACGCTATGCATTATAGCCCTGATAAAAAGTAAAGTAAAAGTGAAAATGTCCCTCTGTTAGACAATTTCGGAATTTTGATTAATTTTGGGTGACGAAAATCTATTTTCATCACTGGAATTTTATTTCTTGAATTTCAAACTTTTTCAAATTTTTTCTGCTCGAATCTGTATTCGAACCTGTGACGCTATTTTTGAGGAGCCGACGCTCTATTCACTAGGGTTCACGAGCCTTTTGGTATTTAACTTTCTTTAATGATATGTTCCGAGACTATGTTTCTAGTAGTTTGGGCTATGTCACATAGGATTTGAGACTACTCACATAGCAAAAAAGCCGATAATGTATGGGATTTGGCCTTTTTAGCTATATTTTATAGCCCAGGATATTACGTACATAGCTTGTGCCACCACAACTGCTGCACTTTGTAGCTTCGGAGCTTGCGTTATGTAGACTGTGATATTATAGTACCTGTAGCTATATTTTATAGCGTATTGTACTATATACATCGCATAATTGACTATAAATGCTGCGCTATGTGAATTTTTTTCAGCACAAAAAGATATTATTCCTCACCGATAGCTGGGCTTCAACAGAGGTAATGATACTATCCATATCCTGCAGGCGTTTACTACTGATATAAAAAAAAACTCAAATTGAAGAAAATTTACCATAGCTTGCTTGATTTATATAAAAGGCTTTTGATTCAATTTGGACCAATTTACAAAACTATCTCGCTTGGTCTTCTTATATATTTTATTAGTAGACAATGGTACTAGCTCCGCAATGTTCGTTGTAGCTTCTGATATCCTAAAGGGTCCTATCGTCAGTTCCATTCTGTTTAACATTTTCACAGCCAACATTCCAAGCGTGACGAGTAATTTCAACAATGCATCGCCCGAAAAGCACAAGAGAGAAAGAAAAAGACATCAGCCACGAGTCTACAATCATCAGGGCAGCTTATAAGTTTACAAATAGTGAAAAAAATAAACAAGAGTTACAAATATTATCCCGCCTGTTTTGAAAATATATCGCTAATCCCGCTTCAAGAATCTGAAAATCTCCATCTGGCAACACCTTTATTTAACATAAGGTCTGTTCGCGTACCTGAATCTATTATAATATATTAAAATAGATTCGCAGAAAGTCGTTTTTGTACTCCTGCTGCAAGCAAAATTTTGCAGCAAAAAGAAGCCAGCTGTAAAAATCTGTTGCTGCTGCAGTACGCGAACAGACCTCTAAGCTTCTGTTTTTGGTATGTTACAGTTTTATCTGACATTTGATCTAATTTTGAACAATTCTTTTGCCGGTTGAAAACTGTGAATTTTATTTCATCAATACACCACTTGAGGGAAGTTTTCTAAAATTATTTTATTGGAGGAAAATGTGCCTTGAAAATGTATCGTTTACTTGCGAAAATTTACAATGCCCGTGTTCCATTATTACTATTTAGTACTTGCAAGTACTTTTGGCTACTACCAACTAGTCGCGCTCTCGTTCCCGAGTAGTTCATGAGTAGTTACGCCTTTTTTTTGCCGTGAGGGTGCCATGTAGCTGTCAATAGGTGGATTTGGTTTTTTCAAGGTTATGTTGAATGTTTGGGCAGATTGAAAGCAGAAAATGCTGGCATAATGTGGAGAAAGTTAATAAATGTAATGTTCTGTTAGTTATATTAATATTTTCTATCGATGGTGGTAGTTTTTACTTGTTATTTTCTCCCTTTATTTTCAACTGTTTTACATTTGAAAACTGTATACAATTTGACAGGTTAGAATCTTCTCGTATGAACGAAGATGGCGTTGCATTTGTGATCTACTCCCAAATAATTGGAAGTATTAATTAGTAAAAATGGAACACAGCAAATGAGCATGCCTCGTCAAAACCAGCTTGCAAATAAGAGCCGGTTTAGACGAGCGGTTTTTTGCTGGATCCAGCACGAGCTTTCAGGCAAGAGAAGTGAAGGACGGAACGGAACAGCGAGCACGACTGATATAGTTGGCCATCGAGCACGGCAGCGATTTTTCTGTCATTTTCTTAGAAAAAATTTGAGGCACAGAAATTTTTTTTGTAGAAAGCAGTCTGTATATCTATAGCCCAGTGAAATCCTACATAAAAAAGGCGAAACTTCGGAAAAATTAGGGGAAAGCTGAATTTTGGTATGAACCTTGGTACTGGTGTGTTGAACAAAATGTCAAAAGTCTCCATCGATCCGAATGCTGCGTCACTTTTTATACGGGGTCAAAAGTCACCAAAAGTGACCTTTCCTAAATATCTCAGTAACGGTCAATTCTTTCGAAAAACAATGTATGACGAATTTGTAGCTTAAAAAATTTCCAACAAAAAAGATCATATAACTTTTTCTTGTAATCATAACCGTTTTTGAGATATTTTGATCTAAACATTTGATACTAGCAGCATCCTCTTTCTCAGGGCATGTAAATATTATCCGATTTTGATTACGACTTGGAAAGTTTGTGAGTTTGTTTTTTTATGTTCAAGAGGCGCATGAAAAAAACAAGTAAACAAACTTATCTACCATATTCCAGGATAGGTGGAAAAGGGTGCTCCGAAAAGAGGATGCTGTTAGTTACAAATGTTTAGACCAATATATCTCAAAAACGGTTATGGTTACAGGAAAAAGTTATACAATCTTTTTTGTTGGGAATTTTTTAAGCTAAAAATTTGTCATACATTGTTTTTCTGAAGACGTAACCGTTACTGAGATATTTTGGAAAGGTCACTTTTGGTGACCTTTGACCCCATATAAAAAGTGACGCAGCGCTCGGATCTATGGGGACTTTTGACATTTTGTTCAACACGCCAGTACCAAGGTTCACACCAAAATTCAGCTTTCCCCTAATTTTTCCGAAGCAACATGTTAGATTTCCCCGGACTACTATACGTATATCTATACGAATATAAAAAACTGTGTGCTAGCACAGCCAGAAATCGCTCGTGAAAACTTGCAACGAGCACCATCGGCCAGCAAACTCTGTGCTGGCAAAGCACAAAATCGCTCGTCTAAACCGGCTCTAATGCTTTCGACGTTTTTGAAGCGACGGTTTTGACACAGAGAACAAAAAACATGGAGAAGCATCAAAGATATTTTATGATGCTGAATTAGAAGCATTACTCGATGAAGGATCATCACATTGGCAATTGGGATCGACTTCTGTGTGAATTGTTACACATCAAAATGTTTCACAACGTTTACAGAAGTTACGAATGGTTCAAAAACAAACTTTCTTGGTAACCCTGATTAATTCATATTTCACAATCTTCAATATCAATTTCCGCTTACTTTTCATAAAAGAACACACCTGTTTGCCTTTCATGGTGAAACTTATCGTCCGACGCCAATCCGTTTTCAACCACTGACTTTATAGAGGATATTCTATTACATTTTACATAATGTTCTTGTAAAGTGCCTACGGCTTCAAAAAACCCGACCATATTCTGCAATACTCGGAAATAGTGTATGCAATTAATGCATCGCGAGCACAACAGTACTGAACGCAAATTGTAAATAAATTCGAAATAGTGAGAATTTAGCTTGAATCGCGTGTATTGCAACGGTTTCGCTAAAAAACGAAACAGCAAAGACAGGAGGAAATACAAACAAATATTGTTCTATGCTGCATGACGTTGACGACCATAAACAGGCAAATACGTACTGCAAATATAGTACTTAGTAAACTGCCGCCATATGTGCACCTGTATCTTATCGTTGAATAGCTAATAGAATTCCTTTTCTGGTCAATACGAATAGTTTGTCACATCATACGGTTGTTTTATGAAAGATCGAATCGAAAAAGTCGTCTTAAAAACTCTCAATGGTTTTCTAATTGGATTTCCTTAGGATTTACTGCTATTGGTTTCGATAGTTTCCTTTTGATTTCGATTGTAATGTTCGATGTCCTGTTTAGTGATGTGAGAAATGTGCTTTGAAAACATATGGTAGTCTCAAAAATGGTTTCAAAATTGATTGAAGTGAGTGATTCGTTGCTATAGAAATTGAAGGTTAGTACGAATCTTTCCGATTTCTGCATACAATAACGGATTGTTGTTTGATGATAAAATATATTTTTTTAAAGAAAAAATACGTATTGCCTATACTATTCGTAGTTAATTAACGAAAAAATCGTGATGTATCGAATACATGTGCCTTAAATCAACCAATGACTAATGATGCTTCAAAAGTACGTTGGGATTGCTCCTGCTGTTCCGTTGTGAGTATGGTCAAGGCTGCAGTAATTTTCATGTTTCTTAAATTTTGAATGGCTTTTATAAATTGATATCCTAGTGCAATTCAACTGTAATTTTTAAGCGAGAAGAATTTCCGAAACATATCGTTTTAGTTTATATGCTTCTAAATCGAATGATTCTCGTTTTATCTATTAAATCGGGAAAAATTATGGTGAATTAATTCCAAAGCAAATTTATAAGATTTATGAGCTTGATTTGGCATTTCACCATCACACGTAAGCTATCATTGAAAAAATTAAACAAAACGGTTGAAACTGTACACAAGCGTTGAAACAGTACAGTTCTTGGCAAAATTACGATTAGTAAAAGTGAAATGATTTTTTATAACGTTAATTTTGCTGCCATATTACAAAAACAATAGTGGCATGACACAAAAATAACATTTCGAGTACTGTAGTGGATAGAGCACTAGCTTCTAGTGTGTGGTGTCTCTCATTGGAATCCAGGCTCAGAAAAGAGACTGCGCATCGAGCTTTTGAGCTCACCTAGCTCTGAAAAGATACCTGAGTTAAATCAGAGGAAAAGTGAGTCTTAGAACGAATAACTGAACACCCGTACTCAAGTTGATTGTAAATTTCTGAATGAAGCTCTGTACCAGCTTGAACTCCTAGATCCGACAAGGGTTGTTGTGGGGCTACTTTACGGTACTCCTAAATAATAATTTTTTAAAAGCCTCAACCTAGGCCTAATACCGTCATCTCAGCACTAGAGAATTTCCATTAATTACATTTAGTAGAGTGGCTATTTTTCAGAAACAAAGATAGCGAGTTAAAAAAAGTGATTAATTTCCTGGATAAAAAAAAACTGAAAGAAAATTCTGGCACCAATAATCTTCTTGGCAACCATCATAATCGGCAACAGTCCAATAGCCGGTGGTTTGATCAAAACCTGCAAAAGAAAATTATTCCAAAATGCCCCAAATTGGCGCCGTTGCGCCAATATCTTCCCCATTTATTTGTCAGTCTGGTCTACATCATCGGTCCACTGAAGACGGAGCTTGTCTTATAGTCTCTTTCCAACGATCCCGCTTCCGTAAACTTTTCAAGTCCGATTTTCCCCGTTAAAAAACTAAGTGCTCAATCCATCGAAGGGTCTTTCTCGCGATCGTGGCTAAAACTCGCAATTTTTCTTGTTGAGAACACAGGTTTCCAGTGAATAATCAGAATCGCATTACCATGACACAGCGTAAGAAGTTAGTTCCTAACCAGCGTGTGGACTCCGTATATGTATACGGTCCAAAAATCAAGTGAACTGGCCTGGGATTGGATTGTTGATCAGCCTGGAAAATTGGAAGAAATTGCATGGAACAGAAAGAGGTGCAAGATAAGATGCGACAACTACATACTCAGACTAGATTTTTCGTTACTCATATACGGCTCACTCTCGCAAAAAATGCCAGCACACTCTCAGGTTGCTTTGACAGATAATGCATTGCGTAAATGGAGACACAATTTCAAGGTCAAAGTGTTTTTTCTAAAAAATGGAAGGAGTTCACCCACTTATCATTCTATACACTTTTACCATGATATTGAACAGACTTCAGAAGAATAATTTTTCTAGACTGGCAAATAGCTTTGTTACATGGCAGCTGCCGTGTCCGGGTTTCTTCATAGCTGGTATCGCCTGTAATTTTTATCCCTAGATAGGTGAATGCTTTAAATTCTTGGACATTTATCTTTGAGATATCTTTTTCAGATAAGTGCTTTTCCATATTTTCACCTTGATGTTCGATTTGGTGGTTTTTAGTATCTGTATAGCCACCATATATTTCCTCTTTCCTTCATTTATATGCAGCCTTATGTTGTTCGCCGCCTACTCCATTTCATAGGCTTTTTTCAAAGGCTCGCTCAACGTGGTCAACCTAAGCTAATAATTCAATTGAATTAATGAAGATGGTACCCCTCATGCTCACCCCGGCACCCTGGTAGACTCTTTCAAGCGCCAGGGTGAAGAGAATGCAAGAAAGAGCATCCGGTTGCTGATGTTAAATAGGCTTGGTAAAGATTTAGCGGCCTTAATTTCGCTTCGCACAGTTGTTGAATTGTCAGTCTCTCATGGCTATGCAAAGTTTCAGTCTGACTACGGAATTATAATAAATGAAAAAATGAAGCAGATTCATATTGTACTCAAGAAGCTTCTCCATCGACTGCTCCAGAGATAAAATCTAATCATTTTCTGGTTTCCTTAAAGTGAAGCTTCGTTAGTATGAACCTAGAAAAATGAAGAACATATTATAGACGATACTCAGCATTTTGGGTGCTGTATATACCTATATACCTTCATTTTGGGATTCTCAAAGTTGCCTCAAAAGTCTCATAAAATCTCGTGTCTGCGTCGAAAGTTATTCAAGGTCAAAGGTGAAAAAAAAAACAGTTTTTTGCGATTATCTTGGTTTCTATTGCTCCAATGATGTTAACATCTATGATAGAAATTGTAGAGCATAAAATTTTATTTGAAACATTTTTTCATGCACTCAACCGTTTTTGCGATAGAAGGCGGTGAGCGCGCAGCACTCAGCCATACGTACTGTAATGCAAGGTCAACCGTGAATACCTGTGAATACTACTTTGAATTTTGAATTATTTGTATTATTTATCAGTTAATACATTGTATTTAATGACATTTTACATACAGCATTGGCCAAAAGTTTGAGCCCACCCTATTTTTCGGCTGTAGATTAAAAGTACTTAAATGCTCGTTATTCATCGGTTGTTCCTCATCGGCGAGGCTACTTGTTATCTGCAATAAAACGATTTTAGAAAGTTTTTTGAAAAACCCGGACACGGGATGGGTAATAATGGAAAATTCCGAAATTTTCCTACATAAGCCTTAGCAGTTTGTTGGTCTGTTACAGTTTGCGTACGCTGTTTAAACGATCAACAGTGATTCATTTAGTGAGTTAAAATTCTTTGTTCTCGAAAATGTCCAAAACAAAGGAGGTAAGTTCAGATATGCGTGCACAAATTCAATTGCTACATGCAGAAGGGTTCAGTTCGAGAAAAATTGCCGTACGCATTGGATGTTCGCGCGGAGCGGTTCGCTCGACTATTCGACGATTTGAGCAAACCGGTTCGCACAAGGATTTAACAAGGAGCGGTCGAAAGAGAATAACAACCGTACAGGAGGACCGTTTGATGGTAGGTGCATCTTTGAGAGATTGGAAAAAACATTTGCCAAGTTAGCTGCTGAGCTGTGCGACGAGTTTGGGAAAAATTTGTCATCCAGAATAGTACGAAGACGCCTGTGCCAAAAAGGGCTGAGAAGCTGTAAGACGAGAAAGAAGCCGTGGCTGTCACAAAAAAATCAGAAAATTCGACTAGACTGGGCTCGGAGGCATCAACATCTCACCGAAGAAGATTGGTCGAATATTATCTGGTCACACGAATCTAATGTTGAAGTAAGCTCTCAAAATGTTGTGTGTTTTTATCTGAAAGCATCTAATAAGCTCAAGGTTAGAAGCATTTTATGTAATGGGCTATTTTCAAGGAGATGTTTTTTTTCACTTATTGCAGATTTTTGGAACACCGGGTGCGGTCTTTGTGCGACGACGAATTGGTGAAGCGTACCAACCACAGTGTGTGGTACCAACTGTGAAACACGGAGGATTCAGCATAATGGTTTGGGGTTGCATAGCTTCAAGCGGAGTTGGAAGTTTATGTTTGTGTGAAGGTCGAAAGGATTCTTCAAAATACATTTCAATACTTGAAATCGGCCGTCAAGATTTTTGGGGAAACCAACCTTGATCATGTTCGATTCCAGTAAGACAACGCACCCTGCCACAAGTCTCGTGTTGCGATGAGCTGGTTCCGTGAGCATGGTGTAGATTTGTTAGAATGGCCTCCTCAGTCTCCAGATCTTAACCCGATCGAGCATTTATGGAGCATTCTGAAAAGAAGGTTCCATGACCGACCCATAACTTCCTAAGCAAGTTTAATTTGTGCTTTGAAAGAAGAGTGGGAATCAATTACTTCGGAAGAATGCAAACACCTAATTTCCACTATGCCACAAAAAATCGCTGCAGTTATTAAAGCCAAAGGAGGTCCAACAAAATATTGACTTATTTTAATAAAACAATATGAATACTATTTCTATTTGACATTTTCTTTCAACCAATATCAAAGCACTTTGATTTTTGTTACTTTTCTGGCGTGGGCTCAAACTTTTGGCCAAGGCTGTATATTTAATATATTTTAATGTATATATTTTACATATTTTTAATCTATAAATCTTTGATAATTTAAAGAACAAAAGTATTACTTTTCTTCTTCTTCATCGTCATCATCTTCGTTGCCTTGAATTGGTGTTTCCAGACCTCCTTGAATTTCAGCGTCAAAAGCACTCTCTTGCTCACAGTCACTTTGCAATGAAACAGCATTGAGGCAAGATGTTAACATCATTGGAGCAATAGAAACCAAGTTAATCGCAAAAAAAACTGTTTTTTCTTACCTTTGACCTTGAATAACTTTCGACACAGACACGAGATTTTATGAGACTTTTGAGGCAACTTTGAGGACCCCAAAATGAAGGTATATACAAAAACTCAGCTTATTATCTCTCATTCCGAGGTTGATTACTAATTTGACTGGGCTAATACTACATGTGCATAACTTACATTCCTATAAGCTTCCAGTTCTTTTAAAATTTTTAAAAATAAATATTGTGTTGTTCTTGGTTAAACATATTTCCTCCCCTCTCTGGGAAATGATGATAAAAAGTTTCGTAAAAAAGACTCTTGCCTCTTAGTTTAGAGATTAGTTTACATTTAACCTTTGCGTTTTTTTAGAATACACATACGAAAATTTTGTACAGGATATAAAACTTAAATTACCTCTTCTTAACGCAGAACGAATTTTATAGACTTCTAAGAACTATTAGAAATTCATAAGTTGCATTTTGGTTCTGCAATCGAAAATGAAAGCGAAATTTTCGGCAAAACATGTAACAAGTATGTACATACTGTGAGCGTCAAAAGTGAGTGCACACCTTTCAAATTTGCTTTTGAGCTTCAATAAAAAAAAATTACCGATTCAAAAATATTTTTGATTGAGTAGTATCAAACCTTTATTTGTTAAAAACTATATACAAAAAAATCAATTCCATACATTAAGGGGGGGGGGGGGGGGGGGGGGGGGGGGGGGGGGTATGGTCAGAAAATCGATTTTTTTTTTGTTATGTTTAGTGACTAATGTATAGTGACTCAGGAGTGTCCATACAAAATTTCAGGTCGATCCGAGCAAAATTAACGAAGTTATCGGCTTAACAATACAAATAACTCAAATTCATATTTTCGCGCAAATCGCGTTCCTTTCCTGCTTTATTACCCGCGCGCAGCTCTCATATACGTAATAGTAGAGTCTTCCCACTCTATCCACACCTGTCTGTGCTATATTTGTGTAAAAACACTTATATATGTGACTTGTAGTAGTATACATTCAATTCATCGAGCAGTTACAGTACACGTGTTTCGTAATTTTTCACGCACTTTTGTTGCACAGTTAAAATTTTAAATCGCGTTTTTTTGAGGAATTTTATTTTTCAAGTCGGTGAGACATGTAACTCGAAAACTACTCGACCGATCTTTCTGAAATTTTGCTCACTATTTCTGTAGGTCATTTACTAGGTAACGCTGTCGAGATATTTTATTTTTCTTGCTTTTTTTTTATTTGTGGAAGTTTTTACAACTGAAAACAGAAATTTCGAAAAATAAATTTCCGTTTTTTTCGTTTTTTGACTTCAAACTTATACCAAAAATTAAATAATATAGATATTTGGGAAAACTCGACAGCGTTACCTCAAGAAACTCATAAACTAACGAAATATTTTTGGTTTTTTTGTTTACGATGATCCAGTCATTAGTTATGTGTCTCACCGCAAATCAACTCTTTGTCCTGAACGAAAATGTCAAATTCATGTCACGAGCTTAATTTTCGATATTTTTCAATAAAATTTTTTTTGGATACTCTTCAAAGGTTGTTCTTTACTGTAGGTATTATTCCAATCAAGTTACTATTAACAGTTGTCTAAAAAAAATCTTGAAAATGGGTATAAAATGTGCTGCTCTGTATTATATTGGACAATTTTAAAAGATCTGGACGGCCAGGGAAATGAAATAGAAAAGAAATAAGAAATATAGTGAAAGAAGTTAAGGGTAATCCACGTTCAAGTTCAGCAAAAATAGCTGAAAATTATTCCGCGACACACAATCAATCCGTTTCAGCTTCCACCGTTCGAAGAATATTGAATGAACATGGGTTACATGGCAGATCACAACGAAGGAAGCCGTTTATTTCTAAAGCGTATAAGAAAAAACGCAAAAATTAGGCAAAAAATATAAAAACTGTACTTATAATTTTTGGAAAAACGTTTTATTCTCTGATGAGAGTAAATTTTAGATATTTGGCGGGCATACAAATAAAAAACTTTGGCGAACTAAAAATACTGAGTTCCATGAAAAAAATGTTTCCGGCACAGTGAAGCATGGCGGAGGATCTGTTATGGTTTGGGGGTGTATGGCAGCATCGGGAGTTAGAAACCTTGAATTTATTGATAGTACTATAGATAAGCAAGGCTATCTCAATATTTTGCAGCGAAATATGGCTGACAGTGTTGCGAAATTGGAATTGCCTAGGACATGGATCTTCCAACAAGATAACGAACCTAAGCACACTTCCTATTTAGTAAAGTTGTGGTTCCTTTATAGAACTCCCAAGGTATTGGATCATCCCCCCAATCCTCAGACCTCAACCCCATTGAGCATTTATGGGATTATTTAGACAGGAAAATTCGGCAACGTCAAATCACAAGCAAGGAAAGTTTGAAAAATGCTCTTAACGAAGAATGGGATAATATACCAGCAGAATTTACCAGAAAATTAATAGAATCCATGCCTAAAAGACTGGAAGCTGTTTTAAAGGCAAAGGGTGGTCAAGCTAAATACTAGTTTTTCTTAAAACTATTATATGAATTTTTATTATATGAAGTGTGCACTTACTTTTGATTCGTATTTCATTGACTTTTTGTTTTTATTGTTCTGTAAATTTTTTGTTAGTGAATATATGGAACGGATTTTTTAGTATATTGTTTTAAACGAATAAAGGTTTAATATTCCTCAATCAGAAATATTTTTCAGTCGGTATTTTTTTTTGTATTGAATCTCAAAAACAAATTTGGAAGGTGTGCACTCACTTTTGATGCTCATAGTATATATAGTTCGATAATGCAAATTATTGATTTTGAATAAACGTCTGGGTAGTGTGCACAATCGATTCCTAGACTCAATGCAAAATTAGAATTGTTTTTTAAAAAGAAAATAAGAGGATTATAAAATTTTCGTATTACTTTTCTGTTTTTCCCCCCCCATTTTTTTTTTCACTTTTTGTTGTTGCAATGCTTCTAAAATTGATTAGAAAGTAGTAATTAACCAAAATTATGATGGAGAAACATGTTTAAAAGAAAAAAAATTTTTTTTAATTTTTTTTTAAATTAATTTTTTAATTTAAAAATTAATTAAATTAATTTAAATTGTAAATTAATGTCACATAACAGTGAGAATAAATTTTGCTCCATTTTTGACGTCTTACCTTTCCGAAGCTTCAACGCAATTTACAATTAAGCTATTACATTAATAATGTTGAATACAATTTGTTTATATGATTAATAACAGTATAATGAGCAGGCCTCCCCAACAACACATTAACTTTTGAAAAACTCATTCTGCCACATAAAAATGAAAAAAAAAATTAAAATCGGAAAAAAAAATTTTTTTTTAATGAATTATTCCATCTCAATTTTTGTGGAGTAACTTTTTAACCCATTTCGAGCAGTTTTCATTAAAAAAATTAAAAAAAATGGAGGGAGAAAAACAGAAAAGTACCAAAATTTATTCTCACTGTTATGTGACATTAATTCCAAATTTAAATTAATTTAATTAATTTTTAAATTAAAAATTTAATTTAAAAAAAATTAAAAATTTTTCTTCTTTTAAACGTGTTTCTCCATCATAATTTTGGTTAATTACTACTTTCTAATCAATTTTAGAAGCATTGCAACAACAAAAAGTGAAAAAAAATGGGGGGGGGGGGGAGGGGGGAAACAGAAAAGTACCAACATGCGTTTGAGTGCTAGCCAACTCACAACTGTTGAAATATATTTTTTTTTAAATCGTATTTTTTTCTTGAATGAAAATATTCTCCGTGTTTCCTATGATTTTGCTTTAGATAGACTCTCGGATCAAATTGAAATAAATTTCTGAAACGTTCGATTAGTTTTGTGACATAAAACTATTGTCGGGTTTATAAATTTTGTAATTTTGTAACTACTTTCAATTATTTAAATTTTCTAAAGCTATGTACTTCATTCAAAAATTATGCGCAGCACTGTCGGAAAGTGTAATGTATCTGAAAATGTGTAACAATATGCTCAGTAGACTGAGCACAGCTATTCTTGCTCAGCATAGCAGGCGTATTTCTCCAATTCTCAACGCATATCTAATTTACTTTACAGCTAAAAAAAACTGGCGCTTGTCATTTATTGTTCTCGCGTCGTTTTTCTTCTAAACGCTCTCACATGGCCAGATGTTCACTTTGTTGTGTAGGGCCTTTATAAATTTAAGTCAGCATACGATATGTGTGTACTTATGGCACATACTTTATTCGTCATGAGAGACAAATTTATAATTTCAGTTCGCTCTATCGTCTCTCGGCTGGTGTGATAAGAAAAAAAAATACCGAACTGAACTGTTTTCTAGACAGTTGTTCACCGTAAATATTTGCACAGTCTTCCACAAATTGCTTGTTGTTTGCCATTTCACCCCGATCACCTTCTCTGTTCTTATCTATGTTCATGGGCTTCAGATACAGATACTCGTCGTGTGACCGTACATATTCATACCTGCACGCTTACCCACAGGTGTGCAATCTTAAGAACTCTCTGAGAAAATATTGAATATTTTGAAGGACCGACCGTCTGTCAATTCGGTGGCCGAGGCGATGAGTTCATGGAAGCCATAGTGTGCGTTAGGTTTTTCTGCGGCGAGGAAATGTGGAAGTTTTGAACGAATTTGTTAAATTGACGAACAGTTCGTGGAAACTATTTATTACAAATCAATATTAGTGGTGTCCTAAAGAGTGTTCCTGGTTAATTAATTTTTGCAAGATGATAGTGACGTCGCAAGAGAGTGATGAATGCAAAGATCCCATTGCCGAGATGAGTTCGGTGAGTTGTGTACTTTGGTTCTCGATTTATTTTCCGGTCAGTGGCCGATTCCTGTAGCTATTTTGTCGAATTCGCAATAAGTTGAATTAAGCGTAATGGATTAAGCGATAAATTGCATGCGCCACAAGTGAGATAACTTATAAATACTGAATATATTTTTTTTGTCCTTTCCCGGAATGAAACATTAGACAGTAAGACAAACAATTTATACCGCGTAATAAGATTACATTGCTGTTTTCTGTGGATTACTGTCAGAATCATATTGTTTGGATCGAAGAGCGGTACAATAATTGCATATCTAAATAAAAGTGGCATACTGAACGATGTATGTCTAGTATCGAATTCATATATAAAAAACTCTGGGGAATGAAAATCGCTGACGAGAACAATTTTCAAACAAACCGGAATTGTATGTATGTAAATAGAAAAGATAAGAAAATTGCGTTATCAATTAAAATGTTTCCCTTTTGCGTCCGATGTTTTATCATTATATTCGTTATTTGTTCCAATACATGCAACATGAGCAATGCTACTGTCATGTCATTAAATCTATAGCTATACTGCCCTGCTAAGCATAAACGTTCTATTTGCATTTTTTTTCATTTTTGGGCTAGCATCGGATTCGAAAACTACATACTCTATTACACCTTTCTACAAAATTTGAAAAACCTATCTTTTGTGGAACAAGACTGCGGGAAACCTTGTAGCTACGGCAGCCTTTTGACAAAAAAAAATTCAAATTATCGATAGATTTAAGCTTTGTCCACCATGTCAATTTAAAATTGTTTAATTGTTGTTGTTGCACAAGAACGGTAACCCATCACCAAATTACCTTTATTTTCAGCACTCGAAACTTCTGTTCACGAGAACTGATGACCGGATAATCCGATTAATATGAAATTTGCAGAGCATGTTAGTATTAACTAGGACCAGGTCTGACAGAAGTGTTTTTGAAATGTGGGCAACTCTGTGGCAGTAGTGCCATCTTGAAAAATCACTAAGAAAAAAAACTCCTTTTTGACCTATAACAAATTTTAACGAAATTCACAACCTTACTCTAAGTTACCTAAATCTTTTAAATTTGCTCTGCAAAATAAAGCCTTTTTCCCTATGATTTCCGATTCAGTCATGAAATCAAAACGAAATGCATGTAGTCAATGATCCTTGTAACACAAGTTCCGTACTAATTTCATTGAAAAATCATGAAAGGGCTGTCAGCTATGGTAATTTATGTAATTTTTTGGCATTTCTTCACTAAGCAATGCTGTCATTAAATTTCCAAATGGGAATGCTCCTGCAATGACAATTAGCAATAAATATTGAGGTTTCAAAAATTGGAAAAAAAATTGCGGGTGGTATACCTAAAATTCTTTCACCCTTATAACTTCCAGTGCAGTCATGCAATCGAAACGAAATTCACAGGGTGGGTTTAACTTAACGTGGAGCAGATTTGGGATATTTTTGGTTATGCTGCTAACACAGGGTTGCCAGCACCAGACATTTTCGTAAATATAGCACCAACAGATGCTTCCATTGTACTTTCATATGCAAAGGATTTACAATAAAAATAAGGAACTAATATTTAAATTTTTCGAGTTTTGAAAATTTTCCGGTTGGCAACATCAAATATCGTTCGCTGAAACTTTCGATGAAATCCTCTGATGAAAACGAAATTCAAAGGGTAGGTTAGTTTTAGCATGAGCATGCTTTAGTAGACTTATTGCCGCTTCGTTCGAAAAGTGCTGCCAGCACTAAACATTTTCATCATTTATGTTATAGTCGAGAAATAGTTTTTATTGTTTTGAGTAAGAAATGGTTGATATGATACTACAAAAAAGTGTATTACGTCTTTCCACATTTTTTTGTCACTAAAAGACAATTTATTCGAAAATCAGTTTTCTAACGGTGTGATGTGATAGAGTTTTTGTATTTCGTCTTTCTTCAAAGAACAGGTTAGGCATTCGCCATCGGATTCGATAACTCCGTTGAGGGGGATCAGACTCCAGAGATCAGTTTCCAATTAGTCTTGCTATCACCATGCAGATGGTGTTCCGTAGTTATCGACCGTTGACATAAGGAAAGTGATACTGGAAGAAACGAAACTGGGGCAGTGCTAGGATACGTTTGTTCTGTCCATCGCCTCAATTCAGGGCCGGGGCGAATGATTTCTGCGCCCGGTCCAAAAACCAGATCTTGCGCCTATGCAATACATTCAATGAATCCTAAAAGAATATACCTCATGGTCAATCAACCAATACCTGTTAGCTCGTCCAACAAATCCTCTTGTATGGCTCTTGTTGGTAAGTCCACTAATCTTTCTTGAGACATAGTTGACCTCATGTAATTCTTGATCAGCTTTAACATAGAAAAACTACGCTCACCAGGTGCGGCTTTAATAGGAAGTGTTAAAAATATTCTCAACTCTATAGCTGCATTCCGACACATTGTTTCCGAATGTCTATCAAAAATAAAAGACAACACACACATAACTACAGAAAACATTTCTATCTCCCCAAAAACCTCAGATCCACTTATATCAGATTAACAATTTAAAATCAATGTTTCCTCCAAACTGAGACAGCCTTGGGAAATAATATCTGGGGTGCATTGAATTTCGCTAATATTATGTAAGCAATTGTGTACAATTATTTGGTCGAACCTTTTGGAAAATGATTGTATAACCTAGTCCAGTATTTTAAAATAAAAATCAATTTTGAATTTTTCCTAAGGATCCAAAACCGCAACATCTATACCTTTGTAATGAACGAGAAATATTTTTCACATTGATCTTAATGCAGATGAACGTTGAAATTCATAAGGAATATCCAAGTCACACGCAATTGATTTTGCATTACCTAAAAACTTTACAAATTCATTCTCTGAACGTTACTGCTTTAAAAACATCGTTGTAGAGCTTAATATTTCAACCGCTGTCTCCAAGCAAATTTCAGGACTCTGCAAACATTTACTTGTAATATTTATTCTGTTTAAAATGTCTACCAGATCAAAATGCAATACAAAAAATGGAATTCTATAATTTTATTACCTAAGCATTCAGCGGTGTGATTGAATTTTGCATCATTGCCTCGCGAAAGTTCGACAAAAGCCTCGTAAACTTTGCCAAAATTAAAAGCCAAAAGTCTAAGAGTATTTATTCTACATCTCGTTTCACACAACGGCTGAAAGGTCAGCGACACTATATACTTTTTCAAAACCTGCCATAGTGCTGTAGTGTTTAAAAAAAAGACGTGAAGATGTTCAACTGTAACGAAAAAAACGAAACTGCAATTGTAGAGCAGTATGCAGCTTCTGAAACTACCGAATTCATAGAGTTTGATGAACAAGGAACAAAAAATGCTCTGGGTTCTAATAATTTAATTTGAGTTTGCATTCCTCAGTGCTTGCCTTTTATATGATAAATTGTAATATCCTTGGCCTCTGCAATCAAACAAAGGTATATATAATTGTTCTAGGTCATTTAAAACTAATTCTGTCAACCTAATTCCACTGGACTTTTCAGTGTTGCTGCGTTCGAAAGAAGCTCGATCAGCTCATTTTGAATATCTTTGCTGAGATATTAACTTCATTATTATGACTTCGCCGTCAGACTCTCCTCTTAGAGCCAAAGATTGGGAAGCTAAAAATTTAACAAAAATTATGAGACGTTTGAGCACTTTTCACCAATGTTCCACTTCTTTTTATGTTTGATTTTGCAATTTCCTATCTACAGTAGTACATACTTTAAGAACTTTTTCAATATCTCTCCACTTTTTAAAATGTTGCATAAGCAGGAGACTACTTTCGTGGTATTTGACCAATCTGTTCAAATGACCCCAATCTTGAAATCCGGAGCTTGTCAAAGTATTAGAAAAATTGTTCGTCTAAACATGCAGCAAAAACAAAAAACAGCATCCGCTGACTTCGAATATACAAGCTATTGACGAGACACAGATATCCCGTTTTTGAAGATCTTTTGGTGAAATTGTACGGCCAACTTCCTTTTGTTAGTTGAGGGAAAATTATAGTTTTTTAATTTAATGGAACCTTTTTCAACTATAATTTGTACAACTTTATCGTCTAGTTCTAGTTACTTACAAGGATCTTCAAAGTCAAGGTGTGATGCATTCAGCCCTCTGTGACTTATATCAGGGGCACTGCTAGCATTTTTGTTTGAGGTAGAAACTGCCCCAATTTCAACATTGATGAACTCGATCAGCAGATGCACTTACCGATTCGTCTGCTCGAATTAACTTACGGATTGATCCTTTATCCCGCACTATCGCTTGCTCTAAGAGCCGGTTTCGTTTATTTACACTACCCTACAATTTTCTGCTAACAATTGATGTCATTCTAATAGATAATCAATATTTCATAAATATAAAATACAACAGCAAAACAACACAACTACAAAGGCAATAATTTACCAATAAATGTTGTACAGAAAAATCAGCTAATGCAAGCACTACTCTTAACATTGTACTAATAATACTATACTCTTGACATTGCAAAATAACGTTCCTGAACATCAGGAAAATGAAAAGCAAATTTATTACGCAATTGTTGCCAGTACATGCAGAAAACTTTTATAAATTTACTACTGTTTTCATATATATCCCCACATAGATATTTTATTTTGATCTTAATCATTGAAAAACATGCATCAATATTCAACCCCAAAATTCATTACTAAACTTGCAAATCAATATGCATTTCCAGAATTTTCATTGACATTTAGCGAAAGAACTCTTCATCACAAAATACTTGCTGAAATCACCTGAATGGCATACCATAGTAAATGGAGCAATATTGGGATCTTGCGCCATGCCCACGTATACGATCTTCATGATAGTTTCTCGCCATGTAGAAAACTTCATATAAAAAAAAACTTCTGTGGCGCAGACTTCGTCCAGTGCACCATTCGCTGCTGATCGATCGATCGGTACATATTTTTGTAGGCATAGTGCTTGTATGGAAAATGTATGGAGCAAAATATTCTGGTGCTACTTTAAAATAGTGCACCATTGCGTACGGGTATTAATGATCAAGTCAAATCCCAACGAGAAAGGTAATGTCCAAGAATATTTTATGTAAATTTTCAATTTAGGATGGAAATATTACAGCAATATTATTAGTTTAATTCTTTTTTATTGAGGGCTGTCATCGGCTGGTAAGGAAAATTATTTTTGTGGGAAAATTAATAGTGTTTTCTTGCATTGCCTGTAATGTGTAGGCAGTTCTTATTCTTGCATGTGAATGCAGTCTTTGCTGCAAGTATTTTACATACATATGTATATCATAAACTTTAAGCAAAACAGCTTTCAACCATTATACGACTGCGTTGCAGGTAATGACTGTATCATGTATGGTGATTTCATATATTGCTTTGCTTCCTGATGGGATTGTCGGGTAGAAGAAACTATTTTTTGAGAAGAGTTGGTTTTCTAAATAGAAATAGAAATTCGAACATAGTTTCTTTAAGACGGAAAAAGTTAATAAGCATGACTTAAGTGACTGATAACTTAAGATTAAATTTTTGCAGGTGAGAGGGTAAATCTTCACGTTTGATTAGTTGCGCCCCCTTTTTGCCAGCGCCCAGTGCGACTGCTCCATACGCGCCTATGTAAGCCCCGCCCCTGCCTGAATTAGTATTACTAGGAAAGTATTAAGAATAAGATTTAGATTTAAGTGAACGAATTCAAATAATTAAACCCAAGGGGATTTACAAAAAAACTTGCAAAATAATTTTTCATAAAAACAAACAGTCTTCTGTACAAAACTAAGTCTTATGTGCAAATATACGAAAAATAAAACTCTGTGCCATCACTAAATAATTTATTCATGTTGATATAATCTTCTAGACATCATATGTCAGTGTTGCTCATGTCAACTAACTGGTTTAAAATCAGAACCATGTCTGGTTTATAGTCATAGATCAATTTGTAAATTGATCTATAATGTTCGAATAAGAGTTGCGGGCATACAAAGATCTTATGGTCTAACATATGAAATCAATCCTTCCACAGAATTCTCAGTTTGGCTTTGCTACAGCTTTGAATTCCCAGCTTCAGACAGTTAACCCTGGAATGGTACGGTAATTTTTTGGATGATTTTAGGTACATGTTTTTACTTAAAAGAAGGCAACGATGGTATTATGCACATTTTTTATTTTGTCATTAAACATACAAAGATTATATAGCTTCTAGCCTCATGGCAGTCGGAGTGGCCAACTGGTTGATCCACGACGAAACATATACCCTATGTGAGTAAAATTTACTCATCGGTACCATTCTAGGGTTAAACGCTTTCTTTGTGAATAATCTGTTAATGCACTTAGCACTGGTGTTGTATAGCTTTAGTGTCTTGTCTCTAAAAGCCAGGTATGTGTCTACCCAATCGCAGAAATATCTTCAAAGTTGTACGAAATGGATAGAGGGGTACCTTCCACTTCATATTTTAGCAAGTAGCATCAACGGAATTGTAATGTGCCCAGGGGACCATAAGGACGTAAGCTGTAGGTCAATACAGAATGGAACATATCATATGAACGTGGTGGTTCTATGTATTGCTCTTAGCTAGAGATGGGAAATAACTATTAACATCAGTAACACGTTCCAGCGTTACATTTTCCGACGAATAACATGTTGCAGCAACATGTTATTTTTGGAACGATGTTCTTCCCGTGAGTTATATTGGAACGCACAACGTGTGTTATCATACACGTTGCGCGTTCCAATACAACGCACAGTAACTAATACGTTACGAACGTTCCAAATCGAGTTTACTCAACGTCGTGTTTTTGTGCGTTCCTGTGCAAATCATCGCCAGTGAAGCTAAAAGTACATAGAACTAAAAATATGATTTTTTTGTGCGCTGGCGAACAAGTACAGTAAAGAAGAGGCCAATTAACGAAACAATTGTCGCATGCTCTTGAGGCCGCTCATGATTTTTCAAGCGTTTCGTTAGGCGTTACTCGTTTTTGATATGAGTAAAGCGTTCCAAAAATAACATGCAGTTTTTAGTAACATGTTCCATTGGGAACATGTTACTAAGAGTCTTAGCTAGATGTTTGGAAGCTATATTACTGTTAGTTAGCACTAGTATTTGTTTAAGACTACTTATAATACTCATAACGAGCCCAATTGCTTTAAGAATCGCCATCAGTTCTTTACTTAATGTCGACACCGAATAAGGAAGGAACATACAAGATCGGAATAATTAGACTGCTTCCAGAAGAAGAGATTTGGCCCTATCTATAACTTCAACAGTATAACCCAAAGGTTTGGTATAAGCAACTGGAGAGTTAAATGTTTTTATGAAAGAGCTTTTTGGACTCTTTTTTGCCGGGGATTTGAAAGAGCCCACATCCCTATTTTCAATATTCATATTGAGGAGTTGCGCTAACTCCATATTTGGGTTATATAGATCCAGTAGATTTCCAAAATGTGAAATGAACAGAACACAACTTGAGGAGAAGGAGCAATCTTATCTCTTGAGTGAGTGATAATTTTTTTTAAATTTGAACACTTCTTTTGCAGTTCCTCTCTTTATCTCTCTCTATCTATCTCCCTCTATCTATCTCACTCTGTCTCTCTCTCTCGCTCTCTCTCTCTCTCTCTCTCTCTCTATGAACATAAATTTAAATGCATCCTGACCAAAAAGGATAAAAAGGATCATTACAGTGCCTTTCATCCTTGAATATTTCAAAATGCACACCCTCGATTTTCTTAATTTTTTTATATATTGTAAACAGTTAAATAAGCTACAAATGTGCCAAATTTCAAAGTGGAGCTCGTAAAAGTACAGTTGCAAGAGATTTTTTAAAGGAGTGGAATACTATAACCGCCAAAGAAAATTTATGAAAAATGGTACCGAAGCAAGGTAAAACTTACAAAATATGGTACGAAAGAATTTTATGTTTTAAACATGGATTTAAAAACTGTTTTGCAATGTTATTTAAAGCCTGCAAAAGATTCTAATTTAGTTTCTAACGTAGAAAGTTCTGTACAAGTCCATTGCTTATAACTGACACCACTGACGCAATTTTCATCAAATTTTTTTTCAACGGCTGATCTAGGGCAGTCCTACCAAAATACCAATCTGTTTGTGGAGGAGGGCATATCATCAGAGATAAGAATTCCTTATTATTAGCCAAGCTTATATCGGAACCTTTTGTTAGAAAATTCTTTTTTGGTCCTTTAATCATTAATTTAACGTTTTGACATACATATAATGCATACACAGTCAAAATGTGTCCCCAATGCTTCCGCTACATTGAAGTATTTAGGCAGTCTGCTGTTTGCAATGCTGCAGTAGAATGATTTTCTGAGACCAGCGACATGTGGATCTATACTTCTTCGCCTTTTCGGGGAAGTATAGCCTCGTCTAATTTTTTTTAATCATATATGGGGTTGCGTCAGGAAATTCGGACACTACTTTGGCACGTGATCAATTCGTCGGCAAAAGTGATAAAAGTAAATACTTTGTTTCCTTTTCTTTAGCTTGTGAATATTCTTCTTTAATGTTATTTACCATAGATAATTCATTATTTGTTTTTGTGTTTTCTGTGGGTAGTTCCTGCTTTATTTTAAATACATTTTTGTACTGTACGCAAGTAAAATTTTTTAACTTTCTTCTTAGAATGCCCATTTTACAAAAGTTGTTGTCTATATGAACCCACGACTTTCCTCAACATCAACTATTTCCGATCTATACCCTGAAAGCAACTTCTTGGAATCAATTTAAACTACAGGCATTGTAAATTGATGTAAAAATATGCAAAATAGACAAACAAAGGAAGCGATTGAAAATATATGTACAGTATAATATGTGCGAGAGACCCTAGATGTAAGGAAAACCCAAAATAATCCTAATTGTTCATGCCGCTAGTAAATAAAAAGGAATCTGCTTCCTTTATTTTTGTTTCATGATTGATTACAAATGAATTTTCACAATTGTTGCTAGCAATTTATATTCTAGTGTTAGGTCTGTTAGTTGCAGAAAAAATCGAAGTACTATTCCTTTTAAAAAATAAAAATCATAAAAATAATTAGTCATAACTGAGGAATACAAGACCTTGATTTTGCGAAAAAAAAAAAAACGCAGAACTACTATCAAGCTATTTAATATCAAACGTATATTGTAAGTTTCACCATGCGTCGGTACCACTTTCTTTAAATTTTCTTTGGCGGTTATAGTATTTCGTATCTATAAAAATTTCTCACAAATCTACTTTTACAAGCTCCACTTTCAAATTTTGCACATTTGTAGCTTACATAACTATTTACAATATGTAAAAAAAATTAAGAAAATCGAAGGTGTGCATTTTGAAATATTATGTAAAGATCCTTTTTGGCCAGGATGTTTCTCGCACTATTTTTTCTAGGATACCTGCACCTTACCCTTTCCAACAAAACATATTCGAAGGCTTTACGTAAAGCAAAAGATTTTATATAATTTTTTGAAAGCAACACGAATCGACGTTTCTCAAAAATTTCAAGAGGCCATATTACCGCAAATATTAGAAATTTTTCAAAAAAAATTTCTTGGTGCACATAAATCAACTACTTATATTCACAGTTCAAATTTTATTGAAATCTGACGATAGCAATCAAAGACCGTTGGTCGATTTTCCGTGGAATGACCCAATGTCAAGTATATTAGAATTAATTTTAAGTTAATTGATTAGATTTTGAATCACTTAAAAAAATCTAGAACTTCAAACGATTTACACAGTCTTTGTCGTACAGTTAGATGAGCGTTTATTTGTTTTGTCGCGCAAACTGAATACGAACCCCGTTAGTCCAAGATTTGGTGGTAAACATATATGTATGTATTTGTTTTACTGGGTTTTGGTTTACTAAAAGTTTGGAGCTTAATAGACAATAAAAGCAACTATTTGTTTGCAGGTTTGGCATACTCATTTATTTTTTGAATTGAATTTTTAGATTGAATGAATTGCGCTTGTACTATATGCTGCGTGTAA
The DNA here is from genome assembly GCA_947369275.1 of Nemotelus nigrinus. Taxonomy (NCBI): domain Eukaryota; kingdom Metazoa; phylum Arthropoda; class Insecta; order Diptera; family Stratiomyidae; genus Nemotelus; species Nemotelus nigrinus. Next base: position 53,821,357 of record OX376374.1, on the reverse strand, counting down.
TCTATCAGAAAAATCACTCAAAAAATCATGAAATTGTCTTTTATTTTTAGTTAATTTAAATCAATATGACAATTTCAAAATTCAATTCATCATCCAAAGTAAATGATGATTTTAACACACAAAACTCATTAAACAATTTTTCTATCATTTTTTCAGACAGTATTAGAAAGTGGCACGCAAGGTGGCGATGATGATTTCGAACTATGGGATCAAAGTCAAATGCTACGCTCAGAACACAATGGAACTTACAAGTGAGTATAACCGTTCGTGACATCGAAAATTGCGTTTATTATATCCACGACCTTTTCATATGCGTTATTGATTTCTATTCGTTTGCTCGATCCCTTTTGCAGATGGAATCACGGAACGTGGTGTAAACCGTCATGTATACCTATTACCGTCATATTAACTTTAATTGTACTTGTTGTATTGCTTCCACTCCTCGAACATGCTAACGAAAAGACGTTTCACACGAAAACAAATGGCTCATTATATATTTGTACCGATATGTGCAAGTGAGTAATAGTTAGAGATTATAGCTTTGAATTGAGGAAATAATACATTGAATTTCAAACTCTTTTGTGTTGGAAAAATAAATAAATCATGCTTGTTGTTAAATGATACACAAATATACAGCGTTCTCTGATATTTTCAAATTCATGAAAAACTATAAAAAAATATGTACCTACTTTTCTAAAATGAAAAACAATTTAATTTGTACCAATTTTAGCATCCAGCTAGTTGAAAGCATACCGGAGGGTCTCATTTATCCCGACGACAGTCCGAAATTTCTATCAACTTTCGATGCATGGTCAACTCTAATAAATTTAGCAAACGAATCGATCGACATAGGTTCCTTTTACTGGACGCTCCGCGGATCCGATGTCTACAATCATTCGTCAGCCTGGCAAGGCGAAAAGATCTTCCAACAACTACTGAATAGAGGTACTCAACAGAAAATCCGAATTCGAATAGCGCAAAATACTCCCACTCAACAACAGCCAAACTTAGATACAGAATATTTAATTAAACGACGGGCTGCCGAAGTAAGATCAGTTAACTTCCTGAAATTGCTCGGTGGCGGAGTGCTTCACACGAAATTATGGATAGTTGATCAAAAACACTTTTACATCGGTAGTGCTAATATGGACTGGAGATCGTTAACACAGGTATATATATGTACATATTGAATATTCTAATTGATTTCTGATTTTCAACATTGTCTCGACAGGTTAAGGAACTCGGCGTTTTAGTTACGAACTGCACTTGTCTTGCCAAAGATGTTATGAAAATATTCAACGTTTATTGGAGGATGGGAAAGAATAATTCTCACATACCACCACAATGGCCCGATGAGTTTAGCACAAAAATCAATTTACTTTCTCCAATACGAGTCAGTTTTAATGGCCAATATGACTTTAAAACATTTCTTTCGGTATGCTCTTGTCTTCAGTTAATTCCATTTTTTCTACTACCGCTATAATATTCAATCGCTTAATGTGTAAAAATCTTATAGAGCTCCCCGCCCCCTATGAGTCCTCGCGGCCGAACACAAGACGAGGAGGCTATTGTGAAAACAATACTAAGAGCTGAGAAATTTGTACATATCTCTGTCATGGACTATTTTCCACTGATGATATATACACCCAAAGTTCAGTAAGTGCATTTTGAATGGATTTGTTGTGTGCTCGTTTGCTTCAGCATCTAAATACTATTGCAGATATTGGCCATTTATCGACGATGCCTTACGCAAAGCTACAATCGAAAATAAGGTTTCCGTGAAACTCTTAATCTCATGGTGGAATCATTCACGGCCCTCGGAAGATTACTTCTTACGTTCGCTGCAAAGTCTATCTAATGCCTACAAAGGTGTTGATATTCAAGTGGTAAGATATAAAATTGCAAATATTATGCTTCAGTAAATCTTTGTCAAACCAACATACCGCAAATGAATTTATTTCTACATCTAAAACGTTTAAATAAAATATACATTTCTTGAAATTTTCCCCAGAAACGCTTCATTGTTCCAGCTAACGATGATCAATCAAAAATTCCATATGGTCGTGTAAATCACAACAAATACATGGTAACAGATATTGCTGCCTACATTGGAACTTCCAATTGGTCCGGTGACTATTTCGTCAACACTGCTGGAATCGGATTTGTGTTAGAAGATCCGGAATTTGAACGAAATGGAACAGAAGAAACGATAAGAACACAACTGGCTAGCATTTTCGAAAGAGACTGGAACAGTGCTTATGCAGTAGATTTGATAAAATCTTAGAATTTCGTTATAAATTTGAATCGTCGCAAAAAAAAATGAATACCGTTTTTTCTAGTAATTACCGCTCGTTAAAGCTCTATAGGCTAAGGATTTGAACGATTATGTTGCTGTGACAAGAATAAAGTCAAAGTCTGTGATTTCTTAGGATCGTAAAATCGAAAGAAACAACGATTATTAGAAAATTGAAATTTTAAAGTTTCATCCGATGTTCGAAGAGCTTGAAAGCTACTTGCAAGGAGCAAATCTTTGTCACAGGAACATGAAATTGAATACGCTTTTAATAAAAGTTGTAAAATATGATGTAAATATTAGAGTTTTTACGGAATAAATATTTGCCGATTTCGGGCGTTGAAACATTGAATATCTGTTTACATTTAATTTGTTTTAAATCGATTTTTTGACATAGCAGCAGAAAAGCGCATGGCTATCCGTTTCATTTTTGGTTTCATAAGATCCACAAGATTACATTCAGAGTAGCAAGCCAAAAAATTTCAGCAGAGACTAGAAAACGTTTTACAATTTTGATATCTGAGAGAAATAACCAAGTTGAGATAGCTTGTTATTTATTATATGGTATATATTTATTTATTCCCATTTTAACAGGCTCGAGCACAATTTCAAAATCAGTATGAGTTAGAAAAATGAGAAAAGTCAGTAACTACTCTAAATAACTCTCAAAATTTAAAAGTTAGGTACTTCAAAATCAAAAAAGGTAGATTAACATAGCAATAAAACAATAAGAAAGTAAATAATTAAAATTAAACACAAAAAATGTAGACGAAGAAAAACAACAATGTGTAGAAGCTTAATAAAAAGTAATAAAAAACCAAAATTCATGTGCAACGTCGAGAATGAGGGCTTGGCAAATTTAAGTTTAGCGTTAAAAAGCAATACAGGGTCGACAGCCATAAAAGATATTTGGAGATGGATATTGAAAGCACTAGATGCACCATTTTACAAGTATAAGACATTTGATGACATTTAGAGTAGGAAAGTTCTTTGAGAACCACTTAATCAGTGCATAAATGTCATATTTTAACTGGTTACAATAGAACATAGGAAGAGTGAACAAAGGAAGAGAGATCATTGGTAAATACCAGAAATAGCATAGGATCTAGTATCGAGCCCTGAGCAACTCCAGAAAGATGGCATTATGGGGAAGAGATACAAGAATTCATTGATAGAATGCATCTACGCCCAGAAAAATAAAATGAGAACCAGGATAAGAGAAGGTCAGATACCTCATAACCTTCGAGCTATATAAGAAGAAGTTTGTGGTAAGTACAGTTGAAAGCCTTGTAAAATCTGTATCTACCACATCAACTTACTTCCTTTGGTCTAAGGCGGAAGCGACCAAGTTAATGAAAATTAAGAGGTTTGAGTTGGAAGGTCTGCCTTTAATAAACCCATGCTGTTCAGAAGCAAGTAAGAGATAAGGGATACAAAGCAGCTTATCGCAAACAACTCTTTCGAGTACTTTACTAAAGCACGAAAGGACGGAAATAGGACAATAATTGGATATGCAACTTAGGTTACCAGATCTATGGATCGGAGAAATATGAGCAGTCTTCTAGTAGGACGGAAGTGAGCCCGAGGAGAAGATAAGGTTGAAAATAATAGACAAAGGAACACACAGGGATGAGGAAATTGATTTGGCGAACAGGTTCGCGACTATAGACAGAAATTCACGACCACAACCAACTTTAACATCAAAACACTCAGTTAAGGACTCAATTTCTTCGGGATTAGTCTGAATAAAAGAAAGGGATGATGGTGGAGAATACGGGAATTCGAAAGACAAGATCGAAGTTTGGTGGAAAAGGAATAGGAAAAGAATTTTGTAAAAATATCACAAATCTCTCCTGTGGATTAGAAGCAATGACATCATTTAGAAACATAGAATCGAGGGAACGGCGGGAATTTTTCAAAGGAGTGGACGTAAGACCAAAAGATCTTGGATTGATTAGAACGCAAAGAGGGCTCGATGCTATTGAAGACAGTAATATTCAATTGAGACAATGAATACAAAGAAAAGAAGGAAATGGTAACCAAGGAAATACTAGTTGAGGAAAATATGGAAGAAAAGCTAACATTCCGCGCTAGGTTCAACAAGTTAAAGTCGCCACATATTAAAAACCAAGCAAAAGAGAAACAATTGTTGAGAGAACTGGAAAGCTCGACAAAAACTCGATCGTTAATACTAACAGAGCAAGGAACACAAGCCGAAGAGACAATTAGAATTTCAGAGGGAGTAAGGGTGCCACGAACAACAATACATTTAACAGGAGGAGAAGGATGGAAGTCATGACAGAGTACTCCTTGAATGAAGAGGTTTGTGGATAGCGAATAAAATATCACCACCGTCCTTTTTCATTGACGCAGTACGATTACGGTCGCGATGGAAAACAGTGTGAAGGTAGGTCTCGTTATTGCAAATATCCCCAGTTAAGGCAAATAATTTGGTCAGAGGACTAAGAAGAAGAGATATCAGACGAAGAAGACGAATCCTGAAACTACGAACATTCTCGTACACACGTTAAGTTTGTTGATTAATTTAGTTTCGAAAACTCAGCGATACATTCGAGCCAAATTTTTTGCGAGGTCTCCGAATAGACTTGACTAAGGTACCGGAATGCCAGCAATTGTTTTGAAGAACGAGCCAGGAGACAATGTGATTCGAAACAAGGCGATGGTCTGGTAAAGCAGGTTCTTCTTTATCAATTTTCGACACGTAAGGAGCAAAGTGACGTGGGCCAGCCTAGCCGACACATAAGACTTATGTATGCCCTCAGTCGTTGTGCTATATGCAAACCACGATATATATTTGCAATAGTGGTATCACCACTGTTAGTCGAGGAACGGTGAGAGGACTCAAAGACCACGAGGCAGAATAGCTGTGGTAGCAATGGGCCTGTATTGTGTCTCTCGGGGGAAACCCCAATTGACAGCCACCTGACCTACCTACCTATCTACAACCTACTGTCTGCTCCCTCCGTCTGATGTACATCAAATAATGGTAATGCACGTAGACGAGGGCAGAATACAGTTCGTTTTGTACAAAAAGAGCCTCGTACCCTGAAAAAGGGTTGACCAGCTTTTGAATGGCAGACAACAAAGCACCGAAATATCATCAGAATATTGCCTATTAGACACCTACTATGCATATGGTGAGCATCGCTCGGTCAAGTATTTAAGGTTGGCCGGTTAATTTAACACATTGACCCCGCCACATTCGTTCTAATGCTAATTTTTTAATTGCAGTCAACGTGTTAAGTGATGAGACAGGTTCTATTTGAGTGGGTTCATTATGATAGAGCAGCTCTTAATGCCACTTGATATCAGTTCGCCAGTATCGTCGCTTTTATAAGAGTGTATTTTAAGCTCATTCATCAGGCAACAGAAAAAAATCCTTACTTTTATCGTTATCCTAAAGTTACTCGACCCGGTGAGGTCTTAGAATTCAAAATTCTAATTATTTAACTAAAATCGTTCGATGGATGGACTTGATTACTAGTAGCATAGTAGTCTTGGAATTTTTGGTTTCGCCTACACACTTTTCCGAATTAAACTGTTTAAACTTTTAATTGAAAATAATCCTGAATCAAATGGCGCTTATTCTTGATCTAATTACTTCTTACGCTCACGAGTTTTCTGCCGTGTTAGCTTTACACTACCGAACATTTACTGATTTCATTCAACTCTGCCATTCCTATTGGTGCGCCTGGACAGTTTGTTAATTTACAAGTCTGAGAATTCACCGTTAGATAATTATTCTGTTTTGAAATCGTCAAAACAATCATATAGCCAAAATAGTTCAATTTCTGGAATATTTTCCTCTTATATTTAACGTCTATCAATCAAACAATACACAGTGGTTATTATAAAAAATCTTAATCACGCGTGCGTTGCATCGTCTTCTACGAAATCCTTAGCTTGTTCTCTGGTCACACAATCAACATGGCTCACTTTATTCCTGAATCGAACACCATAGAATTTGTGTGCGTTTTCAAGTAACTCCGGTCGGAACGTGGTTGTGATAAATTGTGCTTTGTCACTGAGCTCGTGAATCATATCCGCTACAGCTTTTCTGTGTTGTGCATCTAAAGCCTGAAATAAAACAAAATATAAAACAGTTACTATTCGACGTATTTACTTCAACTCCTGTTCAAATCTATTGTGATATAATCTACAGATAATTACCTGATCAATTTCGTCGAAAAGATAGAACGGTGCAGGATCACACTTTTGAATAGCAAAAATCAATGCCAAAGCCACCAAAGACTTTTGTCCACCCGACAATTGATTCATTTCACGCATTTCCGCGTCAGCACCTGTGAATGAAACTCGAATTCCAATTCCGATAAACTCATCGGAACTTGCCACTTCTGTATCGATATCTTCGCTATCCTTCGTCTTAAGGACTAAATGCCCGGAGCCTTGTGGCACAAGTTTCGTAAATACTTTCGTGAAATTCTTCGCCACTTGCTTGAAAGTGAACTGAATCGCTTCGACTTTTCGCATTTCCAGCGACTGCATTAATTCACGGATTTTCTCATCGGCAATATCAAGTTCTTCTTTTCGTTTGTTCAATTTCTCTTTTTGTTCGGAGAAGCTTAAGAACTGATCGAGTGCCTTCTTATTGACATGATTATATTTTTTCAAATGCTGATTTGCCTTCTCCAGTTCCTTGAAGAGATTCTTCAACGACATCTTCGTGTATGCCGGATCGACTTGTGGCAGGGCACCCAAACTTGCAATCTTCTCGGTGCATTCATCGATTTTTTGATGTAGTAGATTTTCTTTTGCAGCCCACTTTTCCATTTTCTTCGCATCATCGGAGATTTTTTCTTGTGCATCTTTTTCGGTTTGAATCCACGTTTCGAGTTCTTTTTGATGAGATTTTTGCTGTTTGACGGCTTCCTGGAGTCTGAAATTATTTGGATTTTGTTAAATGAAGTGTCGCTGTAAAGTATCGCTGTAAAATATAACTGAAATATAGCTTAAAAATAATATTTTCCCTTTTTTAAATTTAAATGTAATGTAGCTTAAAAATAATTGAAAATTTACTATTAATTACAAAGCAGAACAGTCATTTTGCGGTAAGGAAGGTTGAAGTCAGTTTCGTATAAGGTAGGTATGTTGAATACGAGAAAAATATCAGATTTGTCAAATTGACTCTAGTTTATGAGACTAAGATAAGATGCCTGCTTTTAATTTTTCCATCCTCAGGGCTGAATATTTTTGCATTTTTGAATATTCCGTTTTTTTTTATATTCAGCCACCAGTCTTATCCAGGGCTTTGGAAAACTGTTTCATTAGACCAAGCTTGCTGTGAAGTGGTGGAAGAATGATTTTCTCTCCACTTATCAGTGGCTTATTAATGATATTTGCTTCTCCTATCACCATATTTTCTAAAATCTTTTTAGCATTTTGGTATCTTTCCTTTAGTTTCGTATTGTGACCACTTGGAGCCGAAGCAAATTTATTACCATTGTGCAATAATACACATATTAGACTCCTTTTTGAGCTGTCTAAAAAACCGGCAATGTTTTGGTTTATATTTGGGAAGACCCATAAAACTTAAGGGAACAGAAATATTGTTGCAAAACACAGTTTATTTTCTTTGGTAAAGTAAGGAAGAATGTCTTGGTCTCTGGTGTCAGGCTGAAGACAGTGTTTTTCTTTTTTTCTTTTAGACACGCGACGAACTCATATTTTTCACGAAAAAAAACACGATTCTACTTGAAACAGGCTACGAACTGATAAATTTAAGTTATAATATCTGACTAGCGAAATTGTTAAAACTAACTACGTGAATAGAAAATAATATTTTGTTAGGGGTTGGTAGGTAGGAACCAAAGCCAATCCAAAAAAAGTAATTACCTTTCGTTTTTGTCTAACATACGTGTTTATCAAAACCATTAATAATATGCATGCAAATCGCAGAAAATAAGAATTTGTTTAGTCTTATTGTTTACATTTTGATAACCTGTTTAACAAAAAGTGCTGAAGATACCCATGAATTTAATATACGTACTGTATCTATGGCGTTTGTAATTATTTTGCTAAGTTTACCTAATTTCAGGCTTGCTTATTTTTGTTTAGTTTATTTTAACTGCCTTAAAATGCTCGACAATTACTATCTTGTGGTATCGTACTTAAATAAAAGCTTTAGAATTTTTTTCTCTTTAATTTTAAATCACGTTAATATATCAATATTCACGGAAATGGAAATTTCGATGAAATTTTCCAATTTTTAATTATAATTTAATTTTAATTTTAATAAAAACTTACTTCCGATCCATCTCCTCCAAATCCTGATTAACTTTCTTGATACGTTTTTCCGCCGCCGTCAATTCAGTCCGACAATTATTCAACTTTCGCTTCCTATCCTCTACTGAAATCTCTTGCAAGGCCTGTTGCAGTTCGTCTCTTCGTCGAAACATATTATTCGTCAACAGATTATCGATTTTGTTTTTGATTACTTCCAGCTGCATACGCGCCTCGAATACGTCCTTGTTCTCTTGATTCAATCGTCGAATGTCTTCGTTAAGTTGATCAACCTCGCGCTGGTCCTGAGCGGACAGAGATGACATCAATTCCTGATGCAGTTCGCTTTCCAAGCCTTCTTTCGTATTGTTCATCGCTTCCAAACTGGCTTTGCACTGTTGCACGGAACGTTCTTTCGGAGTTCGATATTTCTCAATTCGAATTAGCTCTTCCTTCATCAGACGAATGTCGGCTTGGACCTTCTCGAAAATATCCTTGGATTTGCCTTGTTTCGTTTCGGTCCTTTGCATCTCTGAAACAACATTGTTAATGTTCGATTCGATCTGACGCAGTTCGGTTCGTAGTTTTGCGAGCTCTTCCTCGAACTCGCGAATAAGTTCCATGAACTCGCTGCGTTTCTTTTGCATTTCAAGTCGTGAGCGGGATGTGTTGAAATAGCCACCAGTCAGACAGCCCTTCGACGATACTTGATCGCCTTCAAGCGTTACACAATCCAAGCCTGTGCTCTTCGCTAGTTCTGTCGCCCTTTCCAGGTTACGACAGATTAATGTTTTTCCAAAAATGTACCGAAGAGCCTTATCGTACTGTTCCTCATACTTTAACTTTGAAATCATAGGAATCGAGTCCGGATCGTCAGGATAGTCATGAATTTTCACTTGTAGACGATTTAGCGGCATGAATGTGACTTCACCCGGTAACTTTTGTTTGTTCATTTCTTTAAGAATCTGCGTTCCGACACGATCCGATTCGACAATATGATGGAATAGACGGTTACCCGCTGTAACTTCGACGGCGGTATAAATGGTCTTGTCGCAACTGAAATTCTCGATTACTGGGCCATAGTAGGCATTAGCAATGTCTGAGAATTGCCCGCCACGCTCCAGGAAGCTGTCTAGGACTTTGCGGACGGAATCACGCCCATTTAAAATCGGCTGCAAGAAAACAAGTTGTTTGATATTATAAAAAGTTAATGAAAGAATTTACCTTGCCAGCCATCGACCGTAGAGACTGATCGGCTTTCGCTAGCTCTTCCTTGTGAGTCTGCAACTGTTGCGTCATTTGAGTTTCTTTACGCCAAAGTTCACTGTTTGTAAGAGACTTAGAATTTTCACTTTAAAGTGCATATTGCTTGTCAAACTTACTTCCTCGCCGCTTGATGCTGATCCTTTTTCTTCTTCAGTTCATAATACTGCTTATTATGCTCATCGATTTGTAGCCTCAACTGCTCAATCTCCGACGAATGCTCAGTGATCTTTCGCTCGAGTTCCTTCTCCATCGCAGCACCTTTCTGCAAATCGTCTAAGAGCTTGTTCTGGTGGACGATCTTATCCTTAATCTGCTTGTTGAGTGACTTCAGCTCGTTCTGAATCCATTTGTCTCGTTCCTCGCGCGATGAGAACTGCGAGCCGCGACCCTGTTTCGCGTACAATTCCTTTCGCTTTTGCTCCTTCAATGCCAGTTCGCGAGCGAAGTCTTCCTCTTTGCGTCGTAGGGCATCGTAACGCGGCCGAATTTCCTCCAGCTCCTTCTCCTTTTCCGCAATGCCAATCTTCAATCGCTTCAGTTCCTGATCTGCACGTTCTTTCGACTTATTGTCCCCCTGAACTTCGTCAGTCAAGTCAACGATAGTCAAATCCAGTTTGGTCTTGTCACGGAGAAGCTGCTGTTGTTCGGTCACCAGAACAGTACGCTCGTCTTTCATTGTGGCAACGTCCTTTTTCGCATCCTTCAAACTTTTCTGTATTCCCTTGATCTTCTCCTGTGCTTTCTGTATTTCCATGCTGAATTGTTTTTGCTTGTCGCCTGACGATTTGCGATGACTTTCCAGCTCCTCTAACGCTCGTTTAGTTTCCTTCAGTTCGGTTTCATGGATAATATACTCCAAAGTTCGACGGGCCTTATCCCATTTCTGATATTCCTTCAGCTCTTCCTTTTCTTCTTCTAGAGTCTTAAGCCGATCTTCGATTGTTTTCAGATATTCAGTGATTTTTTCAACTCTGCCTTCGGTTTCTTTCAAAATATTCATCGATTCTTCCTTGCGTTCGTCGAAGACTCGTGTACCAGCAACTTCCCGGAGAAGTTTCAAGCGATAAGAGTCCGGTGCGGTAGCCATTTGATTGATTTTACCTTGCTTCACGATATAGTACGGGTTCGAGTTTGAAAAGCCGGCGGATTCAAGTAGATTGACGACTTCTTGCCGCGGTACCACTTTCTTGTTTAGAAAATATTGATCCTTTTTGGCACCGATCACACGACGGAGGTAAATTTCTTCCTTGTCGATCTATAAATTACAGAATAATATTTTTATGAAAACTTACTATTTTATAGAGTTTGTTATGAGAAAGTGAACCCTACAAATTGACATCAGTCGTTGATGCTAGCTGTAGTTCTGACCAAAGCATATTATCAGCCAATGTATATTCTTCAGCGTTTTATTTGCACTAGTATTTTCATGCTTCCCAATATTGTTTCCAATTATTCAACAGAAAATTCGGGAAAACTACTGAGAGGAAAATAATGAAGGAAAACAGTAATAATACTGAAAATCAATCCATACATTTACTAATAAAAATACAAATAGCAATTGACTCGAGTATTCTCCAAACGGGATTTTGGGATAATTTCGGAAGGGGCAAAACCAAAAGAGTGGTTGGTTGAAATATTATCATCTATATTATTTTCTTATAAGTATTTTCCACCTTCCGGAGCCACAACATACTTACTGGAACTCTGTTGTCTGAATTGTCAAATATAATCTCAACATACGCTGATATTACACGATTTCCCGTTCCTTCGTGCAACAGTGCTTGCCGTTGTTCCGGTCGTAAATGTGTGAATTCATCGCTTAGAACGAACTGAATAGCTGGAGAGAAACAAAACAATCATTTTCAACTAAAAACAAACACATCAAGCTCTTTTCTTACCGTAGAAAAAGTTACTTTTCCCTGAACCATTGCGTCCGACAACAACATTGTGTCGTTTGTCGAATGGTTCAACTACAGTTTGATCCTTGTAACTTTTAAATCCTTGTATGATAACCTGTGGACAATTGGTTTATAGTGTGGTAGTATTAAAACCTATGAGAACATGTTATTTTCATATATATTCTTCATTGCTAAACAGATAGTGTTATCTTGACATGCAATCAAGGGGGACGCTAGCACTATCAGAGAGACTTATTACCTGCTTTATGTGCATGGTGCTAGTTTTGATAGCGGAACATTACACGAAGAAAATATGAATTTCAATACAACGTAGTTCAAGCTGAAGCTGATAAGACAAAAACTTAAAAATCTTTAGTTTAATCGGTGCTTTACAACCGCGGGAACAACACTTTTCGCTATTTGTACACCAACTTGACGACATTAAAATCTATTCGCAAACGTCATTTACTGAAAATGTCAATCTTTGTATTCAGTAAAGACATGATCCATTAGTTTACTTACAGCGGTTTGGGAAAAACAATGGGGGAAAAACGGTGGAATTTGGGGGCGTTGTTTGAAGCTTTTGAGGGACGATGTTTGAAATGTTTAAATTTTGCGTATTAAACTTAATATTTGGAAATGTATTTGGATACTTGTTCCCGAAATTAGTTGTATGCACTCACCGAAAGTGATAGAAATCATAACAGTGTGAATGTTGTGAATTTTGCATGAAAAAAGTGAATTTTGCAAAACTTCTAAGGCACATAAATTGTTGTAGGATAAGTAGAATAAGAGCTGTGTAAACGACGTGGAAATCCTGAATAACGGAATTTGACGAAAATGACGAGAATGGAGGAAGAGTCATTGGAAGTTTGTTTTAAAAAATTTAATCATTTAAAAATCATTCCACTCCATTGAAAAATCATACTATTTACATACCATAAGCCATAATAACAATTGCATACAATTTGCCTATATTGGTGCACATCCTAATTGCGAAAAATATTTTGTGAAACAAAATCATAAACGATATCTTGTTGGAACAAATTCGACTAAATCATACATAGCCTATGTTCATCAAATTGAGAGTTATTTTCAACATTTAAGTTTAGTTTCAATAAAAAATTTCTGGGCTCGCAAACTGACCAATTGATTAAGAAACTGTTTGTTTTGAGTTTTCCCGATATTAAGGTTGAATATTCATATCAATTCATGGTAAATACCTTCCGAGAAGTCTTTTATTAACTAAAAACATTTCTTATGTAAACTTTTCACAAATTTATTAATTTTGTGTCATGTCAAATATATATAACACCGGGGAAAAAATGATACACTAAGATAATATTACCGAATGTTAAATTATGAACGTTCGGTAGCTCATGCGAGTTCGAAATTATATATCAAACACAATTTCTCCGAAAGTATGATTTTAGAATTTTATATGGATTGCCTGTTGAAATTTTTTCACCAAAAGGGAACCAAGAGAGAGTGATATTTATCTATTTAGTGCAAATAAATTTCTACGACATTAATTCGGGATTCAAAGTTCAATTCGCGACTATATTTGTGAATAAGAGAATTTATTGAACATCTTTTTCCGTCCCTAACAAGAACATATTAGAGTAGTAGCATTGAAAATAAGAGCTCTTGTCAAGTTGCTAATAATAAGAAATAAAAGTTGTTAATAATACTCCCCCATATAAATCCTTATTGCCTTGCCTAGGCACTCACTTTAAGAGGTAATCCCGTAATAATTCATCGACAATTCTTCATCAAAAATGAAAGACAATTTTCTCGTATTAAATAGAAACCTTTTCAGTTATGCATTCATTGAACGTTTTGGTAGCAACATAATTCAGCCTTCGAAAAACTTCTGACCTTTGTCGGCGAAGAATTGCTACAAGTACTGTCTAATAGCATCATCTGAATTAGCGCTTATCTTTGAAGAAATTTCGCCACGAACGATACAAGAGGTAGTCTGACGGTGCAATGTCTGGTGAGTACTGTGGATGTAGTAACAGCACAATCCATTCACGCTGCAATAATTTTTGGCAAGTGTCCAAAGAATAGTATGGTTTATTGTTCTCATGCTGGAATACAACTAATTTACGATTAACCAATTCTGGATGTTTCCATTTGCTTGCGGCATTCAACTTATCTAGAGGACGACAGTACACGTCCAAATTCTCGACCTGATGCACCACAGCCGGGATATTTTACTACCAGAGAGCGAAAAGGTGGTAGCATAGCAGGGGCCAAAAATTGAAGAAAAACACACATAAATATGGAAAAAAATACACGGGAAGACAACAAACTTAAGAAAAACGAACAACAAACTTAAGAAAAACGAACAACAAACACCCGCAAAAACAAAACACACAATCTCAAAAATACAAACATAAAAGCGAGACACCTATCGAAAAATCGCCTAACGGCTATGTGGGGACACGTAGTCGAGTTTAGCCAACGTTATCATTCGATCCATTCTCTGCCACCAGTGACAATTCGTTTCAGCAATGGATGGTTTTCCTGTCGTTTGAAGAGCGATTCGTAAACATGTATGCGCTGAATGAGATGAATTACTTAAAGTTAGTACCGAATTCAAAGATTCAGCTTGCTAAAATATCCGAGCCTGGTTGCATTTGATTTGTTCAGAGTCTCAGCAATCTCTCGTTTGGTCTTGCGGCTACTTTGATCAGTGCCTTTATTTCCTAGCCTTCAGTCTGGCTTTCCGGAATGGATTATAGCCTTCCTGAACGGATTATAGCCTTCCTGAACGGATTATAGCCTTCCTGAACGGATTATAGCCTTCCTGAACGGATTATAGCCTTCCTGAACGGATTATAGCCTTCCTGAACGGATTATAGCCTTCCTGAACGGATTATAGCCTTCCTGAACGGATTATAGCCTTCCTGAACGGATTATAGCCTTCCTGAACGGATTATAGCCTTCCTGAACGGATTATAGCCTTCCTGAACGGATTATAGCCTTCCTGAACGGATTATAGCCTTCCTGAACGGATTATAGCCTTCCTGAACGGATTATAGTCTTCCTGAACGGATTATAGCCTTCCTGAACGGATTATAGCCTTCCTGAACGGATTATAGCCTTCCTGAACGGATTATAGCCTTCCTGAACGGATTATAGCCTTCCTGAACGGATTATAGCCTTCCTGAACGGATTATAGCCTTCCTGAACGGATTATAGCCTTCCTGAACGGATTATAGCCTTCCTGAACGGATCATAGCCTTCCTGAACGGATTATAGCCTTCCTGAACGGATTATAGCCTTCCTGAACGGATTATAGCCTTCCTGAACGGATTATAGCCTTCCTGAACGGATTATAGTCTTCCTGAACGGATTATAGCCTTCCTGAACGGATTATAGCCTTCCTGAACGGATTATAGCCTTCCTGAACGGATTATAGCCTTCCTGAACGGATTATAGCCTTCCTGAACGGATTATAGCCTTCCTGAACGGATTATAGCCTTCCTGAACGGATTATAGCCTTCCTGAACGGATTATAGCCTTCCTGAACGGATTATAGCCTTCCTGAACGGATTATAGCCTTCCTGAACGGATTATAGCCTTCCTGAACGGATTATAGCCTTCCTGAACGGATTATAGCCTTCCTGAACGGATTATAGCCTTCCTGAACGGATTATAGCCTTCCTGAACGGATTATAGCCTTCCTGAACGGATTATAGCCTTCCTGAACGGATTATAGCCTTCCTGAACGGATTATAGCCTTCCTGAACGGATTATAGCCTTCCTGAACGGATTATAGCCTTCCTGAACGGATTATAGCCTTCCTGAACGGATTATAGCCTTCCTGAACGGATTATAGCCTTCCTGAACGGATTATAGCCTTCCTGAACGGATTATAGCCTTCCTGAACGGATTATAGCCTTCCTGAACGGATTATAGCCTTCCTGAACGGATTATAGCCTTCCTGAACGGATTATAGCCTTCCTGAACGGATTATAGCCTTCCTGAACGGATTATAGCCTTCCTGAACGGATTATAGCCTTCCTGAACGGATTATAGCCTTCCTGAACGGATTATAGCCTTCCTGAACGGATTATAGCCTTCCTGAACGGATTATAGCCTTCCTGAACGGATTATAGCCTTCCTGAACGGATTATAGCCTTCCTGAACGGATTATAGCCTTCCTGAACGGATTATAGCCTTCCTGAACGGATTATAGCCTTCCTGAACGGATTATAGCCTTCCTGAACGGATTATAGCCTTCCTGAACGGATTATAGCCTTTCAGAACGGGTCATGACCTTCCCGAACGGATTATAGCCTTCCTGAACGGATTATAGCCTTCCTGAACGGATTATAGCCTTCCTGAACGGATTATAGTCTTCCTGAACGGATTATAGCCTTCCTGAACGGATTATAGCCTTCCTGAACGGATTATAGCCTTCCTGAACGGATTATAGCCTTCCTGAACGGATTATAGCCTTCCTGAACGGATTATAGCCTTCCTGAACGGATTATAGCCTTCCTGGACGGATTATAGCCTTCCTGAACGGATTATAGCCTTCCTGAACGGATTATAGCCTTCCTGAACGGATTATAGCCTTCCTGAACGGATTATAGCCTTCCTGAACGGATTATAGCCTTCCTGAACGGATTATAGCCTTCTTGGACGGATTATAGCCTTCCTGAACGGATTATAGCCTTCCTGAACGGATTATAGCCTTCCTGAACGGATTATAGCCTTCCTGAACGGATTATAGCCTTCCTGAACGGATTATAGCCTTCCTGAACGGATTATAGCCTTCCTGAACGGATTATAGCCTTCCTGAACGGATTATAGCCTTCCTGAACGGATTATAGCCTTCCTGAACGGATTATAGCCTTCCTGAACGGATTATAGCCTTCCTGAACGGATTATAGCCTTCCTGAACGGATTATAGCCTTCCTGAACGGATTATAGCCTTCCTGAACGGATTATAGCCTTCCTGGACGGATTATAGCCTTCCTGAACGGATTATAGCCTTCCTGAACGGATTATAGCCTTCCTGAACGGATTATAGCCTTCCTGAACGGACTATAGCCTTCCTGAACGGATTAACAATCCCGTTTATATAAACGATTCATTAACTGGCTATAACAGATCGCTGCTAAGAGAGGCAAAACAATTAAAACAGAAAAACAGATGCAAATATGTTTGGGTTAAGAATTCAACCATTCTAGTCAGAAAAAAAGAAGGAGATTCTCCAATTATAATAAGGAGTCGTCAAGATATTTTAAACATTTAAATATACATCTACTATGTCATTATTTGATTCTGCCAGTTCTTCTTCCTTTTCTGACTCTAACTCTTTCAACTGCCTTTGTGTTGAGCACCCATACGGTGATATCAACGCAAACTTCTCAGCCATTCATCAAAACATTAGAAGCTTGCGAAAAAATTTTGATCTTTTTGTGTCACATATCGCTAGTTTGGATCATATTCCTGATTTAATCTTTTTATCTGAAATTTGGATATACAACTCCGAAATATCTGACTTTCATATCCCTGGTTATAATTTTTCCGCTACGTGTAATGATTCGTACTCTGCTGGAGGCGTAGCTGTATTTTTTAAGAATGACCTAAAGTGTGATATTCACAATCTCAGATTAACCTCTTGCGATCTAATATCACTAAACTGTGTAATTGCTGGCTCCACATATGTTTTCATCTGTGTCTACAGACTTCATAAATTTAGCTCTGGTGTTTTTACTGATGAGTTTTCAAAATTTTTAGAATCAGTAACCAGTAAAAATGTAATACTCCTAGGAGATTTCAATATCAATATTTTATCGAATAGTTCGGAATCTGACTACTTAATTTCAAATCTGGCGTCCCACGGTTTCGAATCTTTAATTAGTGAACCCACTCGTGAATTGAATGCTTCAAAATCTTGTCTAGACCATATTTATCTGAGGCTGCACAAAAACAACACTGTCCTTTACAAGTCCACGGTACATAATCTGCATATTACGGATCATAGTTTAATTTTAATTCAGCTAACTTGTAACAGAAATGGACGGGTTGGACATAATTACATTCCATGTCAAAACATTGACTTCCAATCTCTGAAAACAGCTTTAAATCATGAGTTATGGGAGGAAGTATATTTGGCTGATAATCCCTCTACTGCCTTTGACCGCTTTCTTTGCATCCTAGAGCGTCACATTTCAAATTGCAGCCGTAGCACTCGCTCTAATAAATTTAAACCACTAAAGCCGTGGATGAATTTTATGCTTCTTAAGAAAATCAAGAAAAAAAACCTACTAAGCTCTAAAGTTAAAAAACACCCACATAATACAAGGCTTCAAATATATTATAAAAGACTTTGTCGCGAAATCTATCTTGATGTCGCTGCTTGTAAAGCAAATTATTTCAACAACAAACTTGCCTCAAATTTAGGGAATGTAAAAAAAGAATGGGAAATCGTTAATGAAATTCTAAGTAAAAGCAAAAAAGATAATATCTCCAGCATAACTGTTAATGATTCCATTGTTTCTGATCCTCTAGATGTTGCTAATTTATTTAATGATTACTTTTCGTCTGTTGCAAATAATTTCAATTTCGACAACTCTGAAGTTTTAAGTCCATCTTCTGTTAATGTTTTCTCCAGCCGGGAATTCTCCTCGTTGAGTAGCCTATTTTTTGAGGATTTTTCATCTTCGGAAATCTACAAAATTATTATGTCACTAAATTCGTCAGCTTCATCTTCTTATGATAGAATATCCAGCAAAATTTTAAAACAAATTGTTTTTCAAATTTCGGATATTCTGTGCTTTTTATTTAATTTTAGTATCCAGAGGGGGATTTTTCCAGACGCACTAAAACTGGCGGTCGTAGTACCGGTACATAAAAAAGGCGATAAAACTAGTTTACGCAACTATAGACCCATCTCTCTGCTATCTGTTTTTTCAAAAATTATTGAAAAAGGTGTCAAACGCAGGATAGTGACGTTTTTAAATAAAATTAAGTTTTTTAACGACTGTCAGTTTGGTTTTACCTCAGGAAAATCCGCAGAAGGTGCCTTGCTAAAATTCTGTCAGGAAATTTACAATGCAATAAACGAGTCCGAAATTCCCGGAGCATTATTTATAGATATCACTAAAGCTTTCGATCTGGTCGATCATTCCATCCTACTGCAAAAACTTTATAGTGCAGGAATAAGGGATAATATTTTAGATTGGTTTCATTCCTTTCTTTGCGATCGTAAGCAGAAAGTTAAAATAAATGGCATCTTGAGTTCTGCAACGACTCTAAATATTGGAGTTCCTCAAGGATCGGTCCTGTCTCCAGTATTATTTCTGATTTTTATAAATTCACTATTTTCTGAAAACTTTTATGGGAAAATTACAGCTTTTGCAGATGACGCTGTCTTGTCCTACTACAGTTTCAATTACTTTGAAACATACGTCAAAATGAGCCACGACCTTGAAATTTTAAGATATTGGTTCAGTGTCCATAAACTAAGGCTGAGTGACAAGACAAAATATATGATATTTAACCTAGTGAGATCAGTTTGTGTTGATTTGAATTTGACTTTCCACGCCCCAACCTGCTTAAAATATCTTTTTTCACCAATGATAGCTGAAGATGAGGTTTCTTATTCTTTTGATCAAAATGCGAGTTGTTCTCCATACTGCTTTGATATTGAAAGAGTTGATAGTTTTAAGTATCTGGGAGTGTTAATTGACACCAAATTAAATTGGAGAGATCACACCGTGTATCTAAAAGCATATTTCAATAATGTGGTAAGACAATTGTATCACTTAAGCCTATATTGTCCCTTTTCAGTCTTAAAACTAGTTTACAACGGTCTGTTTTTATCTAAACTACAATATGGATTAAGCTGCTGGGGAGGTACACATTTTAATAAGCTGGAACCATTGATTGTAAAACAAAAACATGCCGTTCGAATTATTTTCAAAGTTCACCGCAGAACGCCAAGTTTTAATCTATTTCAAGCATTAGGTACACTTCCATTAAGGCATTTGTATTTTTTTAAGGTTCTACGAATTTTCTTCGAGAACTCAGGTTATCAAACACCAAGAGTTTATGATTCAGCTAATCTACGGGTTAACACCAGAAATTTAGTGGTAGTTCCCATTTGCAATAAATCGCACTTTAGTCGCTTTTACAGCATTGTTGCCCCTCGTCTATTTAACCTTTTGCCACCAAATATTAGAGGCGAGTCCAGAAAGACAACGTTTTCGAAAAAAATCAAATCTTGGCTCTTTTCTATTGATCACTTGGGCGTTGAAAAACTGTTGAATCCCTTAATATAACCTTTGCATTTGTTCTCAATGTTTTTTTTCCAATATTATTTTTGCTTTTTTTCTCTATCTACGGTCTTTTATATCTTAGTTAAATTTATGAGTCCCCCACCATAAATTGACGATTCATGTTTTTTTTTTTCTATATCATTGACGGGCATTCGACTCTTGCGTAAAGCAACTGAATGCTTCGTATTTCATCTGCATCTTCTTCAGCACTATTTAAAATATAAAATATCGAGTTAGTTGGATTCTGTCTTATTTTATTTCATTCTTTAAATTTTTTTATTTCTTGATGTTAGGTATAAACGTAATTTAAGTTCAGAGGATTTTGTTTGAATTTATTATAGCTGTAAGTTTATGCACATGAAATAAAGACTATTATTATATTATTATATTATTATAACCTTCCTGAACGGATTATAGCCTTCCTGAACGGATTATAGCCTTCCTGAACGGATTATAGCCTTCCTGAACGGATTATAGTCTTCCTGAACGGATTATAGCCTTCCTGAACGGATTATAGCCTTCCTGAACGGATTATAGCCTTCCTGAACGGATTATAGCCTTCCTGAACGGATTATAGCCTTCCTGAACGGATTATAGCCTTCCTGAACGGATTATAGCCTTCCTGAACGGATTATAGCCTTCCTGAACGGATTATAGCCTTCCTGAACGGATTATAGCCTTCCTGAACGGATTATAGCCTTCCTGAACGGATTATAGCCTTCCTGAACGGATTATAGCCTTCCTGAACGGATCATAGCCTTCCTGAACGGATTATAGCCTTCCTGAACGGATTATAGCCTTCCTGAACGGATTATAGCCTTCCTGAACGGATTATAGCCTTCCTGAACGGATTATAGCCTTCCTGAACGGATTATAGTCTTCCTGAACGGATTATAGCCTTCCTGAACGGATTATAGCCTTCCTGAACGGATTATAGCCTTCCTGAACGGATTATAGCCTTCCTGAACGGATTATAGCCTTCCTGAACGGATTATAGCCTTCCTGAACGGATTATAGCCTTCCTGAACGGATTATAGCCTTCCTGAACGGATTATAGCCTTCCTGAACGGATTATAGCCTTCCTGAACGGATTATAGCCTTCCTGAACGGATTATAGCCTTCCTGAACGGATTATAGCCTTCCTGAACGGATTATAGCCTTCCTGAACGGATTATAGCCTTCCTGAACGGATTATAGCCTTCCTGAACGGATTATAGCCTTCCTGAACGGATTATAGCCTTCCTGAACGGATTATAGCCTTCCTGAACGGATTATAGCCTTCCTGAACGGATTATAGCCTTCCTGAACGGATTATAGCCTTCCTGAACGGATTATAGTCTTCCTGAACGGATTATAGCCTTCCTGAACGGATTATAGCCTTCCTGAACGGATTATAGCCTTCCTGAACGGATTATAGCCTTCCTGAACGGATTATAGCCTTCCTGAACGGATTATAGCCTTCCTGAACGGATTATAGCCTTCCTGAACGGATTATAGCCTTCCTGAACGGATTATAGCCTTCCTGAACGGATCATAGCCTTCCTGAACGGATTATAGCCTTCCTGAACGGATTATAGCCTTCCTGAACGGATTATAGCCTTCCTGAACGGATTATAGCCTTCCTGAACGGATTATAGTCTTCCTGAACGGATTATAGCCTTCCTGAACGGATTATAGCCTTCCTGAACGGATTATAGCCTTCCTGAACGGATTATAGCCTTCCTGAACGGATTATAGCCTTCCTGAACGGATTATAGCCTTCCTGAACGGATTATAGCCTTCCTGAACGGATTATAGCCTTCCTGAACGGATTATAGCCTTCCTGAACGGATTATAGCCTTCCTGAACGGATTATAGCCTTCCTGAACGGATTATAGCCTTCCTGAACGGATTATAGCCTTCCTGAACGGATTATAGCCTTCCTGAACGGATTATAGCCTTCCTGAACGGATTATAGCCTTCCTGAACGGATTATAGCCTTCCTGAACGGATTATAGCCTTCCTGAACGGATTATAGCCTTCCTGAACGGATTATAGCCTTCCTGAACGGATTATAGCCTTCCTGAACGGATTATAGCCTTCCTGAACGGATTATAGCCTTCCTGAACGGATTATAGCCTTCCTGAACGGATTATAGCCTTCCTGAACGGATTATAGCCTTCCTGAACGGATTATAGCCTTCCTGAACGGATTATAGCCTTCCTGAACGGATTATAGCCTTCCTGAACGGATTATAGCCTTCCTGAACGGATTATAGCCTTCCTGAACGGATTATAGCCTTCCTGAACGGATTATAGCCTTCCTGAACGGATTATAGCCTTCCTGAACGGATTATAGCCTTCCTGAACGGATTATAGCCTTCCTGAACGGATTATAGCCTTCCTGAACGGATTATAGCCTTCCTGAACGGATTATAGCCTTCCTGAACGGATTATAGCCTTCCTGAACGGATTATAGCCTTCCTGAACGGATTATAGCCTTCCTGAACGGATTATAGCCTTCCTGAACGGATTATAGCCTTCCTGAACGGATTATAGCCTTCCTGAACGGATTATAGCCTTCCTGAACGGATTATAGCCTTCCTGAACGGATTATAGCCTTCCTGAACGGATTATAGCCTTCCTGAACGGATTATAGCCTTCCTGAACGGATTATAGCCTTCCTGAACGGATTATAGCCTTCCTGAACGGATTATAGCCTTCCTGAACGGATTATAGCCTTCCTGAACGGATTATAGCCTTCCTGAACGGATTATAGCCTTCCTGAACGGATTATAGCCTTCCTGAACGGATTATAGCCTTCCTGAACGGATTATAGCCTTCCTGAACGGATTATAGCCTTCCTGAACGGATTATAGCCTTCCTGAACGGATTATAGCCTTCCTGAACGGATTATAGCCTTCCTGAACGGATTATAGCCTTCCTGAACGGATTATAGCCTTCCTGAACGGATTATAGCCTTCCTGAACGGATTATAGCCTTCCTGAACGGATTATAGCCTTCCTGAACGGATTATAGCCTTTCAGAACGGGTCATGACCTTCCCGAACGGATTATGTCCTTCCAGAACAGATTATGGCGTTTTCCTGAACGGATTACGATCTTCCTGAACGAATTACGGTCTTCCTGAACGAATTACGGTCTCCCTGAACGGATTACGGTCTTCCTGAACAGAATGAATTATTGAACATTCCAAAACTATGCGGATCGGAAACCGAGTAATCGGTTTTTCATGTCAATTTTCTGATTATGTGCTCCTGGACTAGTAAATACAAGAGATACCATTTCGTACCTCCACATTAGCTCGATTGTGTTTCTAACGCTTCATTTAGCCTTTTGTTGAGTGTGCATCGTCATTGTGATAAGTTAAAGTTTATCTTAAGATCGGATATCAGTATGCCTGACTATGCTGCCACTTTCATGTACAACGAATACTAACTAGTACTTCACACTTATTTATGTTAAGCTCTCGCCACTTCTGTCCCCTGTTTGGTCGTTAATAAACTGATCAATTGAAAACCATGCATCCTTCAACCAATTGGCTTTGTTTGTGAGCTTTAATTAAATGCTTCAAGATTTCCATTCAAATCTTGATTTACAAAACAGTAAGCTGCCTTCGTAGTTTCTCCGTAGAAAATATTCTCATACTTTTTTTTTGAAGAATTCTCATGTAAAACGTAAAATAAATGGCGATATCACGTTGTAAGCTGTCCGGTTGCTTTATCCGATAAGTTCTCAGAACGTTCTTTCAAAAAGAGTTCAATAATTCATTTATCAATCAAGCCAAACTCACACGCAGACAAGTCAAATATTTTCCTTCCGTAAAAGAACATGATTCCTGTTTTATTACTTCATAATATAATATATTATTATAATGAACTTATCGAAACTGTGAAAAAAAATCAAACAAAAAAAATTAATTAATTTGCTTTAATCGTTATCCCAATTCTCATCATAAAGAGGAGTTGCATCACCCATTGTCATCGGCAGTGGCGATGTGTTCGTTCTAGGAGTGCTTCGGACCGATCGCGGGCTCTTGAAGTAATTGTTTTCACTGCCACCGCCACCTCCACCATTACCGGCACCGAAGCCTCCACCACCAGCGTTGAAGTCATCACCTCCGGCGTTGAAGCCATCACCTCTGGCGTTATAGCTATCACCTCTGGCGTTATAGCCATCACCTCTGGCATTGTAGCCACCACCTCTGGCATTGAAACCGCCACCACCTCTTGCATTGAAGCCGCCACCTCGTCCACCTCTACTCATTCCTCCACCTCGACTCGTCGGCCGCTCGTCATACTGATGTGAATTGGGCGGCTGATAATCATCGTAGCGGGGTGTTCGTTGTGGACCACGTGGTGTTCCTCGACCGCTCACGTCCCGTGGAGTGCCTGAACCAGTCTTTGTTCGCGCCCATGCATCGGCTGCTTTTTGCCAATCCATATTGTCTTGATGTGCCGCCGCGGCAGCGCTACCACTGTAACCGCGCGGATATGAATTGTGAGGCAAATTGTGGGGCGGCATATTATACATTCTTGGCGATCGGCCATACGACGACTGCGGTGACGAGTGAACTGAACCTGAACCTGAAGTGCGCGATGAAGCTGCTTGTGGAGGACCAGGTCGCAGAAACGGTCCGTTGGAGGAGTAGGAGGGCGTCTGGCTCGGTGTGCTTTGTCCATAACGAGGCGTCTGAGAGCTGTGCGGCGTGTGGTATGGTGTCATGAACGGCGTTTGCCCACTTGGAGTGTACGGAGTATTAATGTACGCGCTTTGCCCATATCCGGGAGTGTTGGGATAATGTGGAGTTTGGCCGGCAACCTGCGATAGCGAATGCAACATATGAGAAGGCAAAGTCGAAGCCACCTTTTGTATAGCATCCGAATTCATACTAAGCGATGGCGTAGAATACGACGGTGTTCGTGACGTAGCACTGGTGCGCGGTGTAATTGTCGGTGTGTTGCCCGGAAGTGGATCCGCAAAGTGTTCTTTGAACCACTTTAAAAACGAATTTATTGATTCGAAGACTTTACCCCTGTAGCGAAACCCTTCGGGTGTTACAGTCACATACTCATGCCGACACTTCTGCTTTGGCAAATAAGAAAGCAAAAACTTGCCGGGATAGTTCTTCGATGACGAAATAAAATAGTGAATCTTCTTTGGGTCTTTTTTCTTTTCCTCCTTGAGCAAATCTTCCATTTTATCCTTCATTCCACCATCAGTGTCCCGGTAGTATTTATAGCTAAGAATGTCTCTCGCGTGCGCCGCCATTGGTGTTACGTGTCGGGCAATGATTTCGTCCAAATCTTCAAACTCTTCGTTGCCGATCCAAAGACTTTGGCCCAAACTGAAAGCATTCTCTTTGCCTTCCTCTCGAACATCTATGTGTTGGTAAACATCTTTACACACTTTCCAAGTTACTGTCAGATGATCGGTGCCTTTACTCGAGGGTCTGACGATGGCTTCGCCTTGATCTACGTCTTCCATAATTTTTATTACTTCTGAATATGACTTGTTATGGAAAGCCGGATGCACTATGACTCGTTTCACATATTGTTGCCGCGCTTTTGTTTTCTTTGAGTCGTCCTCCTTCCTATTGTCCTTATCCTCTAGATCCTGGTCGTAGAAAGTATCTTTCCGAGGTCGCCAGTCGTGGTTCTTGTCCATGAGATCGGAGCTCTTTGAAGAACAGTCTACCGAAAATCTTTCCACGTCAATTTTCGTTATCCTGACGTGGATTGCCTGGCCGTTTTGTACGCGCTCTTCAGGATTTTTCACGTGTTTGTCGGATAAATTCTTAATATGAATAAAACCCGACAATCCGTTGTCGAGCCGTAATTTGACGCCTGTTGCTTGTCCCGGGCAGGCTCCCGCGTCAAAATGATTCCAAACTTCCGACAGCTCCGGGAAGTCATCCTTCAAGCAGAACGGGCACTGCCAGTGACCAGTTTCATCATTTCGGACGGGATTAGCTTGATCCAGTTGTTCTCCTTGCGGTTTCTTATGAGAAATTCCAACAACAGTTGCTAGAATCATCTTCCCGACGTAGAATGTTTCTGGGGTTTCTTTCGTCAACATGTCGAACAACTCCTCAGGACTGGCCGAACGGAATGGCGTGCGCAAGTCTTTGTAACGGGAATTCAGTTCCGCTCGAATATCATACAGAGTAATACTCTTGTTTCCGAAACCTTGACGTTCTAATTCCACGGCGAACGCGTCTAAATCCAAGTCCTTCAGGCGCTCCGGCGATTCGAGAATTTCTTCTAGTGCGCCAGCTGGATTCGCTTCTTCGTCGTCATATTCCAATGCATCTACGGCCATTTTTCTGGCCCATTCATAAGTCTCGGGATGCACCCGCGAACCGTCCAAAACTTCAACGTACGCCTCAGTACTGTCGCCCAGGGAATTCGTATCGATTTTTATGAACCCAGAACAATTAATAAATACTTTCGGGCCCATGTGGCATGCAGTCACGAGCTGCGTTCGATTTTCCAGGCGTTGATTTGTCTGCTTTAAAATTTTTATCAAGGCTTGACCCTTCCTCGGGCCCAGGCCACAAATAAATTGCACTAGATTTATAGTTAACGAGTTCTGAACGACAAGGTTTATATCTACGCCAACTTCGTTGGTTCTGTTGATGAATTCTAAATACAAATGCTCTAGGAGTTCTTCTTTTGGCAGCTGATCCTGCAAACTGTGATAGCGCAAACACAAGATTTCTTCATCTGCAGTGCAAAGCTGAGAATATTCAACGAGTGGATCTTGCATTTTTCGAGCCAGAGATACAGCTTGCCTGAGGAGATCCGGATACTCTCGGAAGTCTGATTGGCCTTTGTTTGAGTTGGCATATATCTTCGCCAATTCATTATCTACAATTTCTACTGTAACGCTAGGAAATTGCTCTTCTTCCACAAGTTCCTTTATTATTTCCCGAACATCTTGTTGGATCATAATTGCTTCCCTCGATTCACCACCAATCGCTATGACGTGGGGCTTTTTACTACGGATGAAAGTTTTCAAGTTATTTAAATCAGACTCTTTCATGAGCTTCTCGTCTATTCGGTAAGAGTTCTTCCGTTTCAATATGTGGGGAATGCGGAGATAGTCGGTGACATCGCCTTCAGGACTTGTTATTGCGCAAAAGGCTGCTTGATTATAATCCGGTACAAATGCTAGCCCCATCGCCCGAATACCTTTCGTTGTCTCCCAGTCGTAGTCATCTTCTTCTGTGAAGGAAGGAACGTACGGTGCGGTTTTTATCCAGTTGTAAAGTTTCCTGCAACATGCTTTCAACACTGCCTCCTTAGCTTCGGCAATGAGAACAGCTTTGAGCTCCTTCCGTAAGTCGGGCAGCACCATTTTCGTTAGAGCCAGTTCAACGCATTCAGCTCGCAAGGCGTTCCAGCCTTGGACGTTCTTCGAGAACTCATCCCTTTCGTACAACTTCCTCGCTTCATCCAGATACGAATTAGTTGTGTGGCCTTCAACGGTTTCGAGAATCGTTACTTCGAGAAGCTTGTCCTCTTCGGCCATGTACAGGCGGAGGAATTGTTCACCCGCTAAATCCCTTACCGGTTTGTTTTTCAAGTATTTCAAACTGTAGCATTGATGATTTTCGTCAATTTCTTTTAAGCCTTTTTTCGTTGGTTTCACACATAGTTTCGCACGTTCAAAGTATATTTCGCGCACACATTTCCGCAGTAGGGGCTCTTTCGATATTTGCCGAGCTACAACGAACTTGGCCGCATGCAATACCTCGTCAACAATCATAAATTTAGGGCAGAGGTATTGTTTTGCCAGCTCATTCGGTTCGATAGGCTCTTGCTCTACTTCGTGCCGCTGATAGTTGTCGCGAAGATTTTCGGCGAATTGCTCGGGAGTCAAACCGAACCTTTTGGCAAGACCACATATGCCTGCTTTCCTGCACATTGCGTATGGACCTGAGTCCCGTGCCTGTTTCAGATTCTCCTCGGGCTGGTCGTCCTCCAAGTCCTCGTCGTCTTCAATTTCTGGCGGGGGCTCAGCACCTTCTTCCAAACTTTCCAATTCTTTCCGCCTGGCTTCCATTCTCTCCAGTTTTCGCCTGTCTCTTTCCCTCTTCCGCCACGCTTCTTGCATCTTGGGAATATCGTGAGCATAGTACAACAGGAAATGCATGTGCACGTCCTTGAGCTCTTCGGGAGTTTGTACACCTCGCAGCCGGTCGATATCTTCGTCACGAATTAATCGAACATCTTCGGGAAGAGGAGCGTCTGGATTTTCCATGATTGTATCCAGTTGAAAATTTCGCATTTTCTCGAACAGTGCAATTAGATTCTTCTTGCGGGCAAGTAGTTGACACCAGCGCGAGTCGAAGCGATAAACCTTCCAAAGATCATTGATGTTTAGTTCGGGCTGTACGTATTCTTTACGATAAAAAGCAATAAATGGAACTTCTAATTGTTGATTCCGCATGAAATCCAGGGCTTGTTTTATTTTTCCAATCGTGCTCGGTGGTTTTCGATTGCGTGGCCCACTCTCGTTCACGTCCTGTTCCGATACGGTTGGCTTGCAGAACGCTTGTTTATAGATCCATTCTGCTTCATCTTCCAGTTCTGATGAGCCATCTGGCACTGATACGATGGGAACATCGCGCAATTGCATTCGTTCAGGAATATCAGTTTTACGAATTTCGTTGTCTAAATCGGTAAAATGCCCTCGCTTCAATTCGCTTGGCTCGTAGATTTCGAAAATCGATTTTTTCGTCATTTTTTTCTTAGTTGCTTTTTTTGGACGTTTCTCACGCTCGTTACCATCGAAATCTTCTTCGTACTCATCCGCTTCGGACTCTTCTTCATACTCGTCCTCGTCATATTTTGCGAATTCATCGTAATCGAAATCGACACCGAAAATATCCTGACCCTCTTGTAGCGATCTGAAACGAAAAAGAAAAGAATAATTTTTCGCGTTTTTCATTTAGTTCAATCTTTTTTAATGTTCGATTTGAGTAGTCATAAAAAAATTTGGAAATGAAAATCAGATTTTCGGCATATCAGGAACAAAGGACCACTCATCACGTGAGCCTGGTTGACGAAACGTAACGAAGTTTATGAGGTTGATCTTATAATAATCGGTACTACCACTAATAATTTTTCTGCGTAAGTTAGCTTACACTCTGACAAACAAGTTTATCTAAAATGATTATCTAAAATAATTAGCATGAATTTATTTTATTTTTCGTAGCTTGGTAGCATTATAATGCATAAAGACACTGAGTTTGATCGCGATCTGTCATTTAGTTTGTTTGGCGTGTCTGGTGATCTTTACAATGGAAAAATATATGGATTAACGAGTTTGTTTGTAATTTGGTGTTGTGAGCAAAATTTCTTGTTCTGCGAGTGTTGAAAATCTTGGGGAAACCCTTTGGCGAGTTTGTTGTATCCAAAACAAGAATATTTGCCGGGCACAAAGCGTTCAAAGATGGTCGTGAAGCCGTTGACGAGTTGCCTCGTTCTGGACGGCCTAAAAACTCAAATATTGAGGAAAACAATATTAATAAACAATAAAGATTTAAAGACGAAAGAACTAAAGAACTAAAAGCAATCCCGAAATATGACTTCAATCCCGGAATATGAGTTGCAAAAAAAATGTATGTAAATGTGTATCGCTTTAAATGGAACCCTCCAACTATTAAATTTGCAAAGAGCTTCAAGGCAAAAAAAAACTGTATTATGCTCACTTTGCTGAAGTGTATAGAAGTGAAATTTCGAGTGGTTGCGGAGAGATTTGTAAATGTGTAATGTTTTGAATACCACCCATACGAAGAAAGACAGCAATATTATTTCAGATAAAGTTGACGCAGGAGCTAATTTATTTGTTCGCTATAAAATTTAATAATGCATCGACTCCAATGAAAGAAATTAAGTTTGTAAATTTGTATTGCTAGAATATTAATATTACCGATAAATCTTCTCTTAATGCTGGAAATTTTGACGGAAAACAACTGTATAGCTCTGCTGGGCTTCAGATTTGTCGAAAAAGTCGTTCTAATTCTTAGGATAACACATTGATTCCCTAATGCCAGACAGGGTAGAGTATCAATCGGTGGGTAAGAGAAACCTAATCTAACTTAAATTCTTTATCATATCTAATATCTACTCTCGACAAAATATTCGATTATTATTGCTTTTTCAAGAATTCTTCGTGCCACTGTTTAAAAATGCTCAAAAAGATACGTTCATTCACAAATTTAAGCGCATACTATATACAACAATGTTTGAATTATACAACAAAAATAATAGACGAAAAGGGCCTAAAACTGTTAAGCAAACAAAGCACAAACACGCACCTATATGACCATATTCGCCGTCTAATTGCATACAAAGCTGTTTTCCTAAACGGCCAATCAAAAAAAGTCATTAAAAATCATTCATAAAAACTATGCGACGGAAATATACAATTATCGGTGCATGATTACTCATAATCTATATTTTAACAAGATCTGGATATTGTCAAAATCTGTTGGAAAGAAAAAGGAGCTCTCTAGTAGCTTCACGTACGAGTAGCTTTCCAGGGTAGCAACACCAGTTAATAAATAGCGAAAACCATGTTTGGCAGCCACTGACCCGCGTTTGATTGTACAGTGGAATAATAAAGTATTAAATGCCATATGATTACAAGTGAAAAGTGTAAGTTGGTAAGTGGATTTAAAGATAAATTAAGTACATTTTGAAGATAAATTCGCGTTTTTTACCTTCGTTATACAAAATAAGTGATCGCGAGCTCGATAATGTGACTTTCTTGAAATTTTTCTTGTGTCAGTAAGAAGAAGGCTTTTATTATTCATATAGAATAATATAATAGTTATATAGGCGATATTAGGAAAACTTAGCATCAAGAAAAAAACACAAAAAATTAGGGCTGTAGCCTTATTTGATCGGTTATCTACTTACGCGTCACCAAATATTGCTCGTCGTCTTTTCTTTTTTTCGGCGATCGGTCGCCCATCGTCATCAACAATAAAATCGTCAGCGTCGGATTCTTCGTCTTCTTCTTCATCAAACTGTTCGACCTCCGCTTCGCGCTGACTACGCTCTGAACGACGTTCCACTTCCTGTTAAAGGCAGAATTGAATTAAGGCTGTTATTTACTTAATGAAATTTCATAAAATGCTATCTACACCTTTTGCACTTCTCGCTCCTGACAATGTATGCGAAATGGAGGAAAATAATATAAATTGACAGAATTCTAGCATATAGTATACAATACTTACGTCATCGCTACCCTCAAACAGTTCATCTGCAATAGCCTCCTTCTCCTTTCCTTCGTCACCATCATCTTCCCCGTCGCTCTCCTCATCCTGTATACGGCGAAGACGCTTGAAACGTTTCTGAAACAGTCGTTGGTGACCAATTAAATTATAATTTCTTATAACCCTACAACTTACTCTTCGCTCGACTTTCACACCTAAGTTTTCTTCGATTAGATCGTAGTCTTCATCTTCGAGCCGATCATCCAGCTCATCATCATCATCACTTTTTTTTCGTTTCTTTGAATTTCCCGAAGCGTCTGAGTCCTCCCCGTCGCTAGCATCATCATCTTCTATGGGATTGTCGTCAATCAGATCCTTTAGTTCTTCGCGCAGCCGGTCATCGTCGTCTGGAAATAATCCGTAAGCGATTCAATTGCGTGTGACCGCATATTGACAATCAATACACAACTACTAACCTTCGTCATCATCGTCCTCGCTGCTATCAGCCATGGCTTTCATCTTTTTGAGTTTTTTGCGCTCGCTCGGATCCAATTCTTCTTCATCGTCTTGCTGAAAAAAGTTTGAAAAGGAAATAGGGATTGTTGGTTAGGATTAAGTACAAAAAATATTCGTCCAAGCATATGAAACTCGACAATAAACCACCAAACATTTTAAGAATTTGTTCTGATCGAGTGATCTAATTATTCGTGGTTAGCTTCCCGATGCTTATAGCCGAGTAGTGTCCATGAATAACGAATAGAAAGCATGTATTTTAATGCAGAAACTCACATCGGACTCCTCCGCTTCCGAATCGAGAAAATCAGCCATTTTTTACAGCCGCCAAAGTTCCTTTTCGAGTGCAATGATTGAGTAACAAACTAGCACACTACGAACTGAAATTTGATAAACGAAAATTGCTTTTCTGATGTGTAAGTTATTCAAATTTTCGCAATTTTGTGAGACTTTTATTAGCCGCGGCCGCACGGTGACATTTTCTTTCCTGGAATGGAACTAGAAGACATTGGAATAGGTCCGATTTGGAAGCGCCACGCGCCGCTGTAATGATATTGGTACGTCACTCATGTAATGACAGCTGTCTACGTTCACTGTCAAGGTGACACTAGCTGAAATTTCATGAAAACATAACCTAAAAGTTGAATGAGTAGAACCCGTAGAACCATGGTAGAATCCTGGCCGTCGTAGAATGCATAATAAATAGTAGTCGAGCAAGAAAGTGATCGGTTACACGATTGTATATAAATTGCATATGATTACATTTGAATAAATAGTTCAAGAAAGTGTGCCCGGATTCAAGTCAACTTGAGAAAATATTGAAGCTGTGAAAATATTAAGGCCACTTGTAAGTATAAATTCGAGTTTATTTGCCTCATAATAGCCTTTTAATAATTATTTTTGTGGATGTAGCCATTATCGAATTACCTCACAATTGCTGACAACGAGAAACTTTTAACATGCAACTATATTTATGATATACCCAACTTTAAAATAATTAAATTCATATTCATAAACATTCATCCTTTTCAGCCACTCACACTAACCCGAAAGAAATGGAATTGTCTTCCGACGAAGCGAAAAGCGGACGTTCCTCGCCATCGTCATCGCAAGATTCACAGGACGATGAATATTTCGTTCAACCCGACACTCAGCCAGTTTACACATCTCACTTTATGCAGCAATGTCCAAACAATAAGCATCCCGAAAATAACGAAATAAATGCAGAAGGAAATATACTTAAGCGTCGATATTCGTCGCAATCAACATCTTCATCAACTCAGGATGAAGAAACGGGTGAGCCGGTGTCGAAAACAATTCTGGAAAATTATTCCACAAAGGCCATGCGATTGATGTACAGTATGGGCTATGACCCACAAAAGGGTCTCGGTAAGACGGGCCAGGGACGTCTTGAACCGGTAGAAGCGTCCACGCAGGAAGGACGACGTGGTTTCGGTTTGAAACTTGATGGTCTCGATGCGGCCGCACTGAAATGGTCCCCCGAAATGGAACAAATCACCATACCTGAGTCAATGGATTGGCTAAACAACGAAGACACAGATTTGTATGATATTACTATGCAAGATTTGGCGGAGTGGGTCGTGATTGGCAAGAAAAAAATGACCATTGATGACGAAACGAAATTCTGTAGTCCGGAAATTTTGAAAAACGTGCTGAGCTCGAAAACTGTTTTCGATAACCTGGGCGATGAGATGCGACTAGCGCGGAACCGAGGCAATCCATTCGAAAAAATTAAATGTGGCATTTTTCTCAATCGTGCAGCCATGAAAATGGCTAACATGGATTCGTTGTGCGGCTTTATGTTCACGCGGCCGGTTGATCAGCAAGGCAAAAGTCTGATAAAAGAAAATGATTTGCTGTATTTCGCCGACGTGTGCGCTGGACCTGGTGGTTTCTCTGAATATGTGCTGTACAGAAAGGGGTGGGAATCTAAAGGGTTTGGCTTCACCTTAAAGGGTGACAATGACTTTAAGCTTGAAAAGTTCCATGCAGGCCCGCCCGAAACATTCAACCCGTATTATGGCGTAACAGAGGATGGCAACATTTTCATTCCCGAAAACATTACTGCATTTACAAATTTTGTATTAAAGCAGACAGATAACGGTGTGCATTTTGTTATGGCTGACGGCGGGTTCAATGTTAAGGGTCAAGAAAATATTCAAGAGATTCTGTCGAAACAGTTGTATCTTTGTCAATGTCTCGTTGCCCTTTCGATTCTGCGGGAGAAAGGCCACTTCGTAGTAAAATTATTCGATTTGTTCACGCCGTTTAGTGTGGGGCTGGTGTATCTTATGTATAAATGCTTCGATAAAATCTGCATTTGTAAGCCCAACACAAGTCGACCAGCTAACTCTGAACGTTATTTGATTTGCAAATGGAAAAAGGACCACACCGATACGATTCGCCGACATCTGTTCCACATAAATGAGGAAATAGAAGCGAACAAAGACTCTAATATTGATACTGTGGAGCTAGTCAGGCACGAAATTCTCATGCAAGATGAGAAATTTGTGAAATACATCACTGACAGTAACAACAGGATCGGGGAAAATCAAATAATTGGGCTGTTGAAAGTCGCGGCTTATTGCAATGATACCAATCTGGAAGAGAAGCGACAAACAGAAATCAGAGACGAGTGTCTGAAGTTGTGGGAAATTTCTGATAAAACCAGACGTGAGCCGGAGAAAGTTTCATGTGAAGTGCTCTTAAAGGACCTTCTACGTAATTATGCGCATTCAAGATAGTTTTGCAAATATGTTTGTAATTTTTCATGTTTATTTACAGGCAAAGCGTGCATCGATCAAACGGTTTTGACAAAACAGCCACTAGATCTCCAGAGCGAAAACCACTTGAAGAAGAACTTTATCAGTCTTTACAATTGGCATTTCGTTGCTATCGGTAGGGAGGAAACCAATGTAAATATGAGAGCACTGTTTCTGTGCAAAGGCGGACGAGATGTTTATATTCTAACATCTTCTGGAAGTTGGCGAGAGCTACCTGAAAACCCTTTCGAAATCACCCCAAAAAGTTTATTTTTTGGCGAAATTGTTACAGAGAGGATTGGGGAACATCGGTCACAAAGACAATCGCATGCTCTTCATATAATTGATGGCGTAGTACTCGGCGGTACAGTTATAAGCGGATATCCGCTCGCAGAACGAATGAAACTGTGTGATAAGTTCGCTCGGGCATTGAACAAACCGTTTGCCGTATCAGTAGATTCTAAACCGGTCGCTCCGATTCGAGCGAAGAAACTTTTTTCTCTGACTGAACTGCAATCATTCTTCAATCTAATGAAGCATTATAAATTGAAGGATGGTAACGAGCGTCTCGGATTACGCATTCGTACCGAAGACGAGATCGGTGAGCGATTTTTCGTTCCGGGTGGTCTGATGTTTTTCAATGAATTTAAACCACCCTTAACGTGTCATTTATCGAAACGAAGAAACCTCTATTACTGCTTCGATCCAAACAAAGGGACATCGGTTTTTATTCAAGATGTGAAACCGGGAGATGTATATGCTCCGTTTGAAGCTTGCTATGGCTCCCGTTTAATGTGGAAATGGATTAATGTACGGCAAGTTGACGAACATTTGGATAAATCACAAAAAGAGGATGATATTTTATACAGGACTGATTTCTATGAATATGTACATACGACTTTGATGAAATGAACAATTTAAGTAGATTTTAAGTTAGATTAATTGAAATAAATATAGTTTATTTTAGCATGATGAGTTTAATTTCTTATTCAAAGCTACTTGGCGAGTAGCGGAATAAAATAAGGATGGTTTTAATTTGTCTGTTCTGGAGAATGGAGTGAGAGAATTGAATAAACGTTTTAAATAAAAAGAATATTGCATTTTATCTGAATTTAGCGAGCATAGAAGAATTAGTTTAGGTAATTAGTATAGAATAAAATAAAAATAGAAAAATAAGCCACTTGAATTGATCGGGGAAGGGGCTAAGTTGATGCGATACTCATATTCCTATCAACTCTGCTGTGTCATCTGCTAAAGCCCCAATTGAACAAGAGAAAAAAAAATCTACAATTATGATGAGCACTATCAAAAATGCACACTACTTGTGAATTCATTTAAAAATGCTTTCGAATTTATTCAAAATAAAGTTCGAAAATTTGAGTACAATTAAATGTTAAAACCACCATAATTACGACAAGTTATTGTCTTCATATATTTATTTTAAACACATTTTTTTAACTGGGCTGATGATTGCGAGTAAAACTACACATTCATCTTGAAAAAAGACTTGTTATTGGCCTGACACAAAAATATTTCTTGTGCTTAAATGTCTCATAACCTCGTAGTAGACAATGCAATCAATAGATTTTTTTATTTGAAAGCGTTTCTCGAAAATTTGAAGTAAATGTTTGAGTTGTTTTCTGAGCATCGGGGGATCAGAGCCTTTTGAAGTACAATAGCGTAAGTACATAGACCTCACCTGCGTTCGACCCCGACTTCAGTGATTGTACACTTCTATTCTTTTTTTTGTGATACGAACTTCGCAATGAATTGACTTTTTTAAACAAATGCTAATCCGCGGCTCTTTCAAACTATGCAACACAATGAGAATAAAAAGCAAATTGATTTAGCTCTTTTGCTCATAGATCTAAGCAAACAAGTGACTTAAAGGAATTTTATTTGATTTAAAAATTTATATTGCACATAATACTGTCTCTCACCTCTACAAGTTTTTAATTTCTTGTAGATATCGTAAGTGTCTATTGGTCTCTGGCGAAAATAATAGTTTACGCTCGAAACATCGATATAGCATTTCTTGGGCGAAAAAATCCTTTTTCTGAATGCAAAAATGTTCGTTCCAGGCAAAAAAATTAAATTTTGAAGTAAAAATATAATGATACTGAAAAGCTAAAAGATAGCATGGACTAAATAAGTATTAAAATATAAAGTAAATCTACTCAACTTTTGAAGCTTGAGTAGCCTAGTGGGTAGAGCCATGGCCTTCGTAGAGCACTGGCTTCTTGCGTGTTCGAATCCAGGTTCGGACTAGGGTCCACGCACCAAGCTTTGAGTTCACCTAGCTCTGATTGATAAATCAGGTAGGTACCTGTTTTGAATCAGGGGTAAAGTGAGTAGTGGAATTAATCACTCCACACTCGTTTTCACATTGATTGAAAACATTGTAATGAAGCTCTCTACCAGCTTCAACCCCTAGACCCGTACGAGGGCTGTATTATAAATTATTGTTAAGTAAATTTTACGTTTAAAATAATAAAAAATAACATGAAAGTAGTTCTTCTGAGGTTTTCAAGCTCCCTGTTCCACCATCACATCCTTGTTTTGAACCGCTAGTTTTTTTCTGAGCAGTTGTCATGATAGGATTCGATGATTATTTTGCTGATTTTGCTCATCGTGTCCTCTAGTTCCATCTTTGCAGTATAATTCGGATACAGACCCGATTGTAAGCGAATTTCGATAGCCTTCCCGGTCCGTGAACTTTGATTGTCTGTATGTGACCCTTTTTATCACGCTATTTTTTCCGTAGTTCGAAGGCTATGTGTCAATGTTCAGATAACGAAGCCCATATTGGGACATTCCATTTCTTCACTAGGTGCTTTGCTCTGTTTGACACCAACGTGAGATCGAATGCCTCTTGCCTGTTAGCTGTCCGTCCGTATTAGCTACAGCTAAATTGCTGGTTAGGAGGGATTCTAAGAGCTGTTTCACCCCTAGCGTTAACATCATTGCTTCCACATGCCGTGTGACGTGCAAAGTCATCACAGCCAAATAATGGGCATTTTGTTATCTCTTCTATAGTGGTCTACTAGTCCTTTGATATTGTTGCTTGGGACGTGGTCCTCATCATCCGGGAAAGTAGGTTGAGACAAATATCACCTCAACTATGCCTCGTTCAGTGAGGACCTGTGCTTGGACCGCCACTGTGTTCCTTTTGGTGTATTCTGTGATTACTTTTGTCGTTTTCGGGTTTTATTTCCTGCGAGAAATATTAAATTGCTTTTTTTTTGTATTTCCGTCACATATTCTGCCTTTATTTACTCCGGGCTGTTGTATTACCCCCTGAGGCAAACCTATTTTTAATTTTAGAAAAATTAGGCAACTTTGGCATTCGGCCATTGACCTATTTTTCCAGTGAAGGGATACGTAGCCTGCTTTGTAGGTGATACTAAGGAAGCGAGGGGCAATGCCTCCATATATCCCGTGCAGCAGTCTTTCCTCAAGTGCCTATCCATTTGGACGGTCGTATGGTATGAGGTCCTAAGGGATAATCTTTAGACATGATTGCCATTTTTGCAAGGCTCCACTATAGGATACCTATCCCTGTCTTTTATTGGGTTGAGGATGCTTCAGATATTTTTGTGCCTCACCCGTATCCCTAGTCTTCTTCGGCGGTCTGTCTTCTGGGATATCTTCTGGGATGTCTTCTGTATTCTTTTCCTATTGGCTTCTGGAGTCATTGGCGATTCTTTGAACGGGCCGCTTTTCATGAGAACGTGCCGCTCTCATAAGCTTTCTGAAGCTCCTCTGAGGCTGACTCACACGAATGTGGTATGCGATACGGTAACGGTACGGTATACCGGTGGTAATTGATACCGCGAAAATTTCGCAAATGCTTTGCACACCAGTACGGTTCATTTGAAGTAAAGTTGCGGACCAAATAAAAAGTACAAAAATTTGTAAAAATTATGAAAAATGTGCGCTTGTTTCAATGTTCGTAAAAGGGCTCTTTTATTACTTGCCTTGTGTGAAGATGATTCTAGAAAGAGGTAAGTAAAGGCAATTACTGAAATAAATATAATGTAATCAATTAATTTTACAGACGAAATGTATGTGCTCATAATATTAATTTAGAGCATGATGATAAGGGATGATTTTCAACTCTCTATGAAGATCTACGAAAGAATGAACAACATTTATACAAATACTTTCGTATGAAGAAAACTTCCTTTGACGAACTGTTGCAAATAATCATAGGAGATGTATGAAAACAAAACACGAATTATAGGCTTTCTATTTCTCCTGAAGAGCGTTTGGCAATTACATTAAGGTAAGCTAATTCTAACATTGCTTAATTTTTTATTGAGTTTAGCATTAATTGAAGCAAAATGCATTTTTCTCAGTTAAAGATTATTTTATTTATTGAAATGGAATTTTAGTCGGCACTTGATATTATTTGCATAAATGATTATTCTTCTTCATAAAGATAATGTACACTTAAGTCAGAAGATGCGACAGGTAGTGTATTGTTATAGTCAGTCCTCATATTACCAAAAGTGAGAGCTATGGGACTGTTGGGGAATAAGAAGAGGATTGAATAGGAAGTCAAACTTGTTTCATCTTCTTGGTGCTTTATTTCTTCCTCGAGCAGGGGTTGTGCAATCTTCAATTTAATTTGAGACTGTGTTTTAGGTGAAAATGTATTGTTGGTTTGGCATACCCAAGGAACATATATTCAATCGCATCACATTTTTCTTCCTGATTTGTACAAGGTATTTTTGAACTTTGTAAGAATGAAATTACTTTATCCACTGCGAGTGAAGAATTGGTCTTAATGTCGAAAGTCTCACAAGCTCGCGATTTTTTTTTCTCGAGTGAAGAAGCATCAGCACTATTTTTCTTGGAAGTATCTTCCGATATTGTAGCACATTGAATCCGCCATCAAAAGCTGCTTCTTCGAGTATATGTGATTCGATACTCACGTTTGAAGAAGTGGAGGCAAATTTCAAATGTCGCCGAAGGAATTTCATTTGCTTTGACCATACCCAACTCTTATATTTTTTTGCCGCTTGTCCAGTAGTGGTTTTTTTTGCTTCTTAGAAATGCTATGTATGAATCCCTTAAATTTCTCCACTTTGCTTTCAGAAAATCACCAATAAGAATTGAAATTTTATGCAAATGTTTCAATGTTAAAATTATTATTAAAAATTATTTCTTTTAGATTTGTAGCCACTGGGGACTCATATGTAACAATCGGTCATAGTTAAAGAGTGGGGCTTTCAACCGTCAGCAACATTGTGAAAGAGACTTGTGGTGTAATATGGGCAGAACTGCAGCCAATTTACATGCCTGAACCAATGCCTCCTAGAAGTACGGGCCGTAATGCAGAATGATGACGTCAGAGTTTGCGGGAACAATGTCGCGAAAAACACACGTAGCCTTATGGGACGTCCGCGGAAAAATGCTAATTGTACAGGTTGTGTTAAACTGATTGAAGTGAAAACAAAGTGAGATCCGCAGAACAGTGCTAGTGAACAGCTAAAACACAAATTAACGCGGTGCGTGCGGTATAATTGGAAAAATTCGCTACGAAATGTTTATCGGTTGCTGTTAGGTTATGTGATGTTTCGTGTCGATTTACTGTCGATAAAATTAATTGGTACAAAATGAAAGTTATGGCTAAATATTATTATTAGAACGCGTCCACGCACAAAAAACTAATGTTTTAATCATATTTTAGCTTAAAAACCGCAAGTGAAATCTCCATGTACATCGGCACTGCCTCGTGGAAATGTCAAAACTACCCGAATAACTGACATCATAGCTAAAACGATTACGTAGCATGACGGCCCGTACTTCTAGGAGGCATTGCCTGAACCTAATAGGCAGATAAGGAAAAATTCTGCGAAGGGATTTGAGGAGCGATGGGGATTCCCCAATTGTATTGGATGTATTGATGGAAAGCATTTGCCCATAAAATGTCCTGCAAGAAGCGGTTCACAATACTTTTCTTACTTAAAAAAACGTCTATGGTCTTCTTGCTATTGTTGCTTTTTATTGATGCGGGTAAAACAATTTCTTTGATCTTCCTGCAAAAAAAAATGTTTGCCAGGTCAGAGTGAACCTACTCCGGTTGTGTTGCTTGGTGATGAATGATTTCCTCTTAAACCGTACTTATACGTCCTTTTCCGCACAAACAATCGCGCAATGATGCAATTAAGGAAAAATACAATAATAGCTTATGTGCAACCAGACGTATTGTTGCAAACGCCTTTGGGATCCTATCACAAAAGTGGAGAGTATTCCTTAGACTTTCGGAATTAAGCCCAGAAAACTGCCAGAAAATAATTAGAATAGTGTTTGTTCTTCATAGTTTTTTACGACCGAAACAGCAAGTGTTTGTTTGGAGAGCTTTTGCCATTTTTCTTTCTTCCAGTTTACAACTTACCAAATGGGGTTTGAGCAGGGACTCTTGGTCGTTGTTTTCTCCATCCTTTGTTTTCTCCATCCTTTGTTTTCGATGAGGAGTTATTGTTTCTCCTCTTTTTTGCCTTCCTTTGGCCCCCGGTTTTTTATAGATTCGCTTTAGGATTTGGGCCTTGATTGGTCGCTTGATCTGATGGCTAATCCACTGGAGAGCACTAGAGGTTCATTATTTGGAGCACTAGAGTCTGGGGCACTTAAGGCAGTTCCCTCCTTTAATTAAATATTTTTACTCTGAATTTTGTTGACATGAGTATAAGGAATTTCTAAAACCAGCCGTACTAAAAACCCAGCTGTATCCTGGTCTAGGCAAGAAATAAGACGGGCTTTTACTTAACCCCACCAAGAAGACTTCCATCACGTTACTCTCACGGCCGGCTGGATGCTTATCGTATGAAATTTTTTGTTTTTTTTTTGGGTTGCCCGTTGAAAAAATGCCAAAACTGGAAAAATTTGAACATTTGTTACATACTTTCATTGTAGATGTTTGTCTTATGAAATAGCATTATCTGTTAGTATGAAAATAACAAAATACCTGATGCTAACAGCTACTTTACTTTGACATCATATGTAGTGGCGAAACTGGGTCGCAGACCATATAAAAAGATTGCGGGAGACTATTACGGAAAAAAGTCGTGGCAAACTGCGAGCCGAAGTGCTGTTTCATCAAGATAACGCACTGGTTTACAAGGCTGCAGTTGCGATGACTGGAATTCATGAAATAGGATTCGAACTGCTTGAACATCCGCCTTTTTCATCAGATATAGCTCACAGTGACCTCTACCTCTATTCTCGGCTCAAGGAAGACCTTCGGAGCAAAAATTTGGAGATGATAGTGAAGTTATGGCCGCTGCTGTGGCTTTTTGGCAGAGTAAGGGTTTTTCTAATGGTGTCCTGGGTTAGGAAAATAGATGGACTAAATGTCTTGACTGTACCGCACCATTGA
Source organism: Nemotelus nigrinus (assembly GCA_947369275.1). Taxonomy (NCBI): domain Eukaryota; kingdom Metazoa; phylum Arthropoda; class Insecta; order Diptera; family Stratiomyidae; genus Nemotelus; species Nemotelus nigrinus. Next base: position 53,779,428 of record OX376374.1, on the reverse strand, counting down.
ATCTAAATCTGATGCACCTTTTCTTCAATCTAAGCTTGACTGACTTGTTCAGTGGTGCAATATAAACTAGCTCACGCTTAATATTGATAAGTTTATTATAAGTTTAATCTGTAAATACACGGTTATGCAGAACACTTACTCTTTCGCTCCCAACAACTTAGTAACTCGCCTTGATAGCGTTGTTGATTTCGGTATTGCCTTGGATGGGAAACTTCGTTTCACCTTGCACTACGACAACATTTAATCCCGGTCGAATAAACAGCTTGTCTTTATTAAACGACGACCCAAGGAGTTTAAAAACTTGTGGGCTACAATATCATTATACACTGTAGTCGCTCTACTTGAATACACCAGCATTATCTGGAACACCTGCATTATCTGGAAGCTTTTGAAATCCACAGTAAGACTAATGATACACTATTGATTTTGATACCAGGGTATGGATACAATGGTATCAATAACTTGGGAGGGTGATACACACTGTGCCTACGTGGTATTGTGTGACATCACCTGTCAAAAGTGACAGCTGTCAAATTGAGTGTAGAATCAAAATCTGTTTTTTGTCAAATACACTACATAAAAATGTGCTTTTATCTAATTCAGATCAAAACAAGCAACAATTTCAAAATAAAACCATTCAGTGACATTTGCCAATGATCTGTATTGGAAAGTTTAATTGCTACACTCACCACTGGCTGGATATTGTCTCTGCTGGCAGTAAAATCTTACGATATCAATACCGGCCAATGTATGTACCGCTTTGCCGAGCTGGTATTAGCCTGGTGGTATGGACGATACTATGGTATCAATACCAGCAGTGTATCAGTACTCTAACATACTAGAGTCCACACAAAAACAATTTTTACTTTTCGCTCTGAGAGACCCTGTACGACTTCGAAAGTTTAGCGATTGTTGCAGATTGAGTCTGTTGAAAAGTGAATTAAGGCACGTTGGCTTAAAAGCGATAAATAAAGTGTAAGCGAAAGAATTGTAACGCGAGTGATATTTGGATAATAGTGCAATAAATAACGTGTGTACGCGATTAAGTGATCAGAATTAATGTTTAAATAAATGTGTGATTAGCTGTATAAAAGTGTGATTAGTTGTATATTTATTTCGTAAAAGCGGAGAATATTGAATCCACGAAGATGTTTTAGTACAAAAAACAACAATTGGTGTCAGAATAAGGGATTCTTTTGGGTTCGCGATTTGAAAAGTGACTTTTAGTGAAATTGTAGACAGTCAATTTCTATACAACGTGAAAGTTCGTAAAAAAGTACTAAGTGTCGGACAGTTATTTTTGTGAGAAGTTCTCTGGGCAGAACTGAAGAATAATGCCGAAACTGATGAATGAACTAATACTGGCAGAGTTGAAAGTATAGTGCCAAAAACGAGATCTTTCGATAAATGGGAACAAGACGGCTTTACTGTCACATCTCAGGGAGGCTTTGAGCAGGGAAGGCAACAATCCGGAAACGTTTGAACTCTCGGATGAGGAAACCAGCTAGAAACTTGGTCAGGAAGAGCATAGCAGTGAGAAGAAAAATCCGATGATGGATTTGATAACCTGGATCGGTCAAAAATTAGAGCTTAAACAGAAACTCGACCAACCAGCCGGAAGCATCAAGAAACCAATGGAGGACATTAAGGAACAGTCGGAGCAGCAGGCCAGGAAAAGCGAGTGACAGTTGATGGAAGTTAAGGAACAGTTTCAAGAGCAGTTCGAAAGGCAAGGGTAAAAACTGACAGGGTTTAAAGAAAAAATGGATTTGAAAACCACAGGAACTGCTCCAGCTGAATCAAGTGATAATAGAACACTCAAAGCACTCATTTTCAACGGACAAACTTCTTGGACCGTCTGTACAAAGTCCGAGCCCCCATAATCTATTTCCACACAATAAACAATACGAATAGTGACCGACACGCGTGATCAAGTGCGGATAATTGTGGGACACGAGACGAGACAGTACTATCAACTTATCTCATTTGTTTAATTGCGACGAGTGCAGATGTCGACATAACTGTGAATGGGTATCAGTAGCAGAAAACATTGTTAAACAAGTCAAAATCGAATCTCTTTCATCAAACAGAAACCCGTTATCGATAGCAACAAAACGATTAGTATACACAAAAAAATATAGATATGCTATCAGGCTCACTGGATTAATTATAATTGATTTGGCTTATTATTGTTTAATAACCGTTTTTGTACTTTCAATTATTTTGTGCAGATTAGAAAAATTAAAACGGTTGCTGGTGTGCCTCGATTCATCGATACGCTTATCTCACAGCCATAAAATATCCAACCTATTGAAAATCTCATTTATCAGGTATCAGATTTATTGATTAGATTAGACCGCAGTTTCAGTATTATTTGGAGCTCAAGCTGAAAAAGTGCTTCAGTCGGTTGCAGACATCGTTAAGGAACTGCGGGGCTGATCAGCTGCAAAAATGGCACTCAAGTACATCCTTCTGAGCTCAATTGTTTTTCTGGCGAATTCAAACGTTATTGCTGATGGTGAGTGGCTGTGAAATTTTCTTGGCGTGCTAAGGAGCCACTAAAATAAATTTACAACGTTTTGAAATCATTTTTAAATTTTCTTTCTTCCGATCTAGACGACGAAGCCCGTATTCATCCTGATCTCCCATCCTCACCTACGGCTCGAGCTGCAGGACTTGAGGCGAACAGCGAATATTGGCACAACACCGCTCAGGCAGCTCTGGCCGAGAAAGTAGCCAGGCAGCTGAATTTGAACAAGGCCAAAAATGTGATTATGTTCATTGGCGATGGAATGTCCTTGCATACGGTGGCAGCGACGCGATCACTGATTGGAGACGATTCCGCACAGGTGTCTTTCGAAAAATTCCCCCATGTTGGCTTGGCGAAAACATACTGCGTGGACAGGCAAGTCGCCGACTCGGCGTGTACAGCCACGGCTTACTTGAGTGGCGTCAACGGAAATTACGGGACTATCGGCGTGAACGCAAAAGTATATCGCCGCGACTGTGAGACAGCTTTGGACAAATCAACATTTACAGAGAGCATAGCGAAATGGGCACAGGATGCAGCGAAGGATACTGGTCTAGTCACAACGTCCCGCGTAACGCATGCCTCTCCTGCGGGTGTTTATGCGCACACTGCCAACAGAGATTGGGAGAACGATATTAAAGTTCGGGACAATGGTTGTGACTCGGATGCTAATATCGACATAGCGCAGCAATTGGTCGACTGGGAGGTTGGTAAAAACCTCAAGGTTATTTTGGGAGGAGGACGAGGTGAATTCTTGGATACTTCAATGAAAGATGAGGAAAACATCGCTGGATGGAGAGGAGATGGCAAGAACTTAATCAGTCAGTGGTTGAGGAATCACGAATCCCTCGGGAATGCTAGCTATGTGTGGAATCGTGAAAGTCTCTTTGCTTTGAACTTGACGAAGACAGACTATTTGCTAGGACTATTCAACAACGGACATTGCTCGTACCATGGTGATTTGAAACGAAACTCTCGAGAAGCAATCGAGCCTAGTCTTACTGAAATGACAGAAATCGCCATCAAGATGCTACGCAAAAATTCAAATGGATATTTCCTCTTTGTTGAGGGAGCACGTATCGATATGGCGCATCACGACAGCTTGGCCAGAAAAGCGCTTGAAGACACTGAGGAATTGTCGAGGGCCGTTCAGAGAGCGAGATACTTGACATCAGAACACGACACTTTGATCGTTGTTACTTCGGATCACGGACATACTTTTACGATCAATGGCTACCCGGTAAGTTAACTTTTGCATTTGCTCTAAACTTTGCTCTTTCTTTTAACTATTGGCAAATTGAACTTCTTCCATCAGAATCGTGGTGCAGACATTCTGGGGTTGACAGGAAATAAAGGCTCAGACAACCTGCCATACACGGTTGTTTCATATGCCAACGGTCCTGGCTTTGCGGAAACATATTTAGAGGGTGGTGGCGGTCGTCGCGATCTTAGCAACGATGATTTTACTGATGCAGAACACATTTATCCAGCTACAGTTCCCCTTGACGCCGAGACGCATGGAGGAGATGACGTTGGAGTTTTCGCATCTGGACCATTTTCACATCTTTTCGTCGGCACTTATGAACAAAACAATATCCCGCTCTTGATGGCCTATGCAAGTGAGATTGGTCCGTATAGTGATGGGGCGGCTGGATTGACTTATGCTTTGCCATTATTGTTTTCGTCTTTGTATTTAATTCTTCAATATGTAGTTTAAGGGACTGATAAGATTAAGTTTTAAGGTTGCATTTAAATGCGAAATGTGCAAATGATGAATGTATTTTTGTGACCAAACTAACGAAAATTTCATGTTAAATATGAAATAGAGTTTGAATATAAGTATTAGATATTTATCCTTGATCAGTTTGTTTTATTTAAAATTTAATAACTATTTGGTGGCAAAGATGGCTCCATGATAGTCCGTTGGAAGAATAAATTTGTAACTGGGTAATGTTATTGTTGAGACAAGTGATTGATTTTTGAAATCAGTCATTACTCAGTAGTGGCACTTAAGCGATGGAGACAAGCAATAGCTCAGTGGTATAACGAATTTATATCGATTGACCTGACTTCGAATTTCACTGAACAACATGTTTGTTGTAATTCTTGAAATATACTTATGGCTGATCGAAGTCACAAAAAGGCTACCTAATTCTGGAGTCAAGGAAGGCACCACGCCTAGTAAATTATAGAACAGAATTTGATACAAAAACCCAATCAAAAATTCTGACCAGAAGACGATTTGACGAATTAAGCTCATCATGTCCGATGCTCATTTTTAGCAAAAGTGCTTTTCGTATCCATGCCAGCCTAAACGGATCGAAAGACGCCTATCCACACAAACAAGCAAAACCACAAACGCAGCACAATCACAGCATCTTGGCAACCGAGAGAACATTCGAATAAAAATGAGTATTGGATAATTATCTAGAAATTCGATAAGTGACTTATAAACAGCCCTTTGACGAAGTTAGGAAGGCAGTCTGATGAAGCGTGCCGAGCTATGAGCAGTAAAATTGTTTTATGCGAGCTGGGAAAATTTTTATGTACGAGAACGGTTTGCAATTATCAGTTTAATATAAACGAGTTTAGTTTCAATTAAACAAATTGTTTGCATTTGTAAACGAAACATATCATGAGTCCACGAGCGGTATTACATTATATCAAGTTAAATTACCTTATGAATATTATTATATCAAGTTAAACGTGTATACGTGTATACTTACATAAATATACATTTTAAAAGTGGCTAACAGATGAAATATCCAAAAATTAAACATTGATATATTTATCTTTGATTTAATGTTACATAATACATAACATAATTACAAAACATAATTTGCTCCAACTTTTCACTGCTCAAATTCATTCGGTGATCGTTCATAGCAAAACCAGTTCTTGAGAAAGTCCTCTTAAAAGCTGCAGATATGATAACAACACTGCACTTGGTCCGATATTTTTATGCCAGCTTTGGAAACATTTTTCAATGGTTTTTCCACCAAACCGTGGAATCATTTCACTTTCTATTTTCATGCTGTTGGAGCAATACTTTATCATCCAGATACAGCTCTAAATTCCCAAATCACATCAGATAAAACTGTTTTGAGTGTCCTGGATTCCTTAATCGAAGATTTAGCTTACTCCAAATATTAGGCTTAATGGAAGTGACATTATGTAAAGTTGCAGTAGCATTTGAATATGACATATTCTGCTCTATTAGAAGGACAAGTCAATTTTGACAATATTGCTTTGTAAAACTGCTTCCGTATTGTAACTTATTGGTTTGAATCGTGAGTCCAGTATATGGCACAATCCTAAATTTTGTTGCGTTCAATATTACCATACATTTTTTCGATGTCTTCTTTAAGTTTCAAAATAATTTCAAACGATAAAGAAGAGTTCGAATAGCACTGATCTTCCAATAAATCATTCAAATTCGTTAGAGAAATTGCTAGCTAATCCCCCAGCTAGATATTTTAGCCCAGTTAATGATCGAGTCACCTCTTCAAACGGAGTCAAAAAAGTCGCCAAGTGTTGATATACAGTTCGATCACCTTTAACTTCTGTTAAATTCGGCCAATATTGGCTAATCACATAGCAGTTGTAGGTTTACCACCATCATTCAGCTCCTCATACCTCCTTTGCATGCAGAATATAGAATTCCATCACGTAGGAACGTCCCAAATTAAATACTTACGATGATCAGTACATGAGTATTTGGTCTGATAGTCCAGAAGTCTTCCAGTTGCTTGCGAGCTTTGTTTAAACATCAGTCGCCAATATGCCAATAGCAAGGTTTATGCTCCCAACTGAGTTCTTCCCATATCGCTTTAGAAATATTTCTGGCATTGTCAGAAATCGCCAGACTAACTTTTGCTTTTAAATTTGATCTTTCGACGATGATCTTAAGTTCACTTGCCGAATTACTTCCATGAGAATCTTTTCAACCTAATAAAATAGATTTAAACTCATAATCTTTGACTCAATAATAATAAAAGCCAACTGTGCACTTGGCTTCTTAGAACGACGATCTAAAGAGTTCAACGACATTCTTCTGACTAAAATCCTGTTCTGCTCTCTGGTTTGCCCTATCCTACATTATGGGTGCTTGATGTGGTCTCCATATTACAAGGAGCGCATAGATCGCATTGAGTCTGTCCAAAAGAAATTTTTAATTTTTGTTCTTAGTTCTTTCCGCTGGTCTAATCCTATTCGCTTACCTCCTTATGAAAACCGCTTGCAACTATTGACTATGGACACTCTTGAAACTCGACGTCAAAATTTCAAAGCTGTATTCGTTGCGAAGTTACTCAGTGGAAACGTGAACTCTTAGTTTTCGTTATCAAAACTGAACTTTCGTGTTTGCCACGGTGAACGTAGACATCATAGCACTTTATCCATCCCGTTTCATAAGACCAATTATGGATTGAATGAACCAATAGCCTGAAGCTTTACCTCAGCGTAACAAATGTTCGACTTTAATTATACTGTTGATGTGTTCAAGTGTCAGCTTAAACGATCGATTAATTGTCTTTCATAATTTCATATATACATTTTTTTTGTAGTAATCATTCCGTTGATGAAATTGTCAATAAATAAATAAAAAAATAGTATAGTATGCCGTCACCGCAAGAAAGCTTTCATTCATTCTAGGCGTCCAACAATCAGTTGCTATACACTCGTATTTTACTTACACTCATTTACTGATTTGCATAAGTAAAACTAGGCACATTACTCGAATCATTTCTACTTTGATGCAATAAAGTTACATCTTCTGAAATTGATAAGTGTCCATGCTATTTTTCATGTGCGATCACAACGTTCCAGTCGTTTGCTTTTATTTAATAGACTGATTGCAGTATTTGCAAGTAGCGAAAATATATTTTGAATGTACTTCCACAACGGATTGTCTCTGCATCGTATACACATTTTCACAAAAACATTTTTTTTACTCATTTCACTTATTCAAACTTCTTCTATATAGGAATTTGGACAGGACAGCATTGCTATTTTTTAATTCACTTTTAATTTTTATTCAATAATTATTGACTAAATATACTAACACTTTACAACCAAAACACTTAAGCCAATATCTATCGAGCCCGTGGTTAAAAAACTACTACTCATAATAATATTCTTGCAAAATGCTCATCAGCTGTGAGGACGACGACAGGGCTTTTCCCTAATTATTATTGTGAATGTTATATTTTATGGTTCTCGTACACCCTATTTAAGTTACTAAGTGTTTCTCCTGTACTCAACATCAAGTTTGTGATTAGAAATTTGCCTAACAGAAGCAAAAAATACTTAAAACTAACGTTGTTCGTCATACATTCGAAATGTTCAAAAACGTTCGCTACCAATAATATGAAAATTGAAAGTAGTTCTGTCCAAAATTTCACGTTTTCTTTAGGTTTTTACTTCTTCTGAGGGAAAAGACTGACGAAAAACGAAAAAGCACATCGAATAACGACTGACAAAAAACAATTCCGCATCGCACATCGTTCCTGTAGACTGCCGGAATTGCATCGCATCTACCGTTGACTTATGCTTGAGTTACAATCAATGCAACCAACATTCGCTGCCAAGTTTTGTTGGTGGAACGAGTTACAATCAATGCAACACAACATTTACCGTCATCTGTCACTAGCTATATTAACGAACTTGTTGTTTGATAATATGGATCCTTTGCAGTCTCGGAAAGTGATATCAGTGAGTATTTGATCCTTTAAAAGCTGCAGCGTATATTGCAGAGCAAAAATGAGCAAAAGAAAAACAAACTTTGATTGTCATTTGCATAGGACATTTCCCATTTCCCGGACTCTCATAGGAACAGGTGGAATTGGATATTTTCAAAAATGTTGTTGCCATGCCAAGTTTGAGGTATGACCAAACTCTGCTGCGCAACAAAGTTGTGTTGCATCATTGTAACTGCTCTCATACGTTCTCATGGGTTCAAACTCATTTTGTTGTGCAACAAATGTTGGTTGCATTGATTGTAACTCAGGCTTTAGGAATGAGCAACTGAAAACCTAGGCAACGAGTGCTTGTATACATTTCGTCTCGGCATGGGCAAACACGAAAAGAATCGCATCCCTTCGGTGGCATCGGCATCAGATATCTTATAATTCAATAACCGATGCCGGGATCGTATCCCTTATCTGAAAAACGACCCATCTCTACTTTAATAGTCTATAAAAATGCAAAGCATTTTATCGTGCATTCATATGGTAGCCTTAACTACAAAAATACTTAACACTTTTTTCAGCAATTCATTTAACTCATTAGATTCAATTGAATTGAATTTCATATCAGTTTAAGTCAATACTTCATTTGTCCCCAATTGATATCACCCGTCAAGATTATTACCACTTTCCACCACTTTTGTAACAAAAACGTTTTGCCAGAAACCTCTAGAGATTTTGATGAAGGTCAAGAACTTTGTATGATTACTTCACCATCCGGGGGGTAGGTTTTCGTGCTAGTGAAGGGGTGAAGAATTTTGAAATAGATGACCTAAAACTATTTCCTTAGCATGATAGATGGACGTTTGAGCTTTGCCTTTAGTGGCTTGTGGCTCGAAATTCTAACCTTTTTGAAATTTTTCAAATACAGAATATGTTTGTAGCTAAGCTCATCTACTTAGTTACTTTAGCTGTTTTAAGGAAAAGAGGGAGATCGAGTTGGTTCGTGTCCGGAATTAAGGTGTCTTAGAAGAGAAATGTGGGATATAAAAGATAATTGGTTTTGATCAAGTTAAACAAAACAAACAAGTTCACTTGGGAACTTTAATTGCTGTTAGCAAAAGCTCATTTACCTATGAGCTATTCCTAAGATGAGGTTCTGATCGTTAAGATCCAGGTCTAGGATGGAGCGATTGGATGATAGGATTGGGGTGATCTATGGCGCGTCGAATAGAGTTGTTTTTGAGATGAACCAAGTAAGAGGCAAGAGGTGCTATTTTTGATTGGTGGTATAGCTCACTATTCCTGTAGTAGTGGCCATTGGCCTTAAAGTAGAGTGACGTGATGTTTCGGAGGATGCGGCGTTCAAATTGTGCCAGTTTCTCAAGTACGTAAGGAGGAGCGGAGGACCAGATAGGGGCACCGTAAGTAAGTATAGGTCTAATCAGTTGTTTATAGGCGATTGTTTTTGCTCGAGTTGAGATAATGGAGTTCGGCTTGAAGATACAGCCTATGTGGTGGTATGCGCCGGCTGCCCTGTTGAGGCTTGTCTGAACGTGTTGACTACAGCTCCAGCGAGGGTCGAGCTTTATGCCAAGGTATTTAACTGTTTTCGAAGGGGTGATTGACTGCCCATTAATAACAATTTTGGAATTTTTGATTGCTTTTATTCTTCTCTTGAAATCGGTATGGGTGCCTCTGAAAAATATCAGTTCGCTTTTGTTGGCATTTATGTTGGCATTTATGTTTTGAGTAATATGCCACGAGCTGATTAGCGTACCTTTGTAACACCGCTGTTACGAAGTTCGGGTTATGTTGAGAATTCCAGAAGAGGAGATCATCTGCGTAAAGATTGACAGAAACACCTATGGGAGAATTATTTGAAATTCCTGGGATATCTGCTGTGAAAATGTTGAATAAGATAGGTCCGAGAACGGAGCCCTGAGGTACACCTGAGTCGATTGGAAATTCATCCGAAAGAGCCCCATTAAAGGTGACGAAAGCCTTCCTGCCACAAAGAAAGTTATCAACAATTTTAATTAACCATGTTGGGAAGCCAAAATTGATCATCTTGTATAGGAGTCCTTCAATCCAAACGGAGTCGAAGGCCTTCTGCAGATCAATGAGACAGGCACCCAAAACCCTTTTGTTTTGGATACTTTCCTCCACGGCACTTTTTAGAACCATAAGTGCATCCACTGTGGAGTGTTTGGCTTTGAAGCCGAATTGTCTACTGGGTATGATGTTATTCTCTTCTATGGAGTGGTTTAGATGTATTTTAATGATCCTCTCGAGTAGTTTTCCCAAATTTGAGAGGAGAGAAATTGGACGAGTGTTAAGGAAATCACAGGATCCTGACGCTTTTGGGATTGGAAATATTTTCGCACGCTTCCACGCAGTGGGAAAATATCCAATATTAATACAAGAGTTGAATAGGACGGAGAGGTGATCAAAGAAGCAGGTAGGGAGCCTTTTCAAGATGAAATTGAAAATTTTATCTTCTCCGGAAGATTTTTTAGAGGAGAGGGTCGACACCAGGGTAACAAGGGTTTCTTTATCTACAAAGGAACCATGGCCTTGGGAATTTGTGGAAGGATTTGCTAGACTGAACCTAGAAAGGGTAAACGATTGGTTTTCTTGCCGAAAGTTAGAGATAGAAGTCTTGACGACTGAAGCAAAGTTGGGATCAGAGCTATGTTTCTCACCACGGTAGATAAGAGAAAAGGCAGCAGCAATAGCGTCAGCAGTGGCTCTATCATCAGGGAGTGGGCTGCCATTAGAAGTGAAATTACATTTAAGTCTCTTTCGACCTGTGATTTTATTAATTTCCTGGAACATGTCTTTACCAGGTACTATTTTTTGGAGACGTTCTTCGAATTTTCCGTTAAGATGGGATTTGGTTTTGGCCATGATTAAAATGTTTAGGTATTTAATTAGGGCAGAGGTATACTTGTATTGGTTATTTTCCGTATTTAGATGTCTGCGGTAGATTCTGCTAAGACGACGTCTTAATGTTTTCCGCCGATTATGGAGCTGAATGATATCTTGTGGTAAGTCACGGAAGGCAAAGTTTGTTGATTTTTTTGGGATAGCTAAACTATCAATGACCGAGGAGGTGATATGGTTGAGCTTTTCAAGAGCCTCGTCAATTTTTTGTGAGCAAAGATTTTGGGAGCTGTCAAGACCAAGGTTTTGAATTTGAGTTGCAACGTTTGTTGCGAATCGGTCCCAGTTGATTTTATTATAGGGGATGAAATACTCGGGGTCAACGGTTAGAAAGTCTAGGCCATGTTTCCTTTTGATGCATAACTGGATCAACTGATGATCAGAGTCAGCATCGTGGACTTGGCATTCGTAACTGCCAAATTGTGGGCGAGAGCTAACCAGACTTGGGGACACAAGGAAGAAGTCAATTATTGATGAAGATCGACGAAAGGTTGGTTCCTGCGGAAAGATGGGCTTGATGAGGCTTGGGGTCTGTGTAAGCCATTTCCCTATTGCCTCGCCGTATGGGTTGTTGGTGCTATTGCCCCATGATTGTGATCTGGCATTAAAGTCACCCCCGAGGATGACCAGCCCTAGTGAGGATGCAGTTGCCAGAATGCAGTCCAGGTCCTGAATCAGCATTGAACCACTGTTATGATGGTGGACATAGATACCTACGAACACTATGTGGTCATTCCCCAGCTGAAGGCTGATGCAGATAACTCCCATGGTTGTGAGTCCTGGAATCAGATGCCGTTGAGTTTTGAACCGTTCTTTTACTAAAAGTGCGGTTCCCAAATTAGAAGAATTCAGATCCTCAGACATGTCCTCTCGAACGATTTTGTACCCATCCATGGCTACACGGTGGCGGGATTTCAGCTTGGTTTCAGAGAGGAAAAGTATATCAGGATTCTCATTGTTCAGAAATTCCTGGACGAAGTTCCTTTTATAGATAGGAGCTAAGGTAACAATATTCAAAGCTGCGAATTTAAGAGGACGCATTACCGGCTAGGCGAAGGGCAAATGAAATAAAGGCATCTCGTTTCTCTGATTGAGAGGAAAGTTTACCAAATGTTGGGATGAAATCCTTGATTTGGTTTATCAACGCGAAGAGATTACATCCAAAGAGATTTTGGCATTCACCAAAGACTACTGAGTCGATGGTTGGCTGTGATTTGTTTTTAGCCGTACTAGTTGTTTGAGTAGAAGGAGCAGAGGGTTTTCTTGAGGTTATATTTTTATTTTCTGCCGCAAAGTGGCTGGCATAGGAAACACCAGGTCGGACAGTATTTTGAATGGCCGCAGCCACAAAGTCTTTTTTGCGAGCTTGTTTAATTACTTTCGCTGCTTTGGTACATCGCACTCCTTAGTTGCGTGTATTTTATCGCACTTGACACAGCGAGTGCCAAGGCCGCAGTTAGACGCAGTGTGTCCAAAACGTTGGCAGTTGAAACACTGCATGATGTTCTTTTTTTCTAAGCGGTCCCACTGAATCCGCTGGTGCAACAAAAATTTGATGCTTAGGACTACCTTCGCATCTACTCCAGGTGCGAGCTGGACTAAAAAGATTCCTAGTTTTTTAGCTTCTTTCCGTGAGTGGACAGTAGAAAACCGCTTCACGTTAGAAACCTGTGCTCCTAGGAGCCGTGTCAGCTCAGCGGAGACATCTTCTTCGTCGTAGGAAGTGTGCACTCCCTTTAGCAGGATAGTTGTCCTCTTAATGCTTTGTGGTGTGTACGTAAAACAAGGTATGGATTTGGTTTTTAGAATTTCAAAGAGCCGCTGGTGCGACTCAAGGCTCCTAGGGAAGAGAGTCGTTTTATTGAGGTTGGTAACCCTCGCCTCAAATTCAGGAATTTTTTCCCCGTTGCTTACGCAAATCGCTTCAAGATTTTTCCTGAAGCCTTTAAGTTCCAATTTTTGACACACAATGGGGGGGATCCTCCCACTTTTATCCTTGGTGACTTGGCCTTGAGGAGTCGAAACCTTTCTTCTTTCAGGATTCGGGACCATTCGACGTGGAGTTGGAAGAGTAGGCTGAGGGGCAGCAGAGCTAGCCCTTTTGACTACGTCAGACAGTTCCGGAAAGCTGACTGATGTGTCATCGGTGCCTTTTTTAGGCTTTGGGCCAAAAGGCGATAGGGGAGGTGAAGTGGGGCTTACCCTTTTCCTTCCACCAGGAATAGAAGTTGGTGCTTTAAAAGGGCACTCAACTAGCTCTTCGGTGACCTTTGCTCCTAGGTCGCTATTATTATGGACATCGCCTGTGTCCATTTTTTCTTCGTTCTCGCTTTCCTCGATCGTGGTTTCTCCCACGTCCGTTTCGAGGTCCGCCGCAAGATCTTCCGTCTCATCATCACCAGTTAGTTTACCGGCACATAAAGAAAGTTTGCATTGTTCGAGAAGTTCCAGAAGGAAATCTTCTCGGACATCCGCGTTAAACTTTTTGCAGAGCTTTCCCAGCCTCTGCTTAGTTTTCTTTGCGAAATAATCGCGTTCCTTATCCAACTCGGTGGTGTCCGTCCCACCGTCCGTCATCGCGGCCAGTTGCGCACTTGAAACTTTTTAATATTTCTTTAAACAAAATTTAATCAAATAAAGGGTAAGGAGCAAAATGATTTTAAATATGATTTTTTAACAAATTCACTCGCGATCAATGCCAAACGTGTCACAAAATACACTTTTAAAATATAAATATTCAAAAATATGTATTTTCGCAAAGAAATTCAACTTACTCACACCACATATACGCCCGCTGCACAATCCGCAACTGATCGGCTTCGAATTCAGTCGTCCTCGGCTCGAATCCACGATAATATCGATTTTCGCTCCTCGCACGTCTGTCTGGTTCGGGCACTTGACTCGAACTCCGATTACTTCACCATTCAGTAAAACCATAGATATAAGAAGAATGGATACGAAATGGGCCGACAGAAATGAATCAATTTTTGACCTCTGGTCGCAATGTGTTTGTGTAAAACAACAACAAATTTTTTGCAGAAAAGTTGATGTATTTGGAAATTTGTGTCCATGTATTAGTTTCCCCGCTATCCCAACCACCCCGTAGGTAACTTTCCACCATTAGCCCCTTCAATCCTCTCGCGCACAAAGCATGTTAAAGTTGCCTTTCCGCCATTTCGATCTAATTGTCAAATTGGAGGAGAACTACTTGGATTTGACCAGATTTGACAATGAGCACCAAAAAATTACTACCATCCCTTTCAATGTAAATCTTATGGGCATGTCCACTCCATTTCTACTAGTAAAACCTATACCAAATCAAAACAAGAACCAGTCGTTTTTATTGAATTATCACCGAAAACTGTCAAGTTTAACCAAACTGTCACTTAGTCGCTGGCAACTCTAAAACGAGGAAGCATGTAGCAATTTTTGATTTGTCTTTAGTAGTTGAAACCAAAGTAGTGGAATATGTAGAGCATCGGCTTCTAGCGTGTATGGGACTGGGCTGAATTTGAAAAAGGTCTGGTGCTAGCTGCGATCATATTTGCAAAACTATTTGCTTTGCCCATGAAATCATGGGCAAGATGCATAATATCGGACAAGATGCGTGCGTACAGATGGTTAGAATATTTATAAAGAAACTTCGAATATTTATAAAGAAATTTCTCAACAGAGAAAATCTGACCTACCTGCACGATATTACCACTTAAATTTCACACCATGCAGAAGGGTGCGAAGTTTAAGTATACAGATATGCATACCGTGTATGTAGGTAGGTATCCTTTGATAAGATAAGCCATGTTCACCCTATGTCTTGCTAAATGTCTTGTCGACTGTTTTGCTGGATGGCATCACGAAACGTTCGTCCAATGTGTAATTGGGGCATAACACGAAGCATTTCTAATCGTATGTTCGTTCCAGTGCTGCCAGAGAGGCGCTGCGGCTTAACCCCAGACAATTCCTATTTACCCCTGAAAATACCCTAAGCAGCGATAGTTACGTCATTTCCGGGAAATTTTTCGGGATTCTCAAAAACCAGGTTAATTAAATATAAATTTTTATATGTGAACGACTTCCGTCACATAAAGCAAACTTTTTTAAGGTGAGGTGAAACTTGTCCCCACTCATCTTAATCTTTCGGGACTACTTTTTTTCCTGGGTGCGTGAAGTTTTCACTCAGAAAAAATTAGTCCCCAAAGGTTCGACAGAGTTGCGAGAGACAGTTAGACAGTACCATGGGCATATTTCATCGCAATACACATCAAACACCGATAGAGCGAGAGCGGTTAAATGACCCCATCATGGATTTGACGACAGCGTATTGTAAATAGTACCTACGAAAAAGTGAATCGGTCACTCAGCTGAATAGATAGAGATAGAGGGGTACGGCAATCGCGGCCTCTGTCGTCAATCGGTAAGGCAGAATTATCAATTTTGAAACAGCATCACCAATATCCGCTTATTGGAATGATTGAAGATTGATATTTTATATGTTTTTATATCAGAAAAAGATGGACATGACGTATTTCGAAATTATTATTTATCGAAACATCCGTACCGGAAAAATGCATTATCAAATTTCAGAATATCCTAAACAAAACCCTGTATATTTTTCCCCCGGTTTGTCCCTTGATGTTTTTAAAATATCCCTAAATCTAGGGTTAAAATCACTAATATGGCAGCACTGGTTCGTTCCTTCAGAACGCTCAAGTGATTTCCTGACTTTTTATTTCATTTAAGCGGTCAGTGCTTGCCTACTTCAAAATATTTATGATCAATTTGCAGTTTTTTTCCGCGTCTCTCTTTATTTCTTCTAACATATTCATGTGACTTTGTATCGTCTTTGTCTTCTGATATTGTTGTTTTGATTACTAGTTATCTTCAGGTATAAATTTTAACATCTTCATTGAATCTCTCTGCAAACAGTGGCTCCGAAGGTATTCCTAATGTTTTCGTTAAGCCTCTTGCATCTGTTTTATGTGTTAGTTTCCTCTATCTATTTAATTTAATTTAAGTTTGAGCGTGGATGCTTTTAATTGAAAGTTTTCAACGTTTTTTTAAAGTTCAAAATTAGGACACATTGTTTAAATTGCCGATTACCTTCCGATGTCTCTCCTCTCTTGTTTCCTTTTGCTCATGAGAGAATTCAGGCTGTTCTAAGTCATTTGCTTCTAAAATCAGCATGGATTCATTAAAAAGCGTTCGACGAAAACTTACATAGCCAAATTCACCAATGTTGTTGCCTGTTTCTTAATTTTCCAAGCTAACGTATCAATAGTAAAATTTGTCAATAGTAAATAAACAAATAAATGACGTGACTGGATTTGTATTATGTGATTCAAAGTAGACGTTTTAAGCAAAAACCTTTTATTTAACTTTAAAATCATTTCAATTTTAATACTTATCGTGTAACTATATCATTTAAAAATTTCGAATCTAAATTGCAATCAGCAACGAGCTAGATAAAAAACTGCCCATGTGTTTTTAAAAATACGAGGTTTGTTCAAAAAGTATCGCGAATTTCATGTTTTTTCAAGAATTATTTATTTATTCATGAATATCTATTTTGTCCCCTTCAAAGTAATCCCCATCAGACATTACACACTTGTGATAACGTTTTTTCCAATCCTCGAAGCATTTTGAAAAATCATTTTTTGTGATCTTGTTCAGCTCCTCCTTCGATGCCGTCTTTATCTCCTCAATCGTGGCGTAGCGTCGTCCTTTCATGGGCCTCTTCAGTTTCGGGAACAAAAAAAAATCACAGGGGGCCAGGTCTGGGGAATACGGTGGCTGCGGCATTATTAGAGTGTTATTTTTGGCCAAAAATTCGCGCACAAGTAACGATGTGTGAGCAGGGGCATTATCATGGTGCAAAAGCCAATTTTTGTTCTTCCACAAATCCGGGCGTTTCTGGCGGATTGCTTCTCGCAAATTGCGCATTACTTGAAGGTAATATTCCTTATTGACCGTTCTACCCTGCGGCAAGAACTCATAATGCACCACGCCCCTGCAATCGAAGAAAACTGTCAGCAAAACCTTCACCTTCGACCGAACTTGGCGTGCTTTTTTCGGTCTTGGCTCGTGCGGCAGCTTCCATTGGGATGATTGAGCTTTGGTTTCTACGTCATAACCAAAAACCCATGATTCGTCACCAGTTATGACTCTCTGGAGCAAATTTGGGTCGTCACGGACAGAATCCAACAGCTCCTGAGCAATGTTAATGCGATGCTGTTTTTGGTCGAAATTGAGCAATTTTGGTACGAATTTCGCGGCGACTCGTCTCATGCCCAAACTATTGGTAATAATCGAATGGCACGAGCCAATCGATATATTTAGGTCCTCAGCAACTTCTCTGACGGTGATTCGACGATTGGCCAATACTAGTTTCTTTACTTCATCAATGTTTTCGTCTGTTGTTGACGTGCTCGGGCGTCCGGAACGCTCTTCGTCGCTCACATCTTCTCGGCCCTCTGAGAACATTTTGTACCACCGATAAACGTTGCTTTTGTCCAAAGTAGCTTCGCCGTATGCAACAGTCAACATTCTGAATGCGTCCGCGCACTTTAAGTTGTTTTTCACACAAAATTTGATACAAATTCTTTGATCCATTTTTTGAAATAGACGAAAATCGAAGACAAGCTAAAACACGCCCACGCACAATAGCTGTCAAAAACTGACTGGACATTCAAAATGGCCGAAATTGTCAACATAAGTGAGGGTCATGAGTACCAACATAACGCCACCAAAAGATCAAAAATCGAACATACGTAGCCCGCGAAAATTCAAAATTCGCGATACTTTTTGAACAAACCTCGTAACTCATTTCAATAACTCTTCCAGACAATATCAACATTTTTTTTCAGTAATTAAATAATAAATTAAAATCGATTAATTTCATTGAAATCTTGTATCATATATTGGCATCATTATGAGAACTTAATCCATTGAAAAAAACAAAGAAAGGTATTTATCTTAAGTAATTTTCATTTAAGTGATATTATTGGAATTAGTATGATAAGAGACCGTGTGATTTTCTTAGCACTTTGTCCTATTCAAATCACGTAGTAAAGATATTTGTGTGCAGCTAATATGCTTACTTGGTGCGGTATTGAAAATAAGCTCAACATTTTTTTTTATATAACGTATGTGAAGTTCAAGGTGAAATAGATAAAATTATAAACGGTTACTCATATGTCTTATGAAGATTTTAAGGCATGGTAGTTAGGCTGCTTTCACACTATACAGTTTCAACCGTACGCCGAAAAACCTTACGGCGACATTTTTTTAGTGGTGTGAAGAAGAAGAACATAGCCTATTTCACATTTCAAGGTTACGGCGAAATGCCATGACCGTATCTGTAGGCTCCTTTCACATTATGCGGTTTCCACCGTACGGAGACATTTTTTCAGTGGTGTGAAGAAGAGCTTAGCTATGGCTTAGCCTCTTTCACATTTCCCGGTTACGCCAAAATGCCGTGGCCGTACCGTGTTGCAGTCGCCCACTGCCACTGCAATCCATGGCGACCGGACACTCAGTGCACTCAGACTGAGTACAGGCTTTCACATTAGATGGTTTCAAACCGCAATCAAATAAAGCAATAGATATCCGATAATAATTGAAGACTTTATTTTCATCTTTCCTTAGATCCTCGAATAAGGCATGAAATAGTCCCACTTCTTTTTCCAAACATGGCGTTTGCATTGTCGTCTTTTTCGGTTACCATTATATAGCCATAAGCATAATGCAACATTTTTGTGCGATTCATTTTCACTAAACAGCACACTATTTAATCACAAACTGTGATGTGACAAAAAAGCGTGCATAAACCGTATGGTGGGAACATGTTGCTCATTCAGATTTTCACCGTACGGTTTTTTGCCGTACGGTGGAAACCGTATAGTGTGAAAGCATTCTTAGACTGCGGCCTGGTATCGAGTTATGTCTCTGGTTCGAAGCTGGACACGAGCAATGATTCATGGTCAAAAAGTGGACTCGAAAAACCCTAATTTTCGCATAAAAACTATGTCTCAATGCTGATACAGTTCAGCGAAATAACGTTATAGAAGTTAGTTATATTCTGAGAGTATCTTCGATTCAAAAATATAAAACAAAATAGCTACCAAGTATATATTTTCTTAGCTGCCAGATTGAGCAATCATTTCTAATGAAGCAAAACAAAGAAGTTGCGTTTTTAAAAATAATTCGATACGGCGTAATAAAATCATGTTTTTATCTATAACCGGTATCCAAAGAGTGTGAAAAGAATAAACATCACAAAATTGAATATAAGCAATAGTAGTATCATGAAAGAAAAATAATAGCAATAAACTGAATTTAATCAAATTCGATAAATCAATTAGAAATGTGACGGCATGCTGCTGAATTGATTGACGCCAACAATAAAGTTGAAAATGCTTAGATTAAATGTTTTGTGATTGTTGGCGATTGAAGTTTTCTAACTGATTTAAAAAAAAAATCACTCAGATCGTAAATTTTCCAAACAATGATGTATTCCCACATGTGTGTTACTATACTATCAAAACTTTCCAAAACAATACGCGCTAATCAATTCTTAAGAATAAAAACGTAAAGGATTAAAAGATGTATAGCCTGAAGCTCTGTATATGTTTCGTTTAACACTTCCGTGTTTGTGGGGGTTTTTCATTTTATTTTAACAAGATAAATAAATATCCTGCATTTATATTATCCTATTTTTGATATAAAGGTCAAGTTGTACTACCACAACTACCCTACTAAGCATAAACGTTCTATCTACATTTTGGTATTATCGAGATATTCAATGATTTGTGTTTTGATTTGTACCGGAAATATATGGAGGGTGCACTTTTCAATATTGATTTTAACATACTTCCACAAAAGATAGGGTTTTTCAAATTTTGTGCAATGATGTTATCCGGTATTAACTCAAAAATGAGAAAAGGGCAGATAGAACGTTTAGACTTAGTAGGGCAGACAACTTATTTATTTATTTATTTATTGCCCAAATCCACAGAACAAATCCAATTATAGATAAGACAAGAAGAAAAAATAAAAATACATAAAAGTATATAAATATGTAAGAAAAAGAAAATAACATGAAAACCAAGAAAATTAATAAATTCAGAATGGAATAATAATACAAAAAAAAAAAAGCTAATCGACCGAAAAAGAAACAAACAAATTGAGTAAATTAGGACATATTTCGATTATAAGAAAGAACGTTATTTTTTAAAGTACTTTTAAACACAGATAACGTTTGAGGCAGAGGGCAAACGCAAAAGGGGGGAAAAGAAATAGGTGTTAAATAATGTTCTATTAGGACGGCCCTGTCTGAGGGTTGAATTTATTCGAAGCTTCATTATTGATCAATAAATACGAGAGTGGAGTCATAAAATGCGCGCCTCATTTGACTCCTGAATTTTACTGAAGCTAAATCAAAGCCAGATGTGTGATGATGGTTGAATTTGAATCATGGACCAGTTTCTTTGTCCTGGTAACGTCCTTTTTTTTAAATAAAGTTTTCTAAAATATATTCGAGAATCCACTTTAACTTCCCTCCTTCGACAAATACATAATAAGCCATAAAAAGGCATAATAAGCCATTGAAATTCGGCTGAATAGTATTTCGTATATGACTGATTTTTAGTTCTAATTTGCTTAGTAGATCAAGTGATTTTTTTAGCTTTTTGTTTTGTGGCAGCATCACTTGTAAAGTTCTGCAGTTCACAACAAGTAGCAGCGTAGCGTAAACATCAATAACATAGAATAGTATAGTTTGTTATGTACCTATCGGTTGTAGAAGACGTTGTGGAGTAAAGATGCGTATATACATTTGTGCTATTTTTGAATTATAAATAGCCACGTGACGCAAATAGGATCATTTAGATAGAACACAAGTAGTTGTTATAATAGCTACTCTTCAAATTGTATTCAACTATTACACACATCAAACTACTATACCTCCATTTTGAAAACCATGACCTTCCTTTGATGACCTTTTTGTAGACCTCAATTTCAACAATTAAAAATCAAATAAGATGCAGCAAAATTTGACAAACTCAAAAGTGAGCTCTATGTTGCCATTTCGGAAACAGTGGATGACATAGTTGTGAATCTGCCCTATTTTTTCTATGATAATGCCAAAGCTCAAGGCATTACCCTGTGAAGCAAATGGTTAGTTATGGCGGTAGGGAGACACATATGGGAGAAGCCGATATCAATTATTCCATTATTCATTAAGTATCACATTTTTCCTTATTTTTATCCAAGCGCTAGTGTTTTGCGCCTAGACACAGCTAAGGCTATAATGTGGCACTTAATTATTTGGGCGCTGGTATTATGCACAGTTGCCAGCTTTTAAGACAACACAAAACGAACAAATACAACCATGAGTAAGGTGAGATTTGAACCAGCAGGCAGTAGGTCGCTGTTTCGGACTAGTGCGTTGACGAGCTAAGCTACCGGCTTCTCAAAACAAGTACAAAACTATTAAAACAATATAGCTAGCAACCTTCTCGCTGTAAAAAGACGCTCAAACACAAAATTTGCTCACCGGAATGGGAGAGACGATAAAATGACTACAACCGCTAACAACCAGGTGAATCAATCTTTTCTTAAAAACATATAGCTCCCACTCGTGTACAATATGTAACAGCTATATGCGACTTAACGGAATTATCCTGCCTGGCAGAGACAGCCGACAAAATTCTAAGAACTCAGGAACCAGACACTATATTAGAAGTGACAACTGATGAGGCAATAAATAACCTAAACCAGAAAATTGAAGAAATTAAAACTACATTGAGTATTTTCACTCTGAAACCAAAGTCGTTCAAGGTCTTTAACTCGCAAATATATGTCACTAAGATATAAAAGGGTGAATTTTTTGCACACCCGAGCAGATAAAATGTTGTAAGTATAGTGAATTCGACACCAAAATCCTGCACATGCGCAGGATTTTGTTGTTGTATTCAATATACTTAACAAACTTTCATTTGAATTTCAGTATACTTAACAAAATTTGATCTGCTCGGGTATGCAAAAAAACGCACCTAATGTTATCACAGAAACTTTGAAGCTGCTGCTCGTCACTGCACGCAACCATGTGCATTCAAAGCTTATCGGCAACAGTCGGAAAACTAGCTAGCCCACTGCTCCAAGAGGGGCTGAGTAGCGGAACAATACAGAAACGCTTGCACGTATTCGACAAAGCGTCTGGCACTAAATTTCTTGTCGACACGGGAGCGGATATTTTTGCTATATGGCGACCATTCGCCAAGAAACGCCAATCCGAATGGACACTTTTCAAACTTTTCACTGTAGACAAAACACCAATCCATACCATTTTGCTCACTCTTAGATTCAACTTCAGAAGATTATTTAAGTGGTAGTTTTGCATTAGCTTTAGGCGCTGACTTCTTTCTTGCTTTGTTTGTACACCTCAAAAACAAACAATTAATTGGTACTACACAAAGCTTACAACATCTGGAACGGTCGTTAGACAAACTGAGCCCACGTCTACAATCTGCAGCAATTCTGTCTTTCATCAACTGGTGAGAAATTATCCAGAACTTACGAATCCTTTCATCATGGTCAATTCCCAGTACAACATACGCCATTATATTGTGACACATGGGCCACCCATCTTCAAACGTCCTAGGTGACTCACAACTGATAAACTCTGCATAGCAAAAAAGGAGTTTGAGTACATGCTCAAAACAAACTATTGTCGAGCCTCGTTTAGCCCTTGGGCTAGTCCACTTCACTTGGCACCTAAATCGGACGGTTTGTGGCACCTATGCGGAGATTACTGCAAATTAAACCTTATCACAAAACCAGACAAGTATCTAATAAAGCATATCCAAGCCATAATCGCCAGTTTGCATGGCAAACAAGTACTCAGCACGATTGACTTGACGCGTGCATTTCATCAAATCGCAATGCAAAGGCTGACAGCCTGAAAACTTTGGATTGAGAAATACAGCGTAATCCTTCCCACGATTCTTGGATATGATTTTAGTGGACTGAATTTTTGCATGTGCTGTATTGATGATACCGCCCAAAAGGAACACGTAGAAACTCTCCGTCTAGTTTTTGAACTCCTGAAAGAATACGAAATTGTGTTAAATGTAAACAAGTGTGTGCTCGGAGTCGAAGAAATTGAATACCTGGGACAGAAAATATCGACAAATTTGTATTTTCCGATTTCTAGGAATGCTCAAAGTCAAGCTCTGGGAACACCTAGTAAAAACAATGTAAAAATCATCTAAATCAACGAAAGTGAAAATCCATTTAACCATTATAAAGGAGTATGATGAATGTTACCCTATTAATACAAACCGCTCAAACTCTTAGCTGACGCCTCCAACAATGCTATAGGATCAGTCTTGGAGCAATATCAAGACAATAACTGGTTGTCTCTAGCGTACTTTCAACGTAAACTAAGCAAAACGGAAAAGCATTATAATGTGTATGATCGAGAAATACTTGCTGTGTACGAAAATATCAAACACTTTAGGCACTATCTCGAAGGATTGATCCCATTTTGTAGTCATGACAGACCATAAACCACTGGTCTACGCAAAGAGCCAAACAATTGCTTTTGACAACTGAATTTTCGACAGACATCACTCATGTTCTTGGGGATTCTAACGTTGTCGCAGACACACTGCCCCGCATCGATGCAATTGCAGCTCCTGTAGCTATTTCTACGGAACAGTTAATCGCTGAACAACAAAATGATGCTGATTTTACCAAATTGCTACAACTGTTTTCTTCGTCACTTAAACTTGAACGTTTGAGCCATAGCAACCAAGCTGATCTGTATTGTGACACTTCAACAGGAAGGATCCGACCGTACATTCCGATAAAACTAAGAAGACAAATCTTCCATTTGTTTCATCGTTGCGCTCAACCAACCGCGCGTTCAACTATTCGTGCTATTAGACAAAAATTAGTATGGCCTACCATGAATAAATATATTTTGCAATTGTTCTACACGTGCATTTCATGCCAAAGGTCTAAAATAGGGAGACAGACGCGAAACCCTCTACAATTATTTCCCGTTCCCGATCATCGCTTCCAGCAAGTTTATTTGGACATAGTAGGGCTTTTTACTCCTTCCGGCGATTTTAAATACTGCCTAACCATAGGTGGTAGATATTCTCCATGGGCAGAAGCCATACCACTTGTTAATCAAACAGCTATGTCTGTCGTGACTGCTCAACTGGATAGCAAAATTTGGTTCATCTCAAACGATAACCACAGACCAGGGGATCCAATTCGAGTCGGGATTATTCAAATCATTAATCAACCTCTTCGGAATAGAACGATCGCGTATGTCCCCTTTCCATCCAGCGTTTAACCGACTCAGACAACGTTAGCATTGTACAAAGCTGTGATAAAGTGCCAGGAAACCAATACAAATTGGGTTCATATTCCACCAAGACTGCTGATGGGATTACCAAATTGTTATAAGGAAGACATCCAGCTGGATCATGTACTGCGATGGTTTAAACTTTGGAAACTACACTTCAGCTTCCTGAAGAACTATTCGTTAATTCTGAGCCAATTTGCAATTTTTCATATTTCTTTTTACAAGATCACGAAAAAATGCGTTGCATTTTCAGAAATATTATTTGATTCCGAGAAAATTTTGCTTTCGCTTTTATATTTATTTTTGTTGACGTTTCATATGGTCTTTGGTCTTTCTTCTTTCAAAATAAGCACCAAGTGGGTAGAAAGTGAAGTTTTAAATATTTTTTACACGAAGTTTAACCATTTTAACAGCCTCGGAAGTAAATTTTAATGCAATTCTTTTTTGCGCCCAGCGTGGGTTTACGTGTGTATAATTTTTCTTATCAATAGTTCTTAAAATCAAACTATTTCATTCTTGCCGTTTGATTTTCTATTCAGATCATACAATCGACATTTCAAAGCACTCAAGTTATAGATGAAAAAATTCGTTGTCAGGTAATTGTATTATTACCGATTTTAAGTAATGAAGAAACTGATGCAAAATCATGCGGGCACTTAGACTCAAGAATAATGATTTCCATTTATTTCAAAATTGTTTCATTTTCACTGCTACCACGTTCATAGATGAGAATGTTCATAAATGTTCATATGCACTCGAAGGATCTGTGCAGCTTACGGAATTCAGCTAAAAAGTCCTTTTCGAAATGGTTTAGATAATAAATATAGAAGATAGACTTTAAATTGATTGACATAAACTGTGTCATGAGCTTTCACGTCAATATTGCTGTAGTTGTAGTGTTTATTTATTTATTCAAATTCCATCTAACCAAACAGTTAAGCTATAAAATGAGACAGTATCTTTAACATAGAGCAAAAAAATGAAGTAAGAAAATATATAGAAGAAACAATGAAGAGAAAGTGCTAAATTGTTATTGAAAATATCCTCTATTATATCCTCTGTACTGCCCTACTAAGAACTAGCGTTATATCTGCATTTTTCTCATTTCTGAGTTAAAACCGGATTCAAAAACTACATTGCTCTATTATTTATTCTACAAAATTAAAAAAACTTATCTTTTGTGGAAGTATGTTAAAAGTAATATTGAAAATACACTCTCCATATATCTTCAGTACAAATCAAAACACAAATCATTGAATATCTCGAAAGTAGTAAAATGTATATAGAACGTTTATGTTTAGTAGGGCAGAGTAGCAAGTATTAGCATGAAGTACCAAGTGCTCAGTGAAATGAATAATATTTTTCATCATCGCAACTGTGGGCACTTTTTGAGAGTTCAGAATGTTTTTTCCATCCTTCAAATTGATGTTTTTCCTGCATAATTCCAAATCAATAATTAAACCTATTCATCGTTCGGAGATATGTATCAGGTAGTGATGGGCTCAAAAACGCCAAACAGTTTGAAAAAAAAACCTTTGGTGGCAAAAAACGAACGAACAGTTTTTCCAAATAGCGACAAACAGTTTTTCTAAAACGAACAGCATTTCTAAAACGAACCATTTTTCTACAACGAATAGTATTTCTAAAACCAATTATTCCAACTATTCTACAACGAATAGTTTTTCTAATGCCAATCGTTTTTCTTTTTCTAAAACGAATCGTTTTTTTAAAACGAACTGTTTTTTTCAAACGAATCGTTTTTCGTTTTTCTCAAACGAATCGTTTTTTTTAAAACGAACTGTTTTTTTTCAAACGAATCGTTTTTCGTTTTTCTCAAACGAATCGTTTTTTTTTAAAACGAATCGTTTTTCGTTTTTTTCAAACGAACCGTTTTTCTAAAACGTACTGTTTTTTTTTTTAAAACGAATCGTTTTTCATCGTTTTTCGTTTTCTTAAACGAACCGTTTTTCGTTTGTTAAAACGAACTGTTTGGCAGTGGAAAACTGTTTAGCTGCAGAAAACAATATTTTCGTACTTCCGATCGTTTTCGTACTTACAAGTATTTTATTTAAATATTCAAAACGTTTTTAGGGCAAAAAGAGCTGAAATCGGACAAAATCGGCCAATTTTGGGTTAGAGTGGTTTGGGACATAACGGGCCAAGACCTATTGCTGTGATACAAAAATTTCGGTTTTATAGGGGAGTCAGGGGTTTTTTGGCCATAGTTTGGCAAAAACTAACTTTACGGCGCTTTCGATGATTGGAAGTGGTCGGGGAGAACAATAATGATATTTAAAGGGCAAAACAATTTTTTTATAGGAGAATTTGGGCAAAAACGTCAATGTTTTCCAAAGTTGCGACGTCCGTTCCATGCGAAAGCATTTTTCCAAGGCAGGAAACCTGATAAGTGATAGAAGAACTCGTCTGACATCTAAAAAAGTTGAAATGATCATGTTTTTGAATGGCAATGCTTGGAAAGACTGACCAACAGAAAAATTAATAATAGTATATATATTTTTTTATATAATGGAAAATAGGTCCCTTACAAGTATCAATTCAACTTTGAAGCAACAATGAATGTTTACGTTGGTGACAGGAAGACATAATACATAAAATGTGTATTAGAAACACCTAATACGTAAAAATCCATTGCACTGAACTAATTGAAGATTATTCAAACTATGAACG
Source organism: Nemotelus nigrinus (assembly GCA_947369275.1). Lineage (NCBI taxonomy): Eukaryota > Metazoa > Arthropoda > Insecta > Diptera > Stratiomyidae > Nemotelus > Nemotelus nigrinus. The sequence continues at coordinate 53,752,205 of OX376374.1, read as the reverse complement.
ATGTTTCTTATTTGAACTTTATTTCAAATATATATTGTCGTACAGCATAAAATTTGTTCCTTTTTGTTAATTCAAACTGTTTTTTTCAAACAGTTTAAAAAAACAGTTTTTTTTAAAAACAAAACAGTTCGTTTTCGTTTTTTAACAACAACAGATACGCCCATCACTAGTATCAGGTACTGATTTTATTATTTTAAAAACGATCAATTTCATACCAATCATTCACTTGATTTGACAATGATCTAATCAATTTCTTTTTTTATATGCTTTTGCTTTGCCATCAAATGTGTGAATGCGTTCTAAATTATCAACTACAAATAAATCGTCAAAGATCATATTAAGTCTTGCAGTCTTGGACACGTGTTTTAGGTCGAACTGAAATATCACGATATTTAAACAATGCGCTGAATAAATGTACTTGTTATCAATTTCTGTTCACGTTTTCGATCGAAGGAAGATTCGAATCCACCTCGTGCTCAGTAAGACAACAAACAAGACTATTGTTGTAAACACAACTTAATTCCGCTAGATCACTGTTTGGAATTAGGAATTTATTAAAAAAAAAATAGCTGGTTTCATTGGATTCGCCAATCAAGTTATGTTATCACTTGTTTTCAATATTATTGCCATTAGCTTAACAAATCAATGATCACGCTGCTACCATCTTCCTGTCGACTGAAACTATAATAAACACTTTATGATCATATTATATGTAGACGATTACTTGATGAAATCTACATGATTATTATACGACTCCAAGATATTTTTCTAATTATAAGTCTGATTACAAAATACTTACGTATTTATGGGTACAGAAGGTGGGTGCATGTTATTTACCTCCATTGTTATTGGCACCCGTAAAGATATCATAGTTGTGAAACGTGCCCGTTTTAAAAATAACCTGCTATACAGATTAAACATAGGATAAAGTCCAGATCGGATGTGTGGTAAGCTAGTCAATTATGATTGATTTGTACGAAACCGAATCTAAATTTTAGTGCTTCAATTTTGATTGTTTGTCTAGTGCATTGTGAAAATTGATTACGTCTCAATTGGCCGAAAATTTAATATTAATGATTATTTTGTTGTAATAACATTTTACGACTTGATAACTCTAATTCGTTTTTGAGCCGGTTGATTCTTAGGCATGATGCAGGAGTAGGCTAACAGGTACAAAGATACAATGCTGCTAATCTATATGCACATTCTGCATTTTGATTTGAAAAAATTTTGCTGTTTCTATGTTTACACTGACTTCGAGATTCAATTATTCATTATTCAATTTTCAATGATTTACGATCTTAGATTATCATCGCTGTAAAGTAAATCCATAGAAACACATTATCAAATCAACAAAAACTATATCTACAGCTTGTGAATGATTTACGTCTTTTAAAAATTGTTTTCGTCAGTATGTGAGAAATCGCAGGAAATCACAAACGGCAATAGTGGCTTAGCTATTAATCCCATGCCATAATAATGAATGATAAAGCTCATAGCTTGTTGTTAGGCTTTAATTAATTACGTTGTAGCTACATGTATGGCGACTATTTACAAATGGGGGATGATATTTTCGGTACTTTCTTTGGAAATATTAATATCCTACTGTTCAAAGTTCACACAAGCTTATTTAAGAAATAAATATACGCAGCCCCAAAACGAATAAGATCATATTGATACTGTAGAGCAGTACAAGCATATTTATACTTATAACACCAACTCAGAAAGAATTTTCGGAAAATTGATTTGGCTTAATCGTAGTAAACCAAATCAGTAACATAATATAAGTTACAGACTTAAGCAATTTCATATAAGTCCAGCTGTATTTGTTTGTATTTGAAACTAGGGTCGAAAAGTAGTTAGCCTTATATGCGAAATATCTATTAATGAAATCGTTGTGGTGATTTTCATGTCATAATTATACATCCAAGTACTAGCATGTTGTCATTTTTAATTACCATGCTATGAAAAGCACACTTACAAAAGTCAGAGACGCGCTTCGCAAATTTTTTTTTTCGAAAATCTTACCGAAACAGTTGAGTTTTTCGAGTAACCTGCTATCAACAAAGTTACTGCTTCTTCAGTAGCGTCATCTAGGGCAAACCTTACGATACAAGTGACATCATAAATAAAAGCTATGGGTCACTACTAGAGATGGGAAAAACGACACCATTTCGTGTGTCGACACATTTCAACACAGCCATTCAGATGATTCAATCAGTGTGAGTTAATCGATTGTGACAATCAGTTTTTGATTGAAAAATTATTTAGGTATATGACAAGATTACATTTCAGGTCTTTATTTAAAGCAAATAATGAATGAACGGAGATAATAGAAACAACGATTGATAAACATAAATACAAATTTATTGTAAAAAATAGAAAAACCTAAAAAGAAGGAAACTTCAATATCTGTGTATGGTCTACTTATAAATTAACTTTTAAATCCAATATTTTCGACACTTTTTCTGATCTAAGCTGTTGAACAGATAGTCATTCTTCAAAAATATGTTTACTCAGAAAACTGAAGCGCAAACGACACCTAGTGTTTTGAACAGTATCTTAAAGAGCCGATAATATAATTCCTTCCTTTCAGCTTGCAATAAATTTATCTATTTATTAGCCAAATCAGGCATAAATTCAATACATGTATATATACATATAAATATGAAATAGATTAAAACAAGAAAATGAGAAAATAAAACTTCAAATGAATACAACACTAAAAATTAAAAAAAGTATAAATAACGCATAAATAAATAACTAATTGAGTAAACAAATAATTTTGAAATAGAGAATAAGTGAAATAGCAGTAAAATAAATGAATAACAATTAAAAACGATACTTAAAAAAGTTTAAAAATTACGGTGTACAAATGGCTTGGATAAGGGAGGAGTTGAAGGATAGTTTGGATATCGTTTGGGAATAAAGGTTGCTAAAGCCATTGAAGACCCTGCAGCATCTATTTACCGGTTCATTAGCTGCATATATGATGGAATGTGGATATTCTTTTACTAAACGAATGGACCTGGTGATCCTTACGGGGATATTTATCACAATTAAGTAAAGCTGCTGTTCTTTCTTGATTATGTTCTTGAATTTTTTTTTGCCTTCAGCCGTTTCTGCAGCATTGACATCTTGTTGAAGTCTAACGACGCTGGATATTTCTTCAGCTCTTCCAAAGAAATAATGGTTTGCTTGCTACTGCTTCATTTTGACAAGGAGCTACTAAAAAGGCTATGGCAAATTTATTTTGCTAGCTGCATTACATATTTTGTTTTGAACTGCATCAATGATGCATGCATTCAAAAATGCTAGCCTTTTAAATTGAGAGTTTGAATGAACAGCGGCTTCTAAGCACAAAACATTGTCTTTACACCACTGCCTTACCATCAATAAGTCTTGTAAATGACCTGACTGCATACCCTCACATAAGTCTAAACATCCCCAACACATCATCTCATAACATTGTCAGTTTTCATTTTACATACCAGTTCTAAGAAGTTGTTTCTTTTCATAGAAATATACATATTCAATGAAATCCCCGGCTTCATCGAAAGGTTAAAAACAACCTTGTCAAAATATTGAAAAATTTCAGCTTGATCGGATCACGCACTCGTGACAATCAAAACTGAAAATCAATAAAAATAATTTGTGAAAGTCTACAGAAAGAAAGACTAAATCAAAATCTGTTTTAACCGACACAATAGGTTAGGGTAGTGAACACGGCTGCCGGGAACGCGGCCAGCATTAGGTCACCAGTTTGGGCCCATTTGCCACCCTCATAGACAATCACACGCATTCACACTTGCAGCCATGGCACTGGCGGGATTCGAACCCGCAGGCCCCGTAGCACCCCACTTTTCGGTCTGACGCCTTATCGAGCAGAGCTACCGGGCCTCCAACCGACACAATGCATGCACATTATATTTCTCCGCTTTAGCCAGTTCCTATCATAATCGACCACAACCTTTGTCAATCGGCATGCTTTCACCATGCTGAATTGCTAGCAGCATTATTTTAAACTTTACGCAATTTACACAAAAATTCTACTCAACTTTATGCTAGAGCAATAAAGAAAACGCCACAATGATTGCTGATGTGCTGTGACTGATTCGTTTCTGTGCGTACGCAAAAGTGTCGGCCAAAAGCAACAAGCTCTTAATTACAACAAATGCTTGCCTCATTTGATTGCCTCGCTAATGTGTTACCTATCTCTACTGTGCATACACAAAAGTGAAGAAGTGCTTGTGAGGCAACTCAATTAGAATACACTAACTCGATACATGACTTGGGTTCGAGTGATTGAATCATTTTGATTGCTTCACTCATGTGTTACTCATCTCTAGTTACTAACAACGAACTAGGTCATACTCTCAACCTCACTGCTGAGAAAAGTAATGCGTAAACATATATTCCGTTACATAGAAACATTACAGATCCATATCTGGTTCATTTGTTTTTAACATGGGATGTCCTAGGCTGATAAGGTATATAGCTTTATATAAAAGAGAACTTTGAGCTTTTAGGACTATAGCTTTCTAAAATGAGCTTTTATTGCATTACCAATCTTCTAGAGGTAATGACTACTGATGTTTGAACCTACACTGAAAAAACACATGGCGCCAGACGCCATAATTTATGGACTTCTGGCGCCATGTACATAGTCGATTTGGGAATTGTGGTAAAATATAGCGCCACACGTACATAGGACCAGACGTTATGCTTATAGCCCTCCACGCCATGTACTATAGTCCTCCACGCCATGTACTATGGTTTTCCACGCTATGCACTATGGTCCTCCACGCCATGTATTATGTCCCCCAAGCCATCTACTATAGTCCTCCACGCCATGCACTTCATGCAAACTAAAGCACTACAATAAAGGTCTAATAAAAAATTAAACTCTTAAAACATTTGCACGCATGCTTAACACCGGATATGTATACCTCCATATCATTTTTTTTTTTAATTTTTTTTTAAATTTTTTTCTTTTTTTCTTTTTCATAGTGCTTCCCAGACAACTAGTTTGTTTGAGTAAGGGACAGCACAAAGTTTTACGTGCCAACGTCACGTGGTATTCCCAAGCGGTCCCCCATCTAAGTTCTAACTGCGACCAACACTTCTTAACTTCGGTGATCTGACGAGAATCGGTTATTCCAGTGTGGTATGGCCGTATATTCAAATATACTTGAAATAACGAACACTATCTAAATTCGCTCACCTATAAATGAAGCCCGATTACATGGTTCATGGTACTATGTAATATGGTGTGGGGCCATAATTTCTGCGCCATGTAATTATGGCGCTGGAAGCCATACTGCATGGCTCAGGGTACTATGTACATAGCGTGTGGGACCATAAATGCTGCGCCATGTTACATGGGACCACGCGCTATGTAGATTCTGACATTATGGCGCTGGGAGCCATATTGCATGGCTCAGAGTACTATGTACATGGCGTATGGGACCATAAATAATGGCTCTGGGCACCATGTGGATTTTTTTCAGTGTAATAACCACCGCCAACTATGTTCATTTTATGGTCGCAAGTTTTTCCACCTACCCTGGAGTCTGGTAGATAAGTTTGCTTACATGTTTTTTTATTATGTGCCTCTTAAACATAGAAAAAAAACTCACAAACATTCCAAGTCGTCATCAAAATCGGATAATATCAACAGGCCGTTGAGAAAGAGGATGCTGTTAGTAGCAAATGTTTAGATCAATATATCTCAAAAACGGTTATGGTTACAAGAAAAAGTTATTTAATCTTTTTTGTTGGAAATTTTATAAGCTACAAATTCGTCAAACATTGTTTTTCTGAAGACGTGACCGTTACTGAGATATTTAGGAAAGGCCACTTTTGGTGACGTTTGACCCTGTATAAAAAGTAACGCAGCACTCGGATCGATGGGGACTTTTGACATTTTGCTTAACACGCCAGTACCAAGGTTCACACTAAAATTCAGCTTTCCCCTAATTTTGCCGAGGTTTCGCCTTTTTGACGTCGGATTTCAAATCGAAATATAAGAAACTATGGAAGATTTTACAGCTTCTGTTAACTGAAAAATAAAACTATAAGAAATGAAATGAGGGTAGGATTACTGATACATGAAACAAAAGATCTTATGTTCAACCTTAGAAAACCCAGGTATATTCTCGAAAAGCTTGGGATATGATAAACTAAAATTTAAAGTTAGGAATGAATAAATTGGCCAATTGTATCAATTGACCAATTGGATAAAAGACGATAGGTGAGGCGCGCTCTGAACTCTGGTTTCGCGGCGGCGTATCGGTGTAGCCCAAAGATGAAACGAGTGGTGCCCAAATCCATCCTTTTTGCTTGAGCAAGGTCACCTGCAGCTGTCACCATAGCTCCCATTCGGGAAAAGGGTGAGAAAGACCGTTCCCGTAAGGACGGTAATAAGTTGTCTTGAATGATATGAATGGGATTTTGTGTTTTACTATCCGAACTCGAATTAAAAGCAACTCAGAGATTTTATTTGTTGTATTAAAAATAGAGATCTTTGGTTTAGTTTTTGGTTGATAAAATTTGTAATTCAAAATTTTCAAAAAATTGAAAATTTTCAGAGCCTTGTACATGGGTTTTTTTTTTAAATAGTCCCGAGTCAATTATTTCACTTTATGTTTTTTACTCAGCGAAAGTTCGCAGGGCAAATTCGGTTGAAAATTATTTTAACTTCGATCTAATTTAGCTAGTTGTGCTTCGGTGCTAAGCATCTTACTAAAACATGTGGCATTTATAAAAAAACCAAGACAGATTTATTTATTTCAACTATTTTCCATTTATTTCCTTAAACAATACAATACTTCAATTTTTTCTGGCATATTTGTTTGTTAAAACCAAACATAAGCTCAATAAACTTTATAAATTAAAACGAAAATCTATAAATTCCTTCAGAACACGAAACTCAACGTCTATCACAAGCGGTCAATCCATTTCCAATACATGCAGCATAAGCCATGAGATGCGGAATTTGATTCTGTTCATAGGTACTCGTAAACAGGTGAGCCCATGGTCCCTTAGCAAAAACACCCACATCTTCTCCACCATGAGTTTCAGAATCGATGGGAACGGTCGAAGGGAATTTCTGGAGGTGGTCGTCCGCATCTAAACCGACGGGTGGTAGCCTGGAATTCGACTCGGAATCCATGTAGGTTTCAAAGCCATTGCCGTTGGCATAGCTGAGAGTCATATATGGAACGTTGTCTGCAAAACTGACAGCTGCCGGTCCCAAAATATCATTTCCACGTTGCTGTAAAAATGAATATTTGGATTTTAGTATTACAATCTTTATCGCTTTATGGCCAACATGAAATTTATATGCCTTAAATTGATTTCAATCTATAATTGATGTAAAGAGTACGTTGCACCGTATCGATGTTAAACGAGCTGATTAGATTATCATAGTTGAAAGAAAATTAATTTTTGTTTAATTGTTAAAAAAGTAAACAAAGGTCGAGAAAATCTTTATATTGCTAGTGTCTCTGATGCGATGCAAACCAAAACTACAGCTAGAAGACAATTATACTCACAGGGTATCCTGATATGGACATTGTGTGTGCATGATCCGACGTGACCACAATCAACGTTTCCTCCTCGTTGATCATGTCAACGGCCGCTTGAATGGCTTTAGAGAATTCAACAGTCTCGTCTAATGCCATCTTTGCATATACGTCATGGTGGGCCAAATCGATTTTACCACCCTCAACAAAAAGAAAGAATCCATTTTCATCCTTTTGTAAAATCTCAATAGCTTTGCGGGTCATTTCTTCTAGAGTGGGCTTCTGTTGGTCCAGGCTCTTTGCTTGTGCCTCGAGATGATAGAGCATGTGCGTGTCTTGGAACAAACCTAGTAGTGAGTCAGTACTTTCACCGTCAACATTATTGAGTCCAACACGATTGAGCACGTATTCGCGATTTGAACCAGCCGCTAGCCATTCATTAATAAGATTTCTGCCATCTTGACGGCGCCCAGTGGTGCCATCATCATCAATTATTGAAGCGTTGAGGAATTCACGGCGTCCGCCGCCCAAAATAACTTTGAATTTGCTCCCAACATCGCCGTGGATAAGCTGTGTTGCAATGTCGATACCGCGAGGACATTCAGCGGGCAGATCACCGTCAGATTCCCAGTCACGATTGGCTATGTGCGCATATGTGCCCGCTGGAGACGCATGTGTAATTCGAGTTGTTGTTACTATCCCTGTGGATTTACCAGCGTCCTGAGCCCACTTTGCGATCGACGATGTGTATGTGGTTTTGTCAAGTGCCATGCTGCAATCGTAGCGTTGTACTTGAGCGTTCACGCCAATAGTTCCGTAGTTGCCTTTTACACCAGTCAAATAGGCAGTTGCGGTGCAAGCTGAATCCGGGACTTTTTTATCGACACAATAAGTTTTCGAAAGTCCAGTGTAAGGGAATTTTTCAAAGGACACTTGCTGCGCTTCGCCACCCATGTACACTCTGGTAGCAGCGATGGTTGCAACAGACATTCCATCGCCCAGGAAGAATATAACGTTCTTAGCGATTTTCGTATTGTGCTTGATTTTGAGTTGGTTGTCCACGAAAGTTTTGGCACGATTCAGCCAAAACTCTTGTTCGTTGTCGCCATCTTCTGCTCTGGTCAAAGGCAAAGATCGACCGATGTCTGGATGCAAGCGTTGATCGTAGCACTGTTCCGAAGATCTTGCACAGTCTCTACCGGAATCGGATTTGGAAATAACTGTGGCCGCGAAAGATGCAGTAAATACTGTACAGAGAACTACGACACTTAGTTTTGCCATTTTGAACCGTAACGAGCGAAGATTTACCAAGCACTAAACTGGTCAATTAGTAAGTGGCAGCTTTATTAAATCTTCTCATCTTTATCAGTGTAATCCGTGTCCAGATAACATAATATCGACTTTAGATTGGCAATGAGTTTAAGTGTTGAAACTTTAATTAAATGTGATTAGATATGGTCAAGTTGGGTTTAGCAGGCGGGATTGATGTGCGTGCTTGAAATCAAAGCTGAGCTGCTCATATTGTTTATATCTAATACTTGAATGCAGTTTTGATTGTCCAATGAGTTGGTCATATATAGCGAATTCAAAGGGGAAATTGAGGCTAGAATGGTAGTGTGAAATCCCTGCAAACTTTTGTCTGACTATGCTGACAAATGCATTATTGCTGGCATTTTGTAATTGTAAGACGTGGCTATTAGACCAAGACAACTGGATACCACCATCTGAAGGAAACCAAGCTCAAGGAAAGTATATAGTACCATAAGAACGAGCAGAATTAAATTCCAATTCAGAAGCATTAAATAAGTACCAAACTAAGAGAATCTAAGAGGAACCTAAGAGAATTTTGAATGCAACTTGATCAAAATTTTGTTCAAATGGGATTAAGCATAAACAACATTACAACAACAACACATTGTTTTCATTGCAGCAATGCGGCAATTCTGTGCCAGTGGTGACATCCTGAAAAATAACATAGAAAAAAATCTACCTTTTGCACTATAAATTCTGATTCAGTCAGCAAAGTTTGACGAAATTCACACAGTAGCTGAACCTGACCCTAAGACAAATTCGATAGAAATTCTGTTAAATAATTGGTTTTTGGCTACCAGCTACGGTGTCTTGAGTTTTGAAAATTTGCTCAACAAAATAAAGCTTTTTGTCCTATAACTTCCACTGTAGTTATGAAATTAAAACAAAATTCATATGGTAAATGGACGTTATTGTAGGCCATATTCAGTAGGAATCCAGTTGAAAAATTATGATAGCGTTGCCAGGTGTGGTGGTTTTTGTATTTTTTTGCCATATCTTCAGTAAGAGATTTTATCATAAAATTTTCACTACAAATATCAAGGTTTCGAAAATTTGAAAACTTTTGCGAAAGGTAACCCTAATTTTTTTTTGTACAGATCAGAACGAAATTTGCAGGGTAGGTTGACTTCAATGTGAAGCAGACTTGATATATTTTTGGCTTTGGTCCCAGCAAAGGGCTACCAGCACGAGGCATTTTTGGCTGTATTAAGGCTGACAGAATATACACTCAAAATCTCGTCGAACATTAGTGTTTTTAACGGTTCTGATGCGCTAGGGTTTTTCAGATATAAATTTCAATATGTCGAATATTTCAATAACCAAATAATGGTGATGTAAAGGCGGCTTTAGATATGCGGTGTTTGTCAAACACCTCCTATTCGCCAAATACCGAGCACCTAGTCAAGTAATTTGGCTTGGTGCTTGCGGAATGACAAGCACATTGAATTAGACATTCGGGCATAGCCGAATGTTCGCCAAAACTGGAAAGGCGGCTTTAGATATGCGGTGTTTGTCAAATACCGAGCAGATAGTTTGACAAACTTTGCATGTGTGGTTGGTTTGCTCGCCTAGTGCTTGCCCTAGGCGAAGCACAAACACTCGGGTGCTCGCTATTCCCGTAGTTTGTCGAACTTTCAACTCACATCAAAGTAGACGAGCACTGTGTCGGATCCCCGCAGCTCGTTCATCTTCCAGTTTTGGCGAACATTCGGCAATGCCCGAATCTCTAATTCACTGTGCTTGTCATTCCGCAAGCACCAAGCCAAATCACTTGACTAGGTGTTCGGTATTTGGCGAATAGGAGGTGTTTGAAAAACACCGCATATCTAAAGCCGCCTGAAGATGGACGAGCTGCGGGGATCCAACACAGTGCTCTTCTACTTTGATGCGAGTTAAAAGTTCGACAAACTACGGGAATAGCGAGCACCCGAATGTTTGTGCTTGGCCTAGGGCAAGCACTAGGCGAGCAACCCAACCACACATGCGAAGTTTGCCAAACTAGGTGCTCGGTATTTGACAAACACCGCATATCTAAAGCCGCCTTTAGATAATATAACAAAAATTAAAACAGAATATGGTTAAAAGTCAATATAAAATTTAAAAAAATAAAATGACAAACAGTACAAGAATACTGATAAATAATCGAAAATGATGAGTAGTTTAGAGAATTGAGACTTTGACTTTAGATTTGAATGAAAAAAATATTCGTGGTTTAGGACCATGCTGAAGCTTATTGTGTTTCCTGGGAATACGCAACATAGGTGTGTAACAATAGTCTTGAGTGTAGTTGAAAGGTGTTATGAAAACTAATCAAGGCCTGTTTGAATGATTAATGACACGTAAGATCAGCTTGCAGCCAAGTTCAGAGAGCGTAGTGTAGTCGAGTAGCTGGAAAAGTAGGAATTCGTCAATATTCGTCGGATTTCTAAAGAAGGACTTTAGCATAAGGACGAGCAATCTCTATACGATAGCGGTAAGAGAGGATCCGTACAGGGACCAAAAAACAATTGGACGATATATTTGGTATGTAAAAGACATTTGAGAGCAATTACATAAATTTAAGTAAGAGAGTTCACTTGGCACAAGTCACTTAGAGGACAAAGGCTATTCCATCAAAAAAATATGGAATGACTCAATTACTCAGAACATTTTGAAGTAAGCATCAAACAGAAAGCCACAAAAACAAATAAAAAAAAAGTTAATAACATCGGGCTAAGTACCGAACCCTGAGGAACTCCAGAAAGATGGCATAATGGGAAAGGCGGATGTGAATTTACAGTTACAGCACAAGGACAAGCAGAAAATAGAATCAAATCCTGAGTAAAATTAGGTCGAAAATCCTACAGCCTGCGGTATGTGGTAGCCGGTTTGTCTAAAGAGGATGCAACCGAGTTAGTGGAAACTATGCGATTAGAGGTGACAGAGCTGCTGATGGTGAGCCCATATAGGAGGAAAATAGGGCTGAAAAATTAGAAAAGAGGAAGCAGGATCTTTTTTGAGTATTCTATCAAAGCAAATAAGAGGAGAAATAAGACGATAGTTGGCCAGGCATTCTGGGTCGGAAAGCAAATAGTCATACAAGGATGCTGAACGTGACTTAATTTAAAAGTTCGCGATGCAGTCACGTTTACACCAGATATCAATATCAAGGCTCTCGAGTCTTTACTCAATTTGTAGAGAATTAATATGAATAAATGAAAAGGATGACGGAACAATAAGAAAGAGTCCATAAATTGAGATTGGATTTCACTCAGAAAAGAAAGAGGAAAAGTAATTGGCATTACGGTTACAAATCTCTTACGCTGAACAGGTTGAAAACTCGTTGTTTCGAGTTCATAGAAAATACTCATAGTTTTGAGATAGTGATCATTTAATTGAGGAAGTACTTTGATGGTGGTTGCCGTATCATTCCGAATCCAAGAAGAGCAATGAGTTTTGGGAGGATGGTTAAATAGAGTGAAGCCAAAGAACGGTGAGTTCATCAACACTAGGCTCGCTGTAAAAAGTACTAGTACTAGTGGTGATTAAAGTGTAAGGGTCTGTTTTGACATCCAACACGATCTGTTGGATGAAAAATCAACCCAACACTGGAAAGAGGAGGGTGGTGCAAAATAAGTGGTCAGGAAAAATTGAAAGCGATGCGATGGTTTTTTTAATCCGATTAACCTTTATACATTTGCAATAGTGGTCTCATAGCCATTAATTGCAGAGCGGTGAGAAGAGGATTGAATCTGCTCAAAGTAGTAGTTGAGTTACCTGGATGATTAGGTGCTACCATTTCTGGACGGAATGCTGTACAAACGCCATAGTATGGTGTAGAGGGCGAAGACGTGGTTGTTGTTGATGTGTTGATGGCTGCAGACATTAAGTATTTTCCAGAGCTGTGCAAAAGCTATGACAGGGATATGGTAAAGCGTAGCTGATAATGGAAACAAGCATTTGTTGGGATTTTATTATCAATACAAATAAGTCCGACTCTAACAGTAAACAAATCCTTCTTAGTAAGGCTTCCAGTTTTTTTTTTTGAAAGATCGTACAAATTGCGTTGAATTGAGGTGTTAGCACAATCTTCACCTGCTGAATATAGTAGACTCAACAATTAAAATTTCGTTGTTTCGCAATTTGCTTTGAGCTATGTTTCTCAAAGATAGAGATTGCGAAATTATATTTACGTGGGAGCAGAGAATTTGGACGAGCTGTTCCCACGTTATGTGCTATACCTGGTTTATTTATTATTTCTGAAATTTATTTTAACCGTAGAATGATGAAATTTGTAGCTAGTTTTTTATTTTGTCAGGTCAAACAGTCCTCGAAGGCGAAAATTTGTGCGCGTTAGAATATTCTTTACCTTTATCTATTTTGCAGCGCAATTTATTGATTTCAAAATCACAGATGTAAATTGGATTGGTTTTGTTGCTTTGTTTGTAATTTAATTTTTTTATGATTTTCGAAGAAATTTAGAATTTAAATTGTTTTTAATTCAAATATAAGTATGAATGTGGTTATGATTAAATTGATAAAAAGAATATGCAGCATTGAAAAATATGATAAAGTGAAGAGAAATTCTTTGGAATACATCTAACGGATTCAGAAGTGGATAATGGCGATAAATTCCAAAACTAACAAACTTTGACTAATCCGCTGTTTGAATGAATATGCTAAACAAAGGTGTTGTTACGAACAATCTTGCAAGTTTTTCTTTATTTAATATTTTAGCCATCTTAGCATAATTGGTATGAGACATTTGAAATTGATACGACGTGAAATTTCAATAAAAATTAAATTAAAAATTAAATATACACCAATATTTACAGCATTCAGATTAAGCTCGATTATTTGAATTAAATTTAATATATTTATTCTATTTGCTATTTTTCGGTTTAACAAAAGATGAAAATAGCTCCCATATAAGTTTTTTATGACAGCAAAAAATTCTTTACGAAACTGTCAAAGAATTCGATAAGATAATGCAGATTTTTTTTTTATTTCGATGACGAACATGACTGAGCTCTGATAATTCTTAAATCGGCTACGATTAAAAGGGTAATTCAGGGTCCAGATGTAAATCCAAAAATATTATCTCAATACGATAACCAATTGTAAATGAATAAAATTTTATGAGCTTATATATATAAATGCTATATTTGATTTAAAAGAATTTGATTCCTTGATTAAATAATTTCATAATTATAATTTCATGTGACTGACACAATCTTTTAAATAAATACGTATGCAAATAAAACTATACATATTCTAAGCCAAGTACTATTCATAATCGCAAGCTGTCAACCCTTTTCCGATACAAGCTGCATAAGCCATGATATGTGGAGTTAGATTTTGCTCGAAAGTGCCAGTGAATAGATGAGACTAGTGATGGGAGTTTCTGTTGTTTTCAGAAAACGAAAACGAACTGTTTTTTTTCGAAAACAGTTGTTTTTTAAAACTGTTTGAAAACTTTTTTCACTCGACCAGCAGCAGATTGATACTGGGTGTTACCATTAGTGATGGGCGTTTCTGTTGTTTTCAGAAAACGAAAACTATTTGAAAAAAACAGTTGAAAAAAAACAGTTTTTTTCAAACAGTTTGTTCAGCTGCCACTGTTGATAGTGACATTCCATCGCCCAGGAAAAATATCACATTTTTCGCTACGTTTGTATTCAGTTTCCGATCAATTGTTTCACTAACAAAACTTTTGGCTTGATTGAGCGAATAATCTGACTGGCTTTCCGCCCTTGGGCTTCTTGCAGAATGCACAGAGCGGCTGCGATCAGGATGCAAGCGCTGGTCATAGCAGGGGCTGGAAGAGGTTTTACAATTTTTGAAATCGTGTTTCTTAACGACACTCAAAGAAATAACTGCCCCTACGAGACACGAACTGAGCAGAAATCTAATGATAATCGCCATTTTCCCTCCGCACTAGATCAAGGTTGAGTTAGAACTGAAACGTCTGAATGATCAACGAGTTCTTACATAGAAACGTGTACGTGTTTGATCTGCAGATAAGCTTAATCGATTTTGCTAAGCTAATCATAAGTCATTTTGGTTAAGATGTATGTAATGTAATGTAAACGATTAATTAGACGTTATGAGTTTGATTTATATATTTAACGGTTTTAAATCATTTTTCAATTTTTTTATTGCTGCTTGATAAGCATGTGTTTGAAAGAGCAATCGTAGGAATATAATTACAATGAGGATAATCAGGAAAGTTAGAGTAAGAATGGTTTTCAGTGAAATCATGTCGAAAATGATGGTGTAGTAGATCAAGTAGGATTAAATTGGATTAACAAATAATTTACTTTACATGAGGGAAGTTCAATTAAAAAATAAATATAATGAGAAAAGAGTAAAACTAAGAAAATTGAGGGACCAAGTAAAATGGTACTGGGATACATTTTTGCAGATTTCTTATTTTTTCTTGTTCATTACCCCAGTATAATTTAGAAAATGTTGCAATTCTGACAGCTGACATAATTTCCCGAGTAAAAAACGCTGCAAGAAATATATAAAAGATCAAAGTAATGGTGAAAATCGAAACAGGAGATAATACGATTAAAACTTTTATGACAAAGGGGACAAGTCAGTACAAACTCCCAAGAGACATAAAATAACTCTTAAGAAGAAGCATTAGAATTCGAAGAAGAACTAGTAGCGCCTAACATAAGGACGACAACAAACCGGTTCATAAATATCATCAGCTGCCGGACCGCGCAGTTCCGCAATGAGAAGAGGGGTGACTTTCTTCACAGTATGGAACTTGAGGATAATATTATAATTATTGGTGCATGATCAACTATTTTTGCCACAAAAACAAAATTACTCTGCGCCCTGCCCCCAAAAGAAATTTGACAGTGCCGATATGACAGAGGCTATCGCCTACGTACTGGAGCTCCAATTGCAGGAAAGCCACTTTCCAGCGGGTGATGTTCGCGAGAAAGAAGAAGTTGCGGTTTCTGTTGATCAAATCATTGCCTCTGCGCCAGCAAGAGAATCTCGAATTAGACCGACTAATTTTGGATAAAAAAAAAGCATTTCGGTGGCGTAAATTGGCGGAAAGCACCTGGACCTGACTCCATTGGCAATAAATGGCAAAGAAACCTTCCTGACAACACATTGAAGACTTTGGCAGACATAATCACCGCTATTTTTTCGAATGAAAAGTTTCACTAAGATCTGGAAGACAGCGATTATAATAATTGTGCCTAAACTAGATAAAGGCCTTCACTTTCCACAAAACTGGATATCTATAAGTTTCCTATTCTTCGTAAAAATTATTGAGCGTCTTCTTCTCGACCAACTTAATGAAATAGTTGAAGAAAAATCTATCTTCGCGGAGGTGCAATTTGGCTTCAAGGCACTGCATTCAGCAGAACACCAATTCACGAGAGTAGTATATCATATTATCCAGCTTTTAACCAAAGAGAATCGGTGAACTTGGTCATGCTCGATGTGGCTATGTGCTGTTATGTGCTTTGATAAGATGGTGTTATAGGTGCCACATTGTAGCGGAGAACAGGTGAAAAGTGAGTTCGATGTAAAATGAAGTGTCCTTTTTACCTTCATCGATTCTCTATTAGCGTGTTGAATTTAGCTAGCGAGGCGCTACACCGTTTTATGGAGGATGTGTATACACCAAATAATGTAACAGAAACAATGGTAAGTCAGTACAGTTTCATTTATTTAATAATAACAAACGACCAGTAATCCGTCACTGATAAGCCTCTTGCCATGGAATTTTACCATTAGAAAGAAAATATTCGGCAAACTCTTAGCGTATTAATTTAGGAGTAACGCAGGTTCTAATGTCTCTTCTTTGTAGAGGAAAAAGGGAAGTTGTGCTGTCATTATCTTTTGCCATGAATTAATTGTACTGCCATCTTTCTGCCATGAATTAATTGTACATTTTCTTCATGATCTAAAGCTCCTGGATATGAATATATATTTCTAGAACTTGGACTTTTGCGCAGGAAGTTATGCAAAGAGCAACACGTGGTCGTAATTAAGCGAGCTTTTTTCGGTTCCAGCAAAATTAGCTTTCGAAGTATTAGGAAAATCGAAGGCATTATTCCGAAGACGTTTTCTACAATGCGTCGTGCTCTTGAAAGCCTGTAGTGAAATATTCTTTCCAATAACCTTTTTTCGTGAAATCCACTGTATGGTACCATCAGATAGTTTTTAAGAGGGAAAGCATTATCTGCAACTATCACATATGGGACGGTTTTATCTCTGCCGGACAATGGCTCCTCCTCAAAAACTTCCCCATTCGATATTCTTCCTTGGCAGCCTACATCAACATATGTAATGCAATAATCTGCATCACACAGAATCATCAGCACTATGCTGAAGGTTCCTTTATAGTAAATGTATTGGCTACCACTATGTACCGGAGACTGGAGAATTATATGTTTTCCATTCAAAGCACCAATACAATGTGGGAAATTCCACTTGTTTTCAAATAAAAGTGCAACTTCCATCCATTCCTCAGAATTTTGTGGCATCTGAGAAGTTGAAGTTAAGCTTGTATTAATTAAATCTGGCCCTATTTTGAAAATCAGCTCAATATTAAGCCTGCAGAAATTAAACTTATTCCAATTCTATTGTAATTGTAGGTTATTGATGACGGCACTGAAGGATATGCGAATGTCGCTGGTAATGTAGCGGAAATCATCCGTGAGTCAATCTATCGAATGGGAAGCGATAAGCGGATGCGGGGGAAAGGATAATACATATATTCCCCCTAATAAACACAAATAAAAAGGAGAAAAATTAACGAAGAAACTTGTGTTTCTGCTGCTTATCAGTATTTACAGAAGAAATTAAAGGATGACACGAAAAAAGCAAGAGATGAGTGTGATATATTCAGAAAATTGGTCGCAACGAAACTTCAAAAAATAAATGCAGGAAATAAACAGCGTAATGTTTCGGTATCTCACACGAAATGATTGCTGCTCATCATCCGCCACAGTGGCACCTTCGCCGCAATCATCACTTTATTCCGCATCGAATTCACCGCCTATTCCGAGTCCTACCGTCTCGCAAACCTCAGCAGGTGCTATTCCTTCTACTCATCTTAGTGCTCAAGAGCAATCCACCTAATCTACTAAAGTTGCAACCGCAAATCAACAATTTTCAAATACCAGGGATTCTTTTTGCGAATTAATAACTATTCCACAAGATTTACAGGTAAAAAAAAATTGAAATCGAAAATATAGCGTGCCTTCCAGCTTCATTTGTTATTAAATTTAATTTTTTATTTTACTTTATTAATTAATTATTTGATGTATGAATTTTTTATGGAAATAAATATTAAGTTGGAAATTTTTCAGGTACAAACCTTCATTTTTTCCGAAAATCCTTAGCATAATGCACACTTCTGGAACAATACTGGAAATAACTTGAGGGAAAATTTTAAATAGGTAGCTAAGACTCTGGTAGCTATCACCACTAGCGAGAAATCGCAAGGTCACAGCCTGTCTTTCTTTCGCTGAAACACTTTTCCTCAAAAGAGCATTCGGCAATAACAGGGCTTATTAAATTCAAAAGGTACTCTAAATCCTGTGATGACATTCTGCAATGAGTTTTTGGCAATAACAGGGCTTATTAAATTCAAAAGGTACTCTAAACCCTGTGATGACATTCTGCAAAAGTTTTTGAATTGTCCACAAGGTTCAACTGAAATATCATTTAGAAGATGTTCTGCCCCATACCTAAAATATATGCAGAAAAATGAATTTCTGCATTCCAATGATTTCAAAGATACTTACATTGCCTTCGTTTTATATAAAGTCGTTGTCCACCACCGTCTTTTTTGCCTTTTTTTTTGTTCGGACTTTCCCCCACTTTATTGTTTGAAATAATTAAGTACGAAATATCTAAATTGTTCCTCTGTTCAGTTGGTATTCTACGAAAATACTTCACGAAATGATGAGAAACTACGAAAACGTGAAACCCACGAACCGTTTGCTTTACTTTTTTTCATGTTCTCTCGAGTTTCATGTGTTTCGTGAAATATCACGAGAAACTCACGAAATGCGAAAAATTAGAAAAGCATGAGAAGTCTGTGACCGCCTTAAGAGTTACGATAGAGGAACTAAGAAACATTGTCAACGACTCCGATGAACGACATTCTTACTTTTGACAGCTAACGGGATAGTGCGAAACATAAGAATATAATATAATATATTATATAATAATAAAATGTATAATAATAAACATATAACAATAAAATTAAGATACAGTGTAATGTCTAGGTGAAGTCAACCGATGGGCTAAAGTCAGAGTATCAAATAGGAAGTTAGAGTACTGAAAGCAATACCTCCAGCAAAATTCAGTTTGATTTGATTTTGAATTTTACGATGAGTCTTTCACAAGTGTTTGTGGTCTCGTTTGTGGTCTACAATTCGAATCCAGTCAAGAGCGATTAACCATAATCGCGAATTGGATATTGAGTTGATCTTGCCTTGATAGGTGTCTGAGTTAAAGTAGACGAAAATTTAGTCTTAGAACTAATTATTACATGCTCGCATAATTACGAGATCTGCATCATAAAGAAGTTGCATTTGCATATCATAGACATACGCAACAGCTAAAATTTAATTTTCAACCTCAACCTAAGCGATTTTGGAAGTTTGTTAATTCTAAGACTTATAACGATGAGTATCCACCCATATTTAAATCTGACGACTCGTATATTGATGATCCCTTTGATATTAGTAATTTATTTGTTTCTGTTTTCCGTAAAGCTTATCGTACGGACTTGCCAAACTCCAGACACTTTTCACCCTACTTGACGAGCTCAACAGTTTCTTCTTCGGAGATGAAGGATTTAAAAATTGACGAGAACACCATTATTACATTTGTTAATAAACTTGACAATAATATAACACCTAACCCAGATGGCATACCTAATTTGGTCTTGAAATATTGTGTGTCATCACTAAAACCTGTGTTGTCTTATATTTTCAATGCATCCTTAAAAGCAGGCATCTTTCCTCATTTGTGGAAACACTCCACCGTCATTCCTATATTCAAGAATGAGGGTCCTAATGATGCTTGCAACTATAGACCTATTGCAAAACTTTCCTGCGTCGCAAAACTTTTTGAAGCCATAGTTACGAATGTTGTAGCCTTACATTGCAAATCCATTATGGCACCGTATCAGCACGGTTTCATGAAAGGTCGTTCAACCACAACTAACCTGCTTGAATTTTCTCACCAAGTAAGCAACTCAATTGAAGCTGGCCTCCAAACTGACTGCGCCTACACAGACTTGACGACAGCCTTTGATAAGCTTAGTCACTCTATACTTTTAGCTAAGCTTCACTCCTTAGAACTCCTTTACTTGTTTTTAAATTGGGTTGATTCTTGCTTGACGAATCGAACCAAACGTGTATCCTTTCGCGGTGCTGTGTCATCTGAAATTAAAACTGCGTATGGTGTTCCACAATGTAGTCATCTAGGCCCTTTACTGTTCGCCTTATTTATTAATGACGTAGGATCCATTCTGCAGTCATCTTCTGTTCTTCTTTATGCCGATGACGCTAAAATTTTCAAAATTGTGAGAAACCTTAATGATTGCAATATTTGCAGCAGGATCTAAACAGATTTGCAAGCTGGTGTTCCAATAACAATCTCCTAATTAATCGTGACAAGTGTAGGATTACATCTTACAGACGCAAAAATAATCCTGCAATGTATGAACACTCACTTTTGAATACATCTTGAAATAGATCAGTGAAAGTACTCGATTTGGGAGTGTTGCTGAATCAATCCTTCACATTTGACGATCACATCGATTCCATCGTTGTGAAAGCTAGCAATGCCTTGGGTTTTGTTAGAAGACGTTAGAGGGAATTCAATGACATTTTTCCAACTAAGATCTTCTTTTGCAGCTTAGTCAGACCTATTGTCGAATATGCAAGCATTGCATGGGCGCCATATCAAAAAGTCAACATTGACCAAATTGAGTCCATTCAAAAGAGGTTCTTGCGTTTCTGCCTCCGCGGCCTTCGGTGGTATGACCCTTTTATATCTACCTCCTTATCAAGACCGCTTAAATATTTTAAACGAACTCTCGACGTCAAAATTCCAAAATCTTATTTGCTGCGAAAATTTTGGAAGGCACCATTGACTCAAACTACTTGTTAAGCCAAGTTAATTTTAACACTAACTCGCTTCGCTCACCAACCCCCAGACCATTTACGATTTTAAATTGTACATTTTACTGGACGTATGTACTAAAGCCGTGCGAAAATCAATAAAAGTTAACAGTCGCAGTACATATATATATATATATATATATATATATATATATATATATATATATATATATATATATATATATATATATATCATATATATATATATATATATATACATATATATACATATATATATATATATACATACATATATATATATATATATATATATATATATATATATATATATATATATATATATATATACACGTCGGATTTCGTACGTTTATGTGTCTACTATAAGAGAAAAATAAAAATATAATCCGACCAAATTTCCAAAACTTTTTTTATTAATAAAAAAAATGAGAGAGAGAAGAGAGAGAGATAACAAACGTGTCAGGCGGGTGAACTTTTTGTCGATCCCTCAACATCGGACCAATTCTGGTTGCAATGAACCAGTCACTGCAATAAGTAGATGCTTTAACGAAACTTATTATATGTTTGATTTTCATTTATCTACAGCATCACTTAAACGACTTCTGTATAAAAATAATTAATTTTTATAGTATGTGTATAGTCTGGATTAGACAAATTTAATAAAATGAATGAATGGAGTCTTTACCAACTTCAATCCTCAAATTTGCAATGGACTAGAAGCACCACTTTACTTTGGTCTTTGTGCATTGGAAGTTACTTTGGTTTATGACATTTTTTAAGCAGTTCAAATGAATTTTTGTGCTAAATGAATTATTACATTAAAAAAATGAATTCTTTGTCTCTGGCCACCGACAAGAAGCGTACAAGTGAAAATGCCTTGTTGTACTGAACTTGATGAATGAAAAAAATCAACCTGATATCAAAATTGTTATTACAAATATGAATTGAAATGCGAAAGCTTATAAAACATATGCCGCCAAAAAATTACTTGAAAAGTAGATCTTTTTTATAAAGGGCTAGAAATTGTACAAATGGCAAAAACCACATTCAAATTCGGACAGGGATGGTTTGATAAATAAAACAAATAATTTTCTTCACTTCCCATTATAAAAATGGTATAGATAAATATTTTTAGATTGCTATATATATTTGAGTTTCATAGTTTATCATTCAATTACAATATCCATTTACATTATAATATGTATGCGTATGCCTCTTCTATCTCCTATTCTGCTTTTCCACTAATGTGTCATACTTAATATTTTTTATGGTTTTTTTTTCTGAATTTTAGTACGAATCTCTATTCTCATTGCAAGCTTGTTAGATTATTTGATAGATAAAAATTCCTTTCTTCCGTTAGTGTGCCGATGAAAATGACATAGCGCTCGCTGTTTCTTTGAAAATGTCGTTCAGATTCAATAGCACTTGTCAGACATCACACTCATTGACTATGATTGTTCAAGAATATTCTAATATTCATATAGTTTCCAAAGACACGATTCCAAAAACTTCGATAAATTATGCATTTATATTTTCTAGTCGCTTCACATGTGTTACAAACACGTACACAACAACATCAATCTTCTAAATAGCAAAAAACACTCGAAATATAGCAATAGCAGCTAAGTTATGCGGAGTAAATATACAACTTCGATATGAAGTTGGCTAGTTAATTTTTAATTTTTAAATTTAATTTTATATTTTCAAGTTTAGTTTGCAATTATATGTTATTTGGTATTTTGATTATATTTTGCATGAGGTTTTAATCACTCTAAAATGTCTTTTAGACGTTCTGTTGCGATGTTAAAAAAATCGTAACCACATTTTGTGCCTATGCAAACAATAATGATCTATATGAATGTCTGAGTAGGCCCTTAAAAATGAGTTAGGTGTTTCCCGTAATACTATATAGATCCTTAAAAAAGCTGTAATATGCTGAAAAATGAAGTCGATATGAAGATAGATTTTTTCAATCAGATGAAGTAAGACTTAGAATAGTTTCGAAATCAGTCAACAAAATTATTTTAAAATCAAAACACTTACGAGTATGTGTATCTTTTCGTACGTGGCTGAATTTGTATCGTTATTACATCAATATTTTTTAGATATATATTTAAAGTAGAGTAGATTTGGTAAGCTATTTCATCCACTCATTAGCCCTGTCGTATTTTTACCTCATTTACATAATGACGGGGGATATAACTGGTTTTTTATTTTTCTAAATATTTGAAGTTATTTTGCACTTTTTGTTTGACTATAAAATTGAATGATGATCGAATGAGACCAAACAGGATATTTTACATAGAATGTACTCTTAAAAAATATACATTGATTTCGGTTTGAATTAGTTCAAAAATATATATTCTGTTCGAAATATTATCTTGTGGTTTGTTTATTAATTATATCGAAAATAAATACGTTCTGTGTTTCATTCTGGTTTTTGTATTTGATTTTTTCTCGACGGCTTCTAGTTGTACAAATTTTAATGTTTTACTTATTAAAATAGGAAGACCAGTATGGAACAATTTAACTTTTGGAATATAATTTTCTAGATATTTTTCTCTCAATTAATCAGTTTTTTTCCCTATCTATTCAAGTACTTACAAAGTCGTTGGTTTAAGTAAAGTGATATTTAGAGTTTTTTTTCGATTCGTTTTCGGAATAGAAATTAATTTGAGAAACTGGTTGTGTGAAAATATCAAAGATTCATTAATGTTGATATATTTAATGCCTACATAAATAAATTATAGAATTTAGTTAGAAAATTATCGAAATTTCTTTCAAACGTTAATCGCAAGGCACCATCCAACCAACATACTTTCATAAAAGGAAACGGCTAAAAGAGTTTTAAAAATAAATGCTTTCTGGTAAATAAAAAAAGTTATGTTCCCACCAACTTTTACTTACTGATGATGTTGAATAATCGTGCAATTATATGGTGGGCCAAAAAGATAGCCCGGATTAGTGCGCGGGTGGTTAGGACATATAGTAAAATGGCTTACTAGGCGTACGAATTTAGCTTATAAAGCTTGAATCTACTGATTCAATTAACAATCAGATATCATAAGAACATAAGGTCAATAAACCGAGAGGAAATGTCAAATTATCGGCTTGTAAAAGGTAAGCGGACTTTGCCATATCGCGACCATCTTTCCAGTGCATTTTGTCAAAAAATCTTAAATTGAACCCGTATTAAATTCAGTTTGTTCTGGATCTGAAGCCAAATGATCGCAATTTATGACGTTCTTTTGGAGCAAACACAATTGCCATTATTATAATCAAATCACCGAAAAATTCTTCACTCGCCAAAAGTTACATTTTGGGTGACCATTTTAGCTAAATGAATCATCGGTCCCTTTTTGTCGAAAACATTGCCGAGGCCAAAAGGTTCTAACCAGTACGAAAGAACATTACGATGATATATGTGCATCTTCTCGCAACTGCAGGAACTTGAAGATCATAGCAGCACGAAATGGTTTCAACAAGATGGCTTGGTATAAATGCGATTTTGTCTAGGCGCCATTACACAGCCTCTCAGGAATCCAGACCTGACTCCTGCTGACTTTGGTCTTCGAGTATGCTTGGAAAGTAAGATTTACAGCTACAAATCATGCACGGCTGCTCAGCTGAAGGCTAATATTGGTAATGAAATGCTATTCCAAGAGAAAAATTTTGCACTAATTAGTAGTAGCAAACTGATAAAAGTTCACCATGTGTCTTCAATCTTTCAAAATTAACTTCAGGAATGACAATTTTTATAAAAATTTGTGTTTATATCTTCAAATTTTTTAAAATATTAACTCAAATTGGTATTTTCTTTTTTCTTTCAACTAGTATTTACATCTTTTTTGGAGCATCACAGTATTTTAACAGTCAAAAATCGCAAATGTAAAACTGGTCTAAATGACTGTTTTAGGTTTTGGCAACCTCACTTTACTGTAACCAGCATTATATTTAGCTCGTGCTATGCAGAAGTACTTCAGACAGTTAAAGTTGTAAACTTTCAGGCAACGTAAATAGTCAGTATCAATCGGGGGCATGCAAGCGACCCATCTTTCGGATAGGAGAATTAATATATATTATACGAATATATGCGCGAGAGGTAACTATTCAGGTTCCTACATATAGATATCCATAAGGTCACCTAGATATTACCTGATGGAGCCACTTGCAACCAGATTTACCATGTGTTGATTTCTCACCACCACTACTCGAGCCTGATGACGGTACGAACGCATTGAGATGCCAACTTAACTCGGACCACTAACATGTTGGCTTATTGGTATCGCTCTCCAAACGCGAATTGCTTTGCATAGAAGCATTGCATCCGTGAACCAGGCTCAAATATACACGGCTGCCTAATTCAATGAAAATGCCAGATACACCATTGGTTTTGCGTTAGAGCTCGCCTTCGAAGAGCTCGATGGAAGGAGAGTGAGTCCTGGGCCCAGGATGTCGAGCGTAGATGAGTCAAATACTGCCATTAGTACTGCTGACGCCATCTTAGGCACTAGTTGACAAATTCGGAGCGACTGGTTTGATTATGAATGCAAACTAGCAACTCAACGTAAAAATGTTGCATTCCGGGCAACACAGTAATCACACAGAACGCGGGCTCGTGAGGAGGGATGTAAAGAACTCAAAAGAACAGAGAGATAGATAGATGGATAGAAGATTCTAACCTGGAAAAAATACTTGATCTGTGAAATAGAAAGAGCTAGAGAGCGGGGTCCGCACCAGACGCAGAAATTCTACCAAAGTACACACCACGCTGCATGCACCGTAAGGATAGAGAGGATAATCTGATCACCGACCCTGAAGGCATTCTGCAGCGATGGGAAGTGTACTTTAGTGAATTGCTAAACAGTCAGTTCAACGAAAAATTGGAGGCTCCACCAATGGAACAAGAAGTCCTACCGCCATTAAGCATAGAACAGGTACGAAGAGCCATTAGTCGGCTTAAATTTAATAAATCGCCTGGAGCTGACGGCTTACCAGCTAAGCTGATTAAATATTGAGAGCTCACATTACAGCAAGCAATTCATGAAATTATTTTGCACGTATGGGAGCGTGAAGAGATGCCAGAAGACTGTCACGAAGGTATAATATGCCCCATACAAAAGAAAGGAGATGTAGTTTGTGCAGCAGCTATAGAGGTACTACATTGTTGAGTACCTCCTATATGATACTCTCCTCCATACAGCAAGAATGGATAGCCCCATACGCTTAAGCCATCAGCGGACAATATCAATGTGGCTCCATTCCAGGCAAATCAACAGGTGATTAGATCTTTACTCACAGGCAGGCAATGGAAAAATATGTGGAATTCAATATTCCACTGTACCATCTATTTACAGACTTTAAGGCCGCCTATGATAGCATAGCCAGGGTAAAACGGTATAGAGCCATGAGAAAATTCGGCATCTCAAACAAACTGACACGATTGTGTAGGTTGACCATGACCAATGTAACAAGCCAGGTTAAAATAGTCGGATTGCTATCCAGACCGTTCAACATTTTCAATCGGCTGCGGCAAGGGGATAGTGTGGCCTGCCTCCTCTTCAACCACGCATTGGAAAAAGCAATCCGAGACTCTGGCATATCAACGAGGGGGACTATTATCGCCAAGTCTAGCCAAATACTGGCTTATGCAGATGATATAAACATAATTGGAAGATCGAAACTAGCTGTACGAAAATTCGGATCAAGCGAGCGGCACAAATATTGGGACTGCGTATAAATGAAAGAAAGACAAAATACATGGTGTCTTCAACTACCTACGGTCAATTGTACCAGCCGATAACAAAATGGAGGAAAAAATACGTGTGCGGCTGCTCAAATCCAACAAAGCCTACAACATTCTGTCAATGTTTTTCAAATTCAGAAATTTCACCTGAATATCAAAGCTCTTGCTGTACAAGACCATGGTCCTGCCAGTACTCAAGTATGGATTCGAGACTTGGGTGCTCAGCAAAAGGCACTCTGGCCTCTTAGCCGCGTTCGAGAGGAAAGTCTTGTGGAGAATCATTGGCCCCATACGTAAAGAAAGGCTACAACCATGAGTTGTGTGCTATCTACCTACAAGCAGATATAATTACTTAGATAAAGCTCGTTAGACTCCGGTAGATAGGACACCTAGCTCGAACGAGTGAAGAAGATCCTGCTCGGAAAATCCTTCGCGGCAGATTTTAAGACAGATGACACCATGGGAGGTCTTGTCTGCACTGGAAGGAAAGCTTTGATCAGACACTCGGAGTTTAGGGATGCCTAATTGGATGACATCGACTCGCGATTGGGACCGATAGAAAAATTTGTTGACGAAGGCCGGGATCGGAGCCCAATGGTAGCGTCGAAAATGCGGTCAAGTGATTTCTCATCGAAAAATGGCTTCAAAATTGTCAAAAACGAAATTAAAGTATTTCAGTTTCAGAAAGCTTGGTAAGCCTCCGCACATCATATCCATGCTTTTTAAAAAAATATGAAACTGGTTTCGTTAGCCTTTTTGTTTTGGAGCTTACAAAAGAAGAGAGGACCTAAAGAATTTTGCCTTGGTTTTGTAGGCAAATATTTTTATTTGCTTCGTTACTAGGTCCATGTAATTCTATACGTTTAAAAAGGTCCATTTCCGCATGGGAAGGTAATACGAAAAACGTTTGCATCAAGCAATTTTCTAAATTAAAATTAGCTTTTTTGGTTACCCCTATTACTGCAACCGCTGAAGTCGCTGTAAGTTTACTAAAACATCACCTGTTGATATCAATGTAGCTCACTTCTCGTGTTGAGTTCGCTATAAGGCGATACCACCAACTGTTTATCTTTTAAAGAATGTGGCTCAGCACAACATAGTTTCGATTTTTCTGAATACATTTTGAGAAATACAAACTATGTACGCATTGTCAATTTGGGGGTGTTATACGTTGAGTAACAAACAAACAATATATTTCAGATGGAGTGACAGGTAACCAACAATGTTAAAAATTATAAGGCGCAATATTTGCATCCAATTCAAGCTAAATCCACCAAATTATAGAACTTTTAGATACAGCGACTCTAAACCTATTGCAGGTAGAAAAAACACGACGCTGTCTTTAAATCAACATTGTAAAATCTCTGACCTGGATTGAAATATACCGTTACTGCAATGGCATGGCTTGGACTCTTTTCCACCAAAATTAACCGTGGAGTGTTGATTTGCTGACTTGAAATGTTAACGATCTGGACGCCCAAATGAGATGGCTCCACCGCAAAATATCAAAAAATTCACTAGATTCTTTTGGCCAAACGTAAAGTGTAGTTACAGGAGATAGCTGACACCGCAAAAATATCAAAAGGCAGTTTATACACTATTTCGCATGAACATTGTATTATGCTAAAGTTTTTTCGAAATGGGTGCCGCGTTTGCTCATAGTGAGCCAAAAACAACAACTTGTTGATGAATCAGAGTGTTGCTTGGAGTTGTTTAATTTCATGAGACGGTACATTGGTACATTGAATTAAATATAGTTATACTACTTACATTAAACAGTGAAAACGATCACCATGAATTGAACCTCGTCCAAGGTGACGAAAATCGTAGCAGTCAACTAGCAAGGCTATGTCTTCCGTACTTTGAGATGAGCATAGAGTTATATTCATCGACAACATTGCCGATGATTATTATTAGAAGCATGAATAGTGAATACTTATTATATGGCGTTAAAAGGACAAAATTGCAAAAATACAGACCCATGGATAGAAGAAAAATATATTTTTCACCAATCCAATGCAGCGTGTCACAAGTCAATGGATCGCACTTCGAATTGTTTGCGTATCCACTATATTTTCCAGATTTGGCCCTTAGCGATTATTGGCTCATCGGAAAGAGATTTGACGCGAATGAAGGAGTGATTGCCAAAACGGTGGCCTATTTCGAGGCAAGAGATAAATTATTCTACAAAAAGGCATCGACAAGTTTGAAAAGCGTTGGAATGATTGTATCAGTTTTGAAGGTAACTATGTTGATGAATAAGGTCAAATTTTCCCAAAATAATGTGTTTTAATAGGTAGTCTGGAGATTTATTGACCGACTTGTTATTTCGCTCTCTGATAAAATCTTGCAGTGTTAAAAAAATTACTATCACGACAGTGTTGCACCCATGTGAAAACGGAAGTCAAGAGCATGAAAATAGCTTTTTTACTGTATGTACATCAGACTTGGTAATTTTCAACTATTTAAGTAGTAAATATTTAGTGAAATCATAATGAGGGAAAGTCGAAACTGGTGTTACTATAATATCGGTTACAATGATGATGCCTTTATATCGACTTTGAATAGAGTAATTTTCAATAAATATTGTGAGTTTTAAAGAACTGAAAGTCATTTGAATCAAATACAATATTGATTTCATTTTCTCGTGAAAGCTTCAACAAACTTGTAAAAATACGGAAATTTGAATCACTTTGGTATTAAAATATTATGAACAAAACGAAGTAAAAGGTCTAAAAAGTAAAAGAGAAGCTAGTCGAAAAAATAAATTAATTGAAAATAATACTGGTTTTTCCCTCTCTCTGTAAAGGAATGAATGCTGCATTTTAATAAAGTATTTATGTATCTTTAAAAATATCTCCCCAATCAGCGATGGTAACGAAACGATAATGAAAAATCTGGGTACCTTCGAAACGTTATTACCTCTGTCAGGGAAATGATTAGTTTACAGGTCTTCCATAAAAAAAGCTTTGTGGGTATATATTACAAAAATGTTCGAGTACCTAAAAACCGATTCATTTTATATATTCAAGATGGTTGTTTAACCCGGCGTATTACGCATGCAGATAAACAAAGTAATAATAGAGATAGCTTGAAAAATTGTTGTCAGTACACAATGTGCCTGCATTTGTTTCGTTGTACAGGTTTTGAATGTTTGAATGAAACAATCTGAAACCTTTGATCTTTTCGGGTCTTTACTTTGCGTGGTTCAGAACTAAAAAATTGAAATTGAATAAAATGTTCATTCAATGTTTCAAAGTAGTTTTACAAACGTTAGCACTATGAATTTAAAGTAGGATAGAAATATTATCCTGGAATTGTTAGAAAAATGATAAATGAACAAACTCCGAAATTCATTTGGAAATTAAAAACTATTGACTGTTTGTAAAAAGATCGCTAGATTTTGGCAACAGCTCTCTAAAATAATACAGAAATGTGATAAAAAATTTTGTACACTTATTACCCTGACTAGAAACTAATACAAAAAATACAATACATGAAATACGGAAGACATAGAAGAGAAATAATGATGCATAAGATACGGAAGACAGAGAAAAGTTTAATATCATTAAGAATGTTTTACTGAATTTGCCGAAAAAAATGTATTCACTAAAACGAAGCAATAATAATTATACAGTTTGTGTCAGCTACATATTGATTGATTTTAACAATAAAATCAGCTTAAAAAATAAGAGGCTCTTACTGGGTCTCTGAGAATAAAATCAATAATTTCTTCTGTATTGACTCTTAAAATATAAACTCCATTCAATCTATTTCGCATTATCTGTTGACTTTTAATTCACCTGGACTTTAAAGATAGTCAGTCATTCAGTTCAATTAAAATTTTAACAGTTTAATTTCAAAATCAAATAGGAGCACAATAAACAAGTGTAAATAGTATAACAAGAGTATGTATATAAATAAAGTAACAAAGTATAATAATAATATATAACATTGTTTAAGTTATACTTTCATGTGCATTAATTTGAAAAAATAGTAAAAATCACGTCTTTCCAATTTATTATAATATATAAAATTAGTATGTATCTAGAGACTTTCAAAAATATCAATATTGATATTCAACCAGATTAGCAAGTTTGTCTTGCTTCTTTTCTTGGGGAAATATTTTTCTTGTAATATTTTCTTTTAAAACAACATATTCTCCATTCGAGTTTATTATATAATAGACCAAATTAAGATTTATTTTACTATATGAGTATAAGTATTTCGTAATAATTTAAGTACGCTTGGTTTATATTTTTTGTTTGTTTATTTAGTATTTGATTTAATCTTATGCGTTGAACTCGATAAATATATATTGTTATAAATTCATTGTTGTTGGAGTTTTTTTTTCCTTTTAACCGTACATATTACTGTGTTTTGATTCAATTTAGCTAAGTTTATGTTATACGAGTGTATAATGTTCATACTTGTCTTTACTATTACAACAACTTATACGATTTCTTTACTATGAAATTTACTACGGCAATAATACGGATATCATCGTATTTAAGTAAGTTTTGTTTGTTGTTCCTTATAGTCGGCTGTTAACGTTTTGCGTGAGTTTTATCTTTCATTTTATTTTTCGTGTGTTCGTAATTTCGTAGTTCAATAGCTAAGTAGATATATAATCGTCGAGTACTGGATTTTCTTACTCCTCTTATAGGAATTGGCTGGTCCATGTGTTTGGCATCGATCTAACTTGATTTGGTCTTTTCGTGTATCTTTGATATAAACTGTTTAGTTTATTGTTTGTTTTGAAGATACGTATTGTTAGTGAGTATTACTGCGATTTTGTATTAGCAGTAGCAACTTGTTGTTGCGATTCCGTTTTTTCGCCAAACTTTTTCTCAGCTTTTCTTCTGCCTCGACGATTACAGGCCTTACACTAGTTTTTTGCAGTCAGAATCATCACGAATTCTTAAATGAAAATGAAAGAAATGAAAAATAGTTTTAGTGGAGTAGAAACAATATGCATATTCTTTTTATTTT
This sequence comes from Nemotelus nigrinus, assembly GCA_947369275.1. Classification (NCBI taxonomy): domain Eukaryota; kingdom Metazoa; phylum Arthropoda; class Insecta; order Diptera; family Stratiomyidae; genus Nemotelus; species Nemotelus nigrinus. Next base: position 53,720,493 of record OX376374.1, on the reverse strand, counting down.
AAACATTGTTACTGGACTTGATTCATAAATCACTACAACTTGTACTCAAATTCAGCTTCTCTATTTTTAGATTTGACTAACTCACCATTGTAATTCACCATTCCATCACCATCGAGATCCGCTTCTTTGATCATATCATCAACTTCTTCTTCTGAAAGCTTCTCGCCCAGATTTGTCATAACGTGCCGAAGTTCCGATGACGATATGAGACCATCGTTATTTTTGTCAAATACCCTGCAACAAAAGCAACATCAAGTTATTCAACACGACCTCATCATTGAGCATCAACAAGAACAACAACAACAACTAACCTAAAGGCCTCTTTCAGTTCGTCTTCACCATCCGCTCCCTTCATTTTCTTCGACATCATTTGCAGGAATTCATTGAATTCGATGGTACCGTTACCGTCCTGGTCGACTTCGTTCACCATATCCCGTAATTCTGTCTCTGAAAAGAAACCAGTCAATTACATTTTATTCCATTGTGCTCGTACGTTAGTATGAACGATATGATGATGCCTTTCTTTATGCATTCACTTAACATTCGAAATGCCTTACCACTGGGTCGCTGACCAAGAGATCTCATGACTACTCCCAGTTCGGCCATTGTTATGGTACCGTCCTCGTCCTTGTCGAAAAGCATAAAAGCTTCTTTGAATTCTGAAAACGAAATTGGAAGAGATAATACTTGTGTGATCCGGCTGTATATTAAGTCGAGTTATTCTAATATATAAAGAAAGTTGAAAGCGCTTGAGGTATAATTGAAAGGATTAAATTGACTTCTGAAATATTTAATAATGCTTTGTTCGCTCGAAACTTTTAAGCTTGACTTTAGGCATCGCTTTCAGATAAAATCGTGTTCGACTTGAATCGACGCTTGCTAATCTTGCCCAATTAAATTATCCAAAAAACCAAATTCGGGGTTCCTTTAGCAATCGACCTTTTTATTCTTCTATCGATAGGCAAATTATCAAACTTTATCGGATTGTAAACAGATGAATAAGAATTTCGTAGTTTTGTCTTATATTTTGTCAAGGAAGGCAAAACATTATCGTCCGAAGAATGGTAGCTGTTTTATTATCTATTGAAAACATAGGAAGGCGAAAGGATTAAAAAGGCGAATAAAGACGTGAAATTAGGAGTTTTCTGGGATATTTTTCGAAGCTGGATAACATTTTTCAAGACAAAAGTTTATTAATTATTTTGTTATCTTTTCGATAATTTTGCTTAGCAGCAATTATTATGTTGAATGAACTGAAAGACTAGACTTTTACGATTTTGTTACATATTTTCTGGTCTGTGCAGATGGTAAGGAAATATTCAAGAGAGTCCATTTCAATGCTACATATGAGCGAAACTGAGCTAGTATAAACGCAATAAAAGTAAGAACTATTCATATTACTTGTGTCAGAACTATTTTTGGCGAAACTCAAACCATTCTCGTTGACACGAAACGCCTTTTTCACCTTAGTCCCATTACTGTTAGTAAAATCCAAACCACAAATGAATGAGTGGTCCTAAATTTTTAAATGATCATGGTCTGATTAATGAAATCTCCTGCTAAAGAACCATAGCTTGTTCTATGGCCGGAGCACGAAGAAATTAGTTGGTTTAAATTGATGGGCTTATTTTCAGTTTTTTTTTATACATAACAACAAACTCAATTTTATGTTGTTTAGGTTTAGTTCGGTTGGGTTAGGTGCAATGGTTATTCATCGAAGGAAATAGAAACAAAAGACAAATATAAGTGCATTGGAGGCGCGTTGCATTACCATGGATATATGTAGCTCTTGTCCAGCCACTATGCTCAGGAAACAATCTGGTAGATTGAATATGTTTCGGCCAACATTCTAAAAGCAAAATTTTTCGTTGTCGTTATGAATATATAATGAATACACAAAAAAACAATACGAAAGAATAATTGTCCTGCATGCGATATTTTCATGGAGTTCCGAAATTTATTTTTATACATATTATATAGTCGAACGTGCGGAGAGTGACGTGCATGTAAATGGACGATCCGTGTGAAATGACTCCTTTCACCTCTCCTCTTCATCCTATCTACTCGCCTTCCCGCGGCGGTGCTGTTTATCTTGACCAGAGATCGGATAACGATATCCTAGCGATATTAAACCCCCGGTGAAAAAGAAAGAAACTAAGTGGTAAATAGTCCGGTCCTCCAGGCTTGGGGGTTGGAGCGATGGACCAACAATCCGTCCTCCACAAAATTTTAAACCGTTCCGGAACTTACGGAGATGCCTCGGATAGGATTGTACCAACGGAAACGACCCGACAAACGAAACATGGACTACGTATTTGGATCCTGGAATGTCAGATCACTAAATAAATCTGGGGCTGTAAAAGAATTATAATAACAGGCCACTCAGTACAAATTGAACGTGCTGGCAGCCCAGGAAACGAAATGGATTGGTAGGGAGATTCAAGACATGAGATCGCACACAATATTCAAGAGTGGGAAACCTGCAGGAAGCCGTGAATTTGGAGTGGCATTCATTGTGGATAGGGAGTTCAAGCCACACGTCATGGGCTTCAAGGCAGTAAGCGAACGATTGTGTGCGATCCGCATCAAAGCAAAATTCTTTAAAATATGCCTGATAAACGTTCACACCCCGACAGAAGAAAAAGACGAGGAAACGAAAGACGCATTCTATAACCACTTGGAAAGGCTATTCGACTCACTGCCCTCAAATGACGTCAAAATAATACTCAGCGACTTCAATGCTAAAGTTGGGAATGGAGAAGTACACCGGGGAACAACTGGAGGACACAGGTTCCACGATGCAACTAACGACAACGGCCAGTGCCTGATTGACTTTGCATGTAGTAAGGATATAGTCATAAGTTTGATATGCTTCCCATATCGACGCATCCACAAAAGAACATGTGCATCACCAGATGGCAATACCTTCAATCAAATTGATCATGTCTTTATTCAGCGGAGATGGGCTTCCAGCATACTTGACGTTCGGACGTTTCGAGGAGCAAATTGTGACTCGGTCCACTACTTGGTCAAATTAAAATATCGATGTCGCATGTCAAAGGCGTATGGGGACGAAGACCAGTCCCCCTCGTAAGTTTGACATCGAAAAGCTCCAAACGGCGCCAGTAGCAGAAAGCTTCTCAAAAACTCTTGAGACTAAGCTAACCCCCATTCTACAAAATAACATAGTGAGGCCGGTTGACGAGGTCTGGATGGAGATGAAGACAGCAATCAAAGCCGCTGCAGAACAAATGGTTGGGTATGAAGCTCGGCGAAAAAAAAACAACTGGTTTGACAACAAATGCCAGGATGCGTTGAACAAGAAAAATCAGGCATATAAACAGTTCCTTGAAAGGAACACCAGGACGAAGAAAGAAAAATATGAACACCTCCGACGAGTAGCAAATAAGATCATTAGATGTAAGAAACGAAAATATTATGACGAGCAATTAAAGAGAATTGACGAAAATCTGGCGAGCAATAAAACTAGACAAGCTTACAAGGTAGTGAAATGTTTAAGACGCGGATACCAGCCCAAGACGATACTCTGTAAAGACGAAATTGGCAATATCATCGTCGAAGATAGCCAGATTAAGGATAGGTGGGCCTGCTATTTCTAAGAACTCCTTAACCCTGCACAGAGTTCAATAAGCTCAGAGCCGATAGACGTCTCTGATGAAGTCTCGATCGCACCACCAACGCTGGAAGAAGTCAATTCTACCATAAAAAGACAGAAAAACAATAAAGCGCCGGGCATTGACGAAATCCGGTTGAGCTAATCAAGTACGGTGGAAGCTGTCCAATTAAAACCATCCACAAATTAATCCAGCACATCTGGGGTCGAGAAAAAATACCACAGGAGTGGTGCAAATCCACCATATGCCTTATCCACAAAAAAGGAGAAAAACTTCGGTGCGAAAACTACTGACGAAAATATTAAAAATAAAATAAATATATACGCTGAAAATGTCTTCGAGGAATACCAAGGAGCCTCTAGGTCTGGTCTATCAACTACGAATCAGCTCTTCACAGTCACACAAGTGCTCGAAAAATGCTTTAGCATCGACGTCCACCAGATTTTCGTGGATTTTAAACAAGCATATGACAGTATTGACCGCAACGTACTGTACAAAATAATGCTATACCCGGCAAAACTAGTCCGACTGACCAAAATGACGATGACGTCGACAGCATCACAAGTCAGAATCAACAACAGTCCGACTGAAGCCTTTGACACTAATGTCGGGCTAAAGTAAGGCGATGGGTTCGCCCCTCTGCTGTTCAACCTAGCACTTGAGTACGTGATAAGGAAGATTCCTGTCGATACAAAGGGTACGGTTTTGTATAAGTTGAACCAATTAGTGGCCTACACGGATAACATTAACATCTTGTCACGTTCCTTCACATCCGCCAAAGAACTCCTGTTGAAACTTGACCAGGAAGCCAAAAAAGTAGGCCTGAAGACCAATGAGACGAAAACAAAAATCATGACGCCAACAAAAAAGAAGACCTCCATTAGACGAAATATAATTCTGTACGAATATAATTTAGAGAATGTGGGCGAATTTCTATACTTAGGCTCGAAATTGACAACGAAAGGCAGTGAAACTGATGAAATTAATTGGAGAATACAGCTCGCTAATAAAACTTTCTACTCCGTTCTGGCCCTACTAACGACCAGCTGCATACACAGGAAGAGTCTAAGTCTTCAAATCAATAATCAGATCTCTGTTGTGCTACGGATGTGAAACTTGGACCCTTACCCAAGCATCCGCAAATATGTTGAACGCTTTCGAAAGACGGGTCCTCAGGCGTATAATTGGAGCTAAACAAGAGTGCCGCCAATGGCGGATAAGGTACAACCACGAGTTGTACGAGGTTTTTGATTAGCCAGAGGTTGCTACAATAATCAAACTGGAGAAGCTGCAATGAGCTGGTCACGTGCAACGAATGGACGAGCATCGAGTACTTAAGAAGGTATTCGACGGAAGAGCCGAGGGTCGAAGACCAGTGGGAGAACCCAGAAAACGCTGGTCTGACTCTGTCGACGAAGACTGCGCAAAGTTGCTCGGCTTTCGAAATTGGATGACGCGGTCATTGGACCGAGACAACTGGAGGCGTCACCTGCGAGAACCCAAGGCCCAAGAGGGGCTGTAGTGCTACGGCGACTACGACGACGATAAGCATACATTATGTCTTGTAATGCAATGGTTAGTGTGCATTAACTTTGTTTCTTTCTGCTACTAAATGGAAATTTAAAAAAAAGAGCAACAAAAGAGTTACTAGTAAACGCAAATTCGGTAAGATCGTAATCAATAAATAAAATTAATGAATTACTGAAACTGTAATTTAGCAGCACATAAACGTAACTAAAAATTTTTAAAATATATTTAAAAGAACTAAGATGATCTAAGAAGGAGTGATAATAAAATGAATTTATATTGAATTGAATTGTATGAACTTATATATTTGGCCTTCTTATTGGGCGCAAGCCCATAAGGACTTCTCCTTTTCAGGTCAGTTTCAGGTCTCCTTTTCAGGTCTATTGATAAAGAGTAACCTCTACAAATTGACAGCCGAGTTCAGTGGGCGGCGCGTCCCCATCAGCATCAGGAGCCTGAGGATAATTTTCGGGATGGAGGCATATTTTCCCCCTGTTTGGTTTTTTTTTTTCGTTTTTTTCAGCTTCCTTTTTTTTGCTAGCATACGTGCTTTGTCAAGTCTCGGCTAGGTCTAGCTTCTCAGCCCATGCCTGAAAGCTGTCTCTAAACCTTTACGAACAATCCTTGTTTTTGTATATATTAGTATCTATTATTTGATGACAGATGAATAACACGTGGCGTCCCTCATTTCTCGGAGCTTATCCACCACATTGTTTCTTGACTCAACCCAGTCGCGTAGAGCAAGCAAAGCGGTTCATCAGCATCCGTCAGGGTTGGAAAAAATGGGGCTTCACCAAGGATGATTAGAGGTCTGCACGGCCATTTCTAGAGCACCCTGCTCCAGGGATAATTACTTCTGTCTTTTGTGTGCTACCCTTGCTGATGGTTTTTGTCATCCCAACTACTTAGCAGGTTCTTTTCTGGGCTTCGGTTCTGTTTAGGTGTTCAGTCAAGGTCCCTTGAATTTCACAATTCGCTACAACATTGACATTCAAAGAATATTTTGGCTTTATTCACATTTGATATGAATTTCACAATGTGAAATCACGTTTAAGTACTAATTCTACTATGCTATATAATTCCCGAAGAATTTGATTAACTTTATTTTTCTTATTTCGAGAACATCTGTATTTTCTGTTGAGTGGGAAGAGGAATGAAAACATTACGTAATTCAATAACCAATAACATAAACTATTAAAAAGGCTGAATGTATAAAGCAATCCTTTTTGTTAGCGAAAAAAAATTCGGCACCGTTTTTTCACAGAATTTAATTAAGCTAAAGACTGTTTATTTATGGCTTTCTGTAAGGAAGTTATGTTACATATATTTTATTATATATTTTACAAAAAAAAAAAAAATTTACACAAATATAGTTTCAAGAGAAAGACAGAATGTTGAGGGTAGGGTGGTGGATGCAGGACGGGAATCGGGACTGTGGGCTGATTGGGAGTTGTAGGAGGAAGGGATGTTACTGCATTTGGATAGGGTTGGTTGGATGTCGACATTAGAGATGAGGCGTATATACTGGAACAGGTATATGGAACAGGTATTTTTTTGGAACAGCCAGTACCTAGTACGAAATTCAAAAATACTAGTTACGAGTATTTTTGTGAACTATACATGTAATCAAGAATTTACACAATGCATATCGTCCATTTAATTCATTTCAATCAAACAGACGTAATAGTATCCTAATATTAATATAAACTCGTATTTCATACTTGCAAGTGCTTTCATACTCACGAGTATCGCGTACGCGAGACGAAAATCCTTGCAAGTACGAAAATACTCGAAAATAACGTATCGTTCCAAAATATTCGAATACGAAAATAACGTATCGTTCCAAAATATTCGAATACGAAAATAACGTATCGTTCCAAAATATTCGAATACGAAAATAACGTATCGTTCCAAAATACTCGAATACGAAAATAACGTATCATTCCAAAATATTCGAATACGAAAATAACGTATCGTTCCAAAATATTCGAATACGAAAATAACGTATCGTTCCAAAATATTCGAATACGAAAATAACGTATCGTTCCAAAATATGTACTTGCAAGTATTTTGGAACAGGTATTTTTGGAACAGGTATTTTTAAATACTTGCAAGTATTTTGGAACTATACGAGTATATATTCGTATCGAGTATTTTGGAACTTGCAAGTATTTTCGTATCGCATATTTTTGTATAGAGTATTTTCGTGCTTGCGAGTATTTTGGGACTTTAGGTTTAGGTTTTTAGGGCAAAAGTAGCTGAAATCGGACAAAATCGGCCAAGTTTGAGTTAGAGTTGTTTGGGACATAACGGGCCAAGACCTATTGCTGTGTTACAAAAATTTACGCTTTGTAGGGGAGTAAGGGTTTTTTTTTGGCCATAGTTTGGCAAAAACTGCCTTCACAGCGCTTTCGATGATTGAAAGTGGTCGGGAAGTATATTAGTGATATTTTAAGGGCAAAAAATTTTGATAGGAGAAATTGGGAAAGTATTTTATTCAATTATTCAAAAAGGTTTTAGGGCAAAAGTAGCTGAAATCGGACAAAATCGGCTAATTTTGGGTTAGTGTGGTTTGGGACATAACGAGCCAAGACCTATTGCTGTGATACAAAAATTTCGGTTTTGTAGGGGAGTAAGGGGTTTTTTGGCCATAGTTTGGCAAAAACTGCCTTTACAGCGCTTTCGATGATTGAAAGTGATCGGGGAGTTCAATAGTGATATGTTAAGGGCAAACAAACTTTTTTATAGGGGAAATTAGGCAAAAACGTCAATTTTTTCCCAAAAAATTTTTTTTTGTTCTAGCATGAATTTGAGGATCTTTCTGAGTTGTTCTCATACAAATATGGAAAAAAGCGGCCTAGTTTCTAAGATATGGTAAAATGAAATCAGCCGGGAAAACTGAAAATAACACTAAAAATGTTTAGATTCTTTTTGGTTAGCCCGTTGGCTTCTCCGGCTGTGCTGAAGCTCTCCTCGTGACTGCACTCCAACCCTACCGGGGTTGTGACTCATGTCCAGCTTTACAGAAAAGGTTCACCCCCTAGTGGGTTCATGTTTAATAGACATTTTATCATTTCTTAATAAAATTTTCGACAGATTCATGCTTCAGTGAGGCGAAGTGGAAAACCGACTGTTTTAGATTAGCCAGGAAAAGTTTGGTATCAGGCATCGATCGATGAAAATTCATATATTTAGATGGCAACAGGATTATAGTCCTATCATAGTAAATTTTTCAACACTGGTAATTTGCACGAATACAGGAGGTGTTTTGTGCATACATTAAAATGAAAATCAAATTTAATTGATTGAATTTGATTGTTTTCCCTTAGATGGCTCCTAGATTGGAGAAACACTTGCCAAATATGTGACCGACCATTGGATAGTTACGGACAAGCTGCATGGACTAATGGCTTGTATCCTTTCACGGTCAACTGCACCATCACCATTCTAGCCTGGGAACTTTGTCTCTGGTGGATGGGGGAGGGCATATCATACCGTTTCATTATATCACTGCAAATCGCATGTACTTGTGTGTATATATGTACATACTTCAAAAAATACTAGCTAGTATTTTGGGAACAGGTATTTGGAACAGGTATTTTTTTGTACTCGTATTCGGAATACCTAGTATGCAAAAATCCGAGTACGACCCAACTCTAGTCGACATGAACAAGTCTGGAAATTTTCTCGATGCTTCGGAATGGAAGCGATGGAGCTACGCGATGGATGATGCGTGGATGGGTATGGACGACGTAGGGAGAGCCGGGCTGATTAGGGAGTAACAGTTTTACTAGCTCAAATTGAAGACGTTCTTTGCACACAGTAGTTGAACATGTAGTGGAAGGAATTGTCTGAAATAAATTTTCCCTCTCAAAGTACACATCTTCGCGCAAGAGGTCTCGAAAAAGGACTGACTGACTGACTCTATCTTGGGGGGGATAAATTGGAACGCAGGATAATGGTGTGATTAATTTATATATTTATAATAATTATTCTTTAATAATATAGGTTTTTGTATTTTTATCTTTCTTGTATTTTAAATTTATACTTAGTTAAAATTGTGTTACGATTAAATTTAAATTATCTCTGTTTTTAATTTTCCTCTCTCTTATTTTTCTCTCAATGATCATTTATATCGAAGTTATTTATTTATGTTCTTTTGGCTTTTTGCATTCTCAGTTGTTTTATTTTTAAATTTGAATTTATACATTAAACATATATCTAAGCTCATTTACAGCTACATGCATCTAAGGTCAGTTTTCTTAAGCCACGGCAACGATATCTGTATCTTTATGGAAACAAACAAATAATTTAAGATTTCATTGTAATTACTTTGCTTCTTTCTTTATTTCAGTACCACATTGGGCGCTATTATGTTTAGCTAATACATATTTACATTATGATAGCGCTTAGATTGCCTGAAAATTCATTTGATCTGAACAAAAAGAAAGGGGTTTCAAATAATTTTATGAGGTGTGTTTGTTACAAGTTTAGTTTTGTGCAAGTAACCTACATGTGAAAGTAAACATGATCTGCATGCGATATGGCTCTGTGGGAGAATTCATCGGACACTGAAATGCAACCTTAATTTCAAACAATCGGGTATTTTAAGAAATTCCTTTGATTTTAAGATTGATAATTTTCATTTGAAGTTAGCAATTATTATCTAAAAAGAATACTATTTTTTGTCACAATAACAACTCATATTTAGTAGCAGCTTGAATACGACTAAATTTTAAATACATTTATGAAAAAAAATCATTGTACCATTTCCACCGAAAAGTTTTGGAACTGGAATTACTGAAATCGTTTTTGAGACACAATACATTTTTTCTTGAAGTCGCTTTTACCGTTAAAACGTACTTTTATGAATACTTGTATTACTTTCATTAGCAGTAAATTTGTCCGGAATTCAATAGAAAGATAAATATCTGATGCGGAAACATCAGAAAACAAATTCTGACTGAAATACTGTGTATAGCGTTGACCTATTAAGTGCGTCCGATTTTCTGCCAACATACTAATTGAATGCTTAACCACTAGAAAATTGATCAGCCCGGAAATAAATATTCTCCGCCACTAATTCGCTGCAGTATTAATCAATATTTAATCAAATCGACTGTAATTTGATCAAAACTCAAATCAATCGCATGTTTTAATTTGCTCAATTTGGTGACATTGCATTCCAAAATTGCCATAAAACCCATGAAATATAAGCGAACCAGCAAAAAAGCCAATAAAACATGATTGCTTTGAGCAGAATCGACTGATGCATGTAAAAATAATTGATTGTCGCGAAATTATTCGCACTTATTTTTAAATCTAGCCAGGGGCTTCGCAATGATGAAACTCTTCTTTGTGACTCAATGGATTTTGCACAAAAAAAGCCCTCAAACTATAATCAACTACTGCATCATTCCTTCGTTAATACTGCAGTGGCGTCATTTTGAAAAAAATAAATGTTTTCATCTACATCCATCCGGTGCAGTTTCATAGTGTAACCCTTAGGACTTACTTTTCTCTTATGTTTTGCTCACTTTCATCGTCTCGCCGTCAATGCTTGAAAAGTTTAGAAGGGAAACTGAAAAAAACTTGGAATTGTCAAGAGTGATTGGGATTTCGTTTTTATTTTCAGAAAAAGAAAAAGAATGAGCGAATCGCCTGTGGGATAAAAGAATTAAGTAAATTTTTTCAGTTTATTGCTTTGGAGACGATTTGAAATATTGAGCACAATTGGAGAAAAAAAAGGATTAATCCCTTAATTTCTTGCAAGGAAGTTTCTGAATTGCTATCAGTTACGAATGGTTACAGTGAATATATCGATGGTTTCGTTTCTTGGCCGTATAATTCTAATTTCTTTACGCTTATTCCATTTTATACTAAGATGAGACATTAATTTTCTATTTCCTGAAACTTCCACTTATTTCAATCCTAACATTCGGATTAACTTTCCACGCTTTCCGTTTCCCCTGATACTACCCATCTATTCACGCAAGCGATGTTGTTATTTGTTTACCAAATAGAAATTTTTTTGCATGAACTTCTTCAAATAAGTAGTGACGGTAGCAGCGTGACTGTTTATAAAATGATATTATAAATAGATGCGATTCGATCTTGACGACGATCTGGGCAAGTTTCCACGAACGGCGGAAAATAAGAAATGAGTGGACATTACTCGTGCGGGTAAAAATCTGCGGGAACAAATTTAAAGACATGCAAAGAAAAATAATTTTCTACTTACCGGCAACCTGTTCTTCCGATAGACCATACTCAGACTGGTTCGAATAACATGAAAATAAGAGAAGAAGAGAAATTTTGTTATAATAAATGAATACTGGCATTTGTGTTCGGAGTATTGGCATGTTTACAACGTGTTTCGACTTTGGAAATTTGTGTTTTGATAATGCTGATGAATTTTTTTTTGGATGGTTGGATTTGTTTAAAGATTTCGGAATTTGAAATTGTCAGCGCTACAGACGTTTTGTAAGTTTGAGTATCAGTACTTCGAAACCCTATTGATTTGTTGAGCTTAATTCGTTGAATAACTTAATCTATATGCTTTGATATGGTGTGTATGAATATATGATTTTTGAAGTGAAGATATCATGGAGTAGGCGTATCTTTCCTGAGGATAAATAGCTGTCAAAATCGCTGGAACGGATTAAGTCGAATCAGTTTAAGTTGTAGATTTTAGCTTAATTTTGGCATTTAAGGATGGAATAAAGAGATATTAAAGTAAACTATGCACTTAGAAATTGTTCGAAATATTCAAATTTATTCGGTTCAATGACTGTGTCATTGGGTTTGCGTCAAAATAGCCAATAAATAGATTCTGCAACATATTCAACAGCATGAGCGAACACTTTTCTCTCACAGTACCGAAAGCGTCCTTGAAAACTAGGCTTACCAAGGCTCTCTTAACCTACCATACCTAGTCTACCGACCTACTATACTTTTTATGTAATTAGATTGTATAATTAATAATTATACAATCTAATTACATAAAAAGTATAGTAGGTCAATTATTCTAATGTTAAGCTTAAACAAACGGCTTATCGACTTATCTAATATTTTTATATTGTTGCCTTATTTCGATATTTCAACTTTGCGACATTTATTTTTTAGCTGTTTATTTTTAACTTATTCATTTATTTACATTGTATTCATTTGTATTTTTACGCCTTGTTTTAATTTGTTTAGTATTTATTTAGTGGCATTTTATACCTTGCATGGTAAATAAATAAATAAATGCAATGCTGCCAGAAATGATCTGCTATTAGCTTCAATTGAGTCCTTGCAGCATTTGCATGGTTGTCTGAATGGCCTGTCACTGCTCGCTCGTCCTTTGAGAGCTCGCTTGTTGATTCGATTGGTGGCCTATTGCAATTTTTGTAATTTTATTACGATGCTGACTTCTGGCATTATAAAGATCCTTATTGTATCGAATTTACCATCCATATTTTTCCCATACTAGACCGAGAATTCGACGCAATATCCCCATTTCAAACGTATTTAGGGTTTTTTCTATACACCTGAATCAATGTGCCGGCTTTGCTTCCGTAGCTTAACACAAGTTGGATGACTAACTATTTTGTCAATGGCAGCCTTAGTTTTTATTGATTTAACTGGCGTTAAATCTTTTCCAGGCTATGGAACTATTGTCCGAAAACTGCATTTGTGCAAGCATCAAATAATCTGTTCTCCAAATAGTATTGAATATGAAAGTCAACCTTCAATAGTATTGAATATGAAAGTCAAAGAAAATTGTTTGAGTAAGTTATATCGTTCGATCATATATAAACCATCCGTAGGTGACGGAACAAACTGTTATGTTGTAGATTTTAGCTTAAGCTAAATTTTTGCTTTAACCTAACTCACTTACTCGTACATGGCTTCTCCGCAGCTTGGTAGCTCTGCTCGCTAAAGTGCCAGCCCAAAGCAGCGATCTACTCCCCGCGGGTTCGAATACTGCCGTATGCTCATGGTTTTATTTGTTCGTCTTGTGTTGTCTTAACAGTCGGTGACTAGACATAATACTGCAGCTTCAGCAAATAAGAAAAAAATGACATTTAAAGAAGAATGGAATAATTGATATCGGCTTCTCCCATATGTGTCTCCCCTACAGACATAGCTAAGCATTTGCTTCAAAGGGTAATCCCCTTATCTTTGGCATTATCGCCGCAAAAAAAAAAGTTTGCGTTGGTTACTAACTTAATTTGATTGAAAATGTCGAAGGTTTTTAAGACTTTTTTTTAATGTACTGCATGGCCAAAGTTTGTTTCGCTAAGAGATAATTTTTGAAGTTGATATGAAGAGTGACAAGATATTTGAAACTTTTGTAGTGGTGATCATGATCCGATAACAGTGCTATCACCTGTTTACGAATGGTTTATTTTGAGGGGAGTAGTACATTTGCTATTGTCTTTTTGCTCAATTTTTCTTCCATCACCTTTAGAGTTGTGAAGGATTATATAAGCTTATGTAGGAGCAAAAGTAGAATACGAAACTTTAAATTGATGTTTGTATAGCATCGGTAACGTTTTCATTGAAAGCGTCAGTTAACACGTCAAAACCATTGGGATATTTAGATGATGATTATTTGGCTGGAGATTCACCCTCAGACGAGGAAGATTGCCAGCAAGAGGATGATGTCCAAAGTGATTTAGAGGAGGATCTCGGATTGTAATCTAATGATTTAGCTCAGAAACCAGTCAAATTTTCTTCACCTGAGTTTATTCCGCCATCAGAATCCATCAACTTCATGCATATGATTCATTCAACAAAAAGAATACTACGAGGTAAGAATAATTATATTTGGTCAAGCTTAAAGGGGTGTACATCAAATAGAACACCACCTTGAAATATTGTTCGCAGTTCGAGAGGCCCAGCATGAACGTGCAAAAATATTTTTTTATCATTTAGAGCTCTTCAAGCTCTTTATTACAGATGAAATAGTCTGTGAAATTGTCAAATGGACAAATATTGAGATGAGTATCAAACGCTCAAAACTTCAAACAGTATCAGCATGTCATAAAGACACTAATATGATCGAGATTCATGGTCTTTTAAGGGTTTTAACCTTGACCGCAGTCATGAAAGGTAATCATCTTTCTACAGATGAATTATTCGATTCCTCATTTTTCCCCATTCTTGATCAAGTGTCTAAAACATGATGCTTTTATTCCAATGAGGAACTATTTATTCATCAATGTAGAATTAATTATGTGCCAGGGACAAATGTAACCATTGATGAACAGTTGATGGCATTCCGAGGGACATGTTCCTTTCGCATGTATATACCGAACATGCAGGGTAAGTATGGGATTGAATTCCCCATGATGTGTGATATGATGGATGCTGCACCTTACACGGATAAGACTACCAACACAGGGGGATTGCCACTTGGGGAATTCTATGCGAAAACACTATCAAAAACCATACATGGCTCTAATCGAAATATTACTTGCGACAACTGGTTTATCTCGGTACCACTTGCTAAATCATTACTTTCTCAGCCATATGAACTTACCTTGGCTGGTACGATTCGTTCAAATAAACGATAAATACCGAACGAGATGAAAAACACACGATCACGTCCAAATGGTACGTTCATGTTTTGCTTTGATGGCCCACTTGCTTTGGTTTCATATAAGCCTCAACGCTCAAAGATGGTTTTCCTTCCTTCATCTTATGATGAAAATGCTGTTATAAACGAAGAATCCGGAAAACCGGACATGATAATGTTTTATAACCAAACCAAGGGAGGAGTTGACTCCTTCGACCAAATGTGGTCAAACATGGCATGCAGGCGCACAACCAATAGATGGCCCTTGGCAGTTTTTTACGGGGTTTTGAACATAGCTTTCGTTAACTCATTCATAATTTATAATAACAACAAAACGGCCAACCATCAAAAACCACTGGGAAGGAGAGATTTCATGAAAAAATTAGGTTCCAATTTGTCAACATCTTGGATGGAACAACGACTTAGTGCTCCTACTTTGAAGCGGAAACTACGTGAAAAGATTCAAAACATCTTAATTAAAAAACCATCGTCAGCAATGCATGTTGATGGAGGTGACGAACCTACAACAAAATAACAACACTATTGTTCGTTTTGTTTTTATAAGAAACGAAGAATGTCTAAACTTGTTTGCCACAAATGTAGAAAGCCAGTTTGTGGTGAGCACAAAGTTGGTGTTTGTGTACATTGTGCCTAAGTACATTTAATTGTTAATATTAAAAGTTTGAATAAATAGTTTTTGATTAAAATATCGTTGTATATTTCATTACTTTATCCTGAGCCTAGATCCTAATAATTTAAGGTATAAAAATATCATTTACTCTACGTTATAGAGCAGTTTTAGTGCTATACGTCTCAGGGACGTATGATTATGCTTAACGTACTATAAAATAAGATTATGCTTCTTGACTAGACTAAAATATGTTATTGGGTCTGTACGCTAGTGCAAAGGTAAGACTGCGATATGTCCAAGATTGTATTTTTAGAGCACTCATTAGGAATTCTTCCTTAAGGTGAGGTCGCTGAAGGCCTGCAGAAGATTCCATTGCCGTTATAGTCCCTTTGAAGCGACACCCAAGCAATCAAAAGTAAATTTGGAATTTATACAGTTGATGTTATGTGCTAGTCGGAAAACTTAAGAAAATGGTGGTTGTTATGTTACTTTCTTTCAACAGTGTGAAAAGTTGCATTTGGGATTTCGATTTCATATGAAATTAATTAAAATGTTTTTTGTTCCACAGGGATGTTCAATGGTATTGAACGCACATCCTGGATTCTGACAAACCTCGAGGATTCAAAAGACATTAAAAATAAAGTTTACTAGGAACGAGCTTGTGTATGCTGGAATATTTAAACATGTTTGTATTAGACAAATCAACAAATTTAGAGGAAATTAATTTTTTTTCAAACAAACTTGAAGCAGCATATTTTGTTCTTGTTTTTTTCTTCAATTCCTGCTACATATTGTTCATGGTTGCTATAAGCTAGTTCATACTTTTGTAATTTTTTTAAGGACTGTCCTCTTACTAAAGCACATAAAATGAAACTTTTTCAGTTTAGGAAAAGGGGGTGAGTTATTTTACTATAGCTTCTCCTAAAGATAAACAGAAACTAGATTTTTAAACGATAGTGTCGCTTGGAGTGAACATTTTGAATTTTTTGCTTTTTTCTAGCTTTTTTTTTTAGAAAGTTAGATACACTTCTACCTTTTCCATTGCTTTCCTTCAATGCTCTTTTCATTTGAACCCAGCCTCGTTATACTGGGTTATACTGGGCTTGTCTCCTTTGGGACAAAAGTGACGTGGTTGCTTCGTTGCGAAACAGCCTCGCCGCCATATTAAATCTAACACACAGCCAAAACATAGCTAATGCAATGCGGCATACAACGATCGAATGCATCACCAATACTAGCGTTGTAGTACATTTTATTGTTGTATGTTTAATTGCATTGCGGCGGGCTCACTGGCTTGAGCGTAGCTGATTTGTAACAAGAGTTGCATCAGCTGCGTTATCAGGCCAGGGTAATAAAAAATGTTTTGGGTGCTGGTTGCGTATGCTGTGCAGCATTGGTCTACAGCTGAGCAATGGAATTGGAATGTGGCGGCAATACTAATGCCAAAAGGTTTTTAGTGCGAGTTTCTAAAATTATCAATTGAAATGAAAGTCAAAACTGCAGTTTGCGCAACTGGTGCATCCGTTCCAACAGTTATTGATGGTCGTACGTCGAAAATGTCGATATCTAAACATCATACCGTAGCCGGAAGAGTTTTTTACGCGGAATTGCATGCAGAACCCAAAGCTGATTTTTCTAATTCGTTTCCTTGATTTGGTGATTTTGGAACCCCATAGCCGTTCGACAATTTGATTGATTGTGTTTTTGTGTTTGTTCTAGAGGGTGGTTTTTGTTTGTTTGTTAATCTTCAGTATGTTGTCTTTTCGTGTATTTTTTGTACGTTTTTGTTAGTTATTCTTCAAGTGTCCACCTCCTACCTCGAGAGGACGAGTAGGAATCAGAAATTGAAAAATGGCTAACAAAACACAAAAAGCACAATCAATAAAATAGTTGAGTTTTACCTGTACAAAGTTAGGATACAATCATCATAAATTCGCCAATTGCAGACAGTCAATGGCTTTGAATAGCTCAAACATTAATCTATTATCTCCAATCGTATAGGATGTTTTAAAAAATTTACTTAATATTGCAGTTGAATAAAAATAAATTGGTATATTGATTTTTGGTGATTTAAAGTTGGTTTATGAGCTATTTTTTAAAAAAACAAGGTTTTAGTTTTTTTTAGTTACCACAACCTCATATCCTTGGAAAAAACTTTTATATTTTGACTGGATGGTGTATCTGATATCGGCTTCAATGAAAGTGTTTTGCTGTGAAAAGTGAAAACTGGCTGGAAGTAGTTGATTATTCTACTTCATGTGATGGTTAAGTAAACTCAAAGATGTTCAAACACAATTAAATGAACTATAAGCTTTCAGACTAGCTAGCATGAATGATGTGCATGAGAAATGTTGTAGAGCACTGTCAGAATGTGATGTATGTACATATTCAGGTACTTACAGACACTTGTCGGATCTCATCGCGACTTGTTAGAGTCTGTAAACGACGGTATTCCTTCGAGTAGATCTCTTCGTCGGCGCTAGGTCTGCGTATAATCGACATATTTACAAAAATTTCAATCGATCCAGATCCTCTACGGTCCAGATGCTGAAGCTTATCTAATATCTGGCAATAAATCACTTCGATCCGCCACAGATGTTCCCACAAACTTCCCTCCGGATTCACACCATCTCGTTTATTTCCGAATCGAACCAAAAAACAAAACAAACCAGATCAAATATGAAAAGCTAATTGCAAATCACTAATTAGCGGTTCGTTAGATTCGAATTTAAGGGGGGCGTGAGGCGTGAATCGGTTCAGAAGTGTTGAAATCCGATCCAGGCAGATTTCACTCCATCAACAAACAATCGATTCGATTGGAAAACGTGTACGCGAAACCGTTTGCGATATGCTTTCGAACAAATGACGACGCGAGACGCGTGAGCTGTTTGTGATTTGTCCTATTGTGTTTTGATTTTGAACAAGAGTTGCCAAAATCTAAACGTTAAATTTAAACATTTTCGCGACCGTCCGTCGAGCTTTGCGTGATTTACGGGGGGCGAACGTTCGATTCGACCAACTATTTACTTACTGAGCTATGTATGCGAAAAATCATTCACGATTTCTTAATTCATCGGATTTCCCACAACGTGTCCAATTTTCTTATTTTCGTTTTCGTCTTTTTTTATTGTATCTTGTTTTATTATAAGTACTCAGTATTTTAGTGTTGTTACCGTTGCTGAAGAAATTTGTCTGCCAGAGAATCAGGTCCGCACATGAGACTTCGTTTTCTCAATCAAATTATGATTTCTTGGTTACACATTGAAAGAAAGGCAGTTTTTTTTAATGAGGTGGATAATATGGTCCTAGACAATACTAAGTAAATGTTTTTGGTCAAGGTGAGGAAATAATTTATTTCAAATATTTTGTTTTGACCTTCGACCTGATCGGCAGTATGGCTTCGTGCCCGATTTGATGACCATTGGTCTGAGTTTATGAGATTGGTGTACCGAGTATTTTTTTGATATTTTAAACACACATAAAAAGTTTCAATCGCCATTGCCGAATATTGAAGGTTGGCAAGCCAATCGGGCACATTGATCGAAAAAACAAAACGATAAAAACCAAAAATTAAACAAATAAATAAACAATGTTGGGTTATAGTGGAAGTAGGTATAGGAGATTATGTATTTTTACATGAACTATACTGAATTGATATTTTCGAAAAACAGCATCTGTGAGTGTAATTAATTTTTCGATTTCGGTCATGTTACTTATTCGATTCTTGGCCATTTATGATCTGCGTTGTTGGTCGATAAAAATAATTTTTTTTAGTGCCACCGACTAACAAGCAACCAACCTTTGTTGTGTTTTGTCGAGAAAACTTAATCGATCGTTGCTTGTAACTTTGTGCCTTCATTTAACTTTGTATCATTAAATTTTTTATTTTAATTTATTTATAAAAAGGCAGCCGAAGCTATCAGTCGAATCGGGGAAATAATTGCAGTGTTCTATTTTTACTAATTAGTAATATCAAGTATTTGGGAGTGGATCACAAATGGAACGCCATCTTCGTTCATACGAGCAGGTTCTAACCTGCCAAATGGTATGCAGTTTTTAAACGTAAAACAGTTGAAAATAAAGCGAGAAAATAACGGGTGTAAGCTACCACAATCGACAGAAAATATAAAAGCAACTAACATAAAATAATCTCTTTTAATCATCTATACATTATGAGGGCTAATCTCCTAACTACCAAAACATTCAACACAACCTTGAAAAAACCAACTAAACAGCCACCTCACGTCAAAAAAAGGCATAACTACTCATTAACTACTTGGGAACAAGAGCACGAGTAGTTTGAAGTAGCCAGAAGTAGTTGCAAGTACTAAATAGTAATAACGGAACACGGGCAACATGTAGTTTGTGGAAATATGCGCGCGGTATGTCTATTCGAGCTGTTGGATGTGTGATCTTAGCCTGTTGGGAAGAATCTATGCTATGAAAGGTTGACAAATATAATCAAACCAGTCCTTTTTAAGTAAGATTGACAAGAGTTCTATAATATCTCCCACAAAAGTTTTCCAAAGCGCTTGGCACGAGTTCAAAAAGATGCCCCGGACAGATAAGACAACGATGACTAACGCAAACGAAAATGGGTAAACGATTTGAGAGATTTCTCATGAAATTTTAAGTCGTTTTACAAAACTCGAGCTACACAGCTGCTTGTTGATGTTCTATCTGCGTATAAGGCTGATAAAATAGCAATACAGTTGATCAGATGGCCAGGGAACGGTGTTTTACTAAAAGGAAAACATGACTTGTAACGCAGCTGTCGTCCAAAACACTATGTTACTGGAGTAGGCTTCATAGTCAGCCAAAAAAAATTAAGTCTTCATTCTTTCATTAGCTTTGACGTTACTAATGAAAGCCTGGACAGCTTTCACGTCCTGTGTGAGTGAATTGATGGACTACAGCCTTAGGCAGCTCAGACAACTCAGTCAACGAAACAGAAGCATATAACGAGCATGTTGTGTGAGTAATTATCTAAAAATTATCCTTGGGATTCAGTCATCGAAAACCGACGGAATACCAGCTGAGCTGGCTATATATGGAACTACACTCGTTATATGAAATTAAAATGTACTTAAGGAAACCTGAAAAGATGCCAGAATATTGGTCCAAGGTGATTCAGAAATAAAATAGGAGCAGCCACAATGTGCAACAGTTTTAGGGGTATAACCTTAATGAGTACTTCCTATAAGATGCTTCACTTTATTCTATAAAAGTGTATGGCCCTAATGTTGCATCCACGATTGATGGGCCAACGTTGAAAAATATCAGTGAGGTTTCAGATACGGACGGGATGCCGTGCCCTGAGTTTGAGTTGATCTAGCTCTGAAAAGGTATCTGAAGTAATCCAGGGACTAAACGAGGCATGAAACTCATCATTTTACCCTCGTAAAAATTTCGATTATGAAAACGAAGTGTTTATTATCCTCATTTTACGTCCCACTAAAACTCACTACAATGAGCTGTAGCGCGACGTCTTTGCTTTTCATTCCAGGCAAATTAACAATTGATTCAATTTTCACGCTTAAACAGACGGTGGAAATAATTTCGGGATTCAAAATTCCATTATAACCTTTATTTATAATTGCTTTAATGGCCTCCCAATTTTTCTAGGTTAGGTTAGGCCACCAGTTTGGGCCCATTTGCCACCCTCATAGACAATCACACGTATTCACACTTACAACCTTGGCACTGGTGGGATTCGAACACGCAGGCCCAGAAGCAAACCGCTTCTTGGCTTGACGCCTAAGCGAGCAGAGCTACCGGGTCCCCTCCCAATTTTTCTAACTTTCATATATTTTAATTTGAGGACCAATTTTTTTTCGAAGTCAGATAGGCAACATTGGCATTATCGAAAGATCTGAACAAGCTGTATAAGAATCTTGAGTGGCACAAAAACTGGGGCTGCATAAAAAGTGAGCGAAATGTAGTAAATACACAGTGGTATTGTCTCCATGAAGAACATATAGAACTGGTGATACTATCTGAGTACTGAGGAATGAAATTCGAAGTAGTGAATTTTTTTAAATAACTTGGGTTAATAATAGCAGCTGGTATCCTGTAGCGATGTTTGGAGTCAGAAGGCTTGGCAGAGCACCTCAATTAAACCGAAGCACACCAGAGAGCCTGCCAAGAGATTGGGCTGAATTACTCTGTCAAGGCTTCTAATTTCACAAATGGTTACAACGTGTACAACGTATACGCCAACGTCAGGGCCCAAAATTTGTTTTGGGTAACCCCACCAAGTGGCGAAAATAAATTTATGAGCACTAGCATCTCCAGCCCCACTCACATGTCCCTGAATCCCACCCCTTGCGATTCTTAATTTTGCTGTTCAATTAGAGATGCGCAAAAGAGTTCATTTGTGGCTCTTTTTGAGCATGTTGCGACGTACTCTCAGTACGCTATTCGCTGCGCATTTTATCAAGTCTAGTCGAACGAAAGCTTTCGCTCACAGGCTATGCTGTGCTTGTTTCAGGCGTTGCACTGTGAAAAAGAGCCATAAGCGGTGAGCTATGATTGCATGTGCCCATCTCGTTCAATATAACAGTTCGATCTCAAAGGGACATGTTTATTTACACCTCTCTCTACTTCTAGTCATTATATCCTTCCTTTTCCCATCCCTTTAAATTCATTCTTATAAGAATGCTATTGGCGTTAGCTACTTTTGTGTTGTTCTTTAGAGCTTTAAGGTCTGGGTGCAATCTGAAGGACTACTCTGCATCTATTAGGTCTTATGGTTTATCTCCATTCACCAGTCCGAGTTGTCCAAAGGACCTCTGACCCTCTTTGGGTTAGAAACCACGCCATCGTTTTTGTTGGGCATGTCTTTGACATGGAAGTTTTTGCGGGTCTGTCGCGAATTGATGTTCGGGTTACGTGTAGCTCGCGTTTGACTACTATTACGCCCCGCAAAATTGACCAGCGCTTTGGAAGATTGTTATGTGTTGGACAGCTGCAATCTTGCTTATGTGTTTCATGTCTCTATCCAAAAGTAGACTTGTGTCGATACTAGAGATGGGCAAAATAGCTCTTAGCTCACCACTCATGACTCTTTTTTACAGTGTTGCGCCGTACTCTCAGTATACTTTTGGCTGCACATTTCACTAAGTTTAGTCAAACGAGAGCTTTCGTTCGCAGACTATGCTTTGCTTTTTTCAGGCGCTGCACTGTAAAAGTGAGTGGTGAGTGGTGAGCTATGAGCGCTTTTGCCCATCTCTAGTCGATACAGTCAGTCCCCATTTTTTTCGAGTTTCTCTTATAGAAATTGAAAATAGCAATTTTTTTAAAATCTTATTTTTGCATTGGCGCCCTGTTTTAGATCGGTTTACTAATTGATTTTTCCTGAAAATAATTTTTTTTTGCTGTTGTTCTATGCGCCAATTTAGGTGCATCGCACTTTTCGATTTGTTTGGCTTTACACTGCTTATCTTACAGCAAGCTTATCTTGCTGCTGTGAGACTAAATTGTATCTCGGCATGGAGTAGAAGAGAATTCGGCCATGCGAGGATTTTGGTCGAGAGAGTTCCCGCTCCAGCCGATGTTGACTACATCGCTCCGCAGTGCCAACTAGATTCGGAGTTCACAACTCACATTCCTGGTAGGGATGAATGGCGTGATGGTATCACCCTCGAAAGTGGTCTTATCCATGTGTACACTGACGGCTAAAATCTAAACAATAGAGTCGGAAGTGGTGTATACTCAGATTAGCTGAATCTCAAGCTGTCCTTCCGTCTACCAGACCATTGAAGTGTCTTTCAGGCAGAGGTTGCGGCTATTTTACAGGCAATCAACTGGCTTCTGTGTAATCGAATATTCGGGGTCAATATTGGCATTTTCACAGATAGCCAAGCAGCTGTTAGATCCCTCGCTGGTCCTTATATAGTTTGCCGTGCATCTCTTAGGGAGATGTCGAGACATTCGGTTGTTCGATTGATTTGGGTACCTGGACATGGGGGTTTTTAGGGCAACTGTGAGGCCGATGAGTTAGCAAGGCTTAGAACCTTGTTATCGGAGGACTCCTGCTCGCTCTCAATAGGTATACCGATGACATCGATCAAACTGGCCATCAGTCAAAAATATCTCGAGGATGCTAGGAGGTCCTGGGCAGATGAATTATCCTGTGCAATAGCAAGGCAGTCCTGGGTATACATGGATACGCATCGCACCAGGCAGCTTTTAGGCTTAGCTCGAAGCGCTCTACGCTGCACTGTGGGAGTTCTTACGGTCCACTGCCTCATAAGGCGGCATACACAACGATTGGGAGTGCAGTTTAACGATTTCTGTCGGAGTTTTGGTTCAGAGGATGAGGAGGAATCCGTCCTTCACTTTTTGTGTCAGTGCCCGGCGTTGGCAAGGAGATGGTAGGCGGCGATTGGTGCTCCCTTTCTCTCAAACCTGACCGAGTTTTCCCTGGTCAATTTAAAGGGGATAGCGCGTTTTGTCAAGGGAAGCAGATGGTTTCCCGAGTTCAGTGAGTAGGAGAGAGTCACAAATTATTGTGGCATAACAACGGACCTCTCTTGTGCCTATTTTTGCCGGTCGGCAGACCTTTGTGGATCGGCAGCCCCTTTAACCTAACCTAACCTAACCTACCTTTAGAACCTAGTGCGTTTTTTACAGAATACTATCTCAATTTTCTGTATGGCCAAGAAATAAACTCTTGGTGGTCGCATAAGACGGCCTAAAGATTCCTGAATTTTCTTGACAGGGAGGGACGTTGGCCCTCTTTTTAAAGCCGCAGTCAGTACAGTAGGCAGCGTGTCCCCAACAACATCAGGAGGCATGGCCCTAACACCATTCTGGGCCTGAGGCTGTCTGCATCGGTTCAGTCAGCGTCTTGGGTGGAGGAACATTTTTCATCCTTCTTTTTTACATTTCACATATTTTTCTCTTTTCAGCTTCCCTTATAGCTAGCTACGGGTTTTGTCACTTCTCAGCTGGGTCTGGCTTGCCAGTCCATGCCTGAGAGATAAGCCTCGTCCTTCGCGGACAAACGTCCTTTTCTCTTACGTCTATAAAACGGTTAGTATTTCATTGACCGAGGAAATATACGTAGCATCCCTCATTTCTCGGAGCTTATCCACCCCATTGCATCACGACCCACTCCAGCTGCGGACAGCTAGCAGAGCGGCACTACAGTATCCGGCGGGGTTGAATAAAAGGGTGTTCCGGGAAGATCGTATAGACTTGAAGTCCTAAGCTAAGTGATATTTAACTGGATTACATCGGCTCGTGAAATGAGTCGGTGAAGAGACTTGTTGGGGAGGTGATGACCGGTCTCCAGTTATTCTGTGGATGATGATGAAAAAATATGTAAATCATACGTTTTTGCCCATTGTAAATCAGAATAGAGAGTAAATTTTCAGTGCGGTATGTGGCTTCACATGCTGACTAGCAGCAACTCAGTTTCCAAATTTTAGACTCTTTACTATGAACACTCGTTTTTCATGTGCTCTGAAATAGTATCTACTCAAATTTGTTCAGGCATAGCTCAATGTTCGAACCTAGTTGGTTTAAAAGTTCAATTGATTTATATTCCATAGATTTGCATTTCTAAATTTTAAAAATACGACTTTTTTGTATCCTCTAAGGTATCTTCCAGTATGCACCACCAATATAATGCAAAAAAAAAGATCAATTTCTTTTTGAACTCAGCGCAATATAATTCAACTCGTTTTATGTAACATCAACGATTGCGGTTCGATTCAATATAAAATTTTAAAATTTCAAAATACAAAAATTTGAATGGAGCCAACATTTCTGGCGTGAGATATTTCATTTTCCACGCGGCGAAGAAAAGTATAGAATCTACGACCAAGAATCGAATTTATTACAACGGGAAAGAAAATAACATTTTCGAGATGATTTACGGCAGCAGCACAAACCATTCGTGCTAGGTTGCATTCGGGAGAAGCCAAAATAGCGGGAGCTGCGGGCATTCAGGCTCCGGTTCGATAGAAAGAAGCGCAATGCTAAACCATCGTTCAAGTTGCAAGAATTCGTTTTGGAATAAGTTATATTGTTTTTGAAATCATTTTTGGAATACACAATTGAATGGACCATTATTCTGAAGGATCCTGTTAAATTTTTATAAACCACAGTCTGTGCATTTCAGCAGCCTGTTCAATTGCAATAACGCAATCATTACGTTCGTTTGCATAGTATTTGAATTTCATAAGCCCAGGCTTGATATGAATGGCACAAAGACCAATTTTGAATTTGGTCTTATGTATTGCATTGTAGGTGCATGTTTGTCCACTTTCGTGTACCTATGCAAATGCACTTTGTGGCTCCATAACTGCTCGCCATCGAACGGATGCAAAATGTTAAAGCTGGTGTGGTGAGAATAGCTCTAGACTGCAGGTGAATGAGCACTACTTGTGCAGCAAGCGGAACTGGTCAGCTTACAGCCATTAAGGGACATTCGAAAGCATTTACACTTTGAAAACGAAATAATTTCAGTGTTATCAGTAGAGGACACTCGAAGGCTTTGTGCTATAAGGTGTGCTTGTTAAACGGATGTTTTCAGGTGACTGATAAAAATGGTTTGTTAAAAATTTAAATAAGTATTATATGAAAAGAACAAAAATGTAAAATCCTGAATAACTGCTGAGATAAAAAAAAATATTTCTACACGCAAACTTCTTGAACTAATTCCGAGAAGTCCTACATTGAATAAAATATTTTTCGTCAGCCATAAGAAAATCAGCTAGTAGTGCTGAGAAAATATTTGAAGAGCTTTCTGAAAGTCGCTTTAAGAAAGATCTGTTCGTAGAAATCAAGCTCTTTACCATAAGCACTTCCAGTAGGAATAATTAGTGTGCTTTCGACTCGCTTTAATGAAAGTAATACAAATCACTTTGGAAATGAATTTGAAAAGCTAAGATTTTAACATTGCACACACATTTAACGAGAAATAAGAATAAGAAAGAAGGGTTGAAAATTGTCAGGTAGGGATATGAGCAATATGACAATACAAATTGAATCTTGGAGAATAAAAGGATAGTCGAAAAAGCCTGTTCTAACCTTTGTCTTAGCGCACGAAAAAAAACTAAGAAACCCAGAGCTGAGACATTACAAAATTGAAACCATTGTCTGCATCAAGATCAAACACATCCATATATAATTTTTTCAATTCTAGCATTTTAGCGATGGCTGCATGAGTTTCCCATCAAGCTTTGAATTCAGCACTGTCTATTTTTAACTGGAAGATCATTCGTAGCAATGAAGCTAGCTATCCGATCGCTTCCTCGGCGAAAGTAAGTTTTTATTTGAACATCCGACAACAATTGAGAAATTCAAGACGATTCACATTCGATCACTCGAAAAAAATACGATAAGTGAGTGTTTTAAAGATGTAGGACAATTCTTTCAGAGTGGTGCTAAAGACCAAAATATTAAGTCTTTCATATTAAAGTTTAGTCATGTCGAATGCTTTGTTGAATTTGTCTCGGCCAATATTTAGATTTAAATACAGGAAAAAATGATTCGGTTACTTTTTGGTCTAGCGAAACATTATTGCCGGTGCTGCTAGAGAGAAGAGAAATGGACTAAAAATAGATTTGTTTATAACGTTTCTGAGAAATACATATGTACATAGTTGTCGTTGTTTATTTGAATAAAATTTGACGTTAATTTTGTTCATAAAATACTTTTAATGCGAGAATAGACTGATTTTTATTTTTCGGTGCCAAACCAAAATGATGCATTCAAAATGAATTTTCATTTTTTTTGCACTTGTTCGTTCGATCGGTATTCACTTGTGGTGAGTTAGACTTTATTGCATTCCGGACCTGTTACGTCTTTGATCATAGTAGCAAAATTCGCTGATTCCAACTATCTTTGCAACATGATATTCCTTGTATCTTAATTTAACCAATTTTTAGTTGAAGATATTCCTTAGAATATTTATGGGAAGTATAATCATCTATATTGTAGGTATTTGGACAATGTGAATGCAAGTCAGTCATATTATGACTTATTTTATTACTCAAATTGCAAACCATTTGAAACTCGGAATTGAAAAAAAACTTGACAAAATAACAGAAACTAGGCGAAAGTTAATATTGTTGTCTTCAGTTGTGGCTTGGACTGGCCGTCTGAAAGCAGGCTTTCTTGCGACTCCAGAATACACCACAAAAACGTCTAGCAGGGCTTGTGTTTTCTTCTTTTTAGTTTTCCTTTAGCTTCTTAATATTTGTGCTTAATTCGATTAATAATCTAACAACCTTGTGTCTGCTACTGAAGACCATTTCTCATCACTTCATGCTGGTGAAGAGGTGAGTAAGGATCAGAATGGGAATGAGTCTTTTTGATGGATTTCTCCTCGTTCAATGCATGTGTTTGCTCAAGTAAAAATGGCATCTTTGTCAATCCGGTACATATTTAAACTAAACTCAAAATTTTGCATGTGGAGACAACCCATTTAATTTAACGTTGAGAAACATTTGTCTAACTCACAATGATCTTGAGCACTTAACTGAGCATTTGATACTTTTTTGGTCTATGATCAGTGAAAATGGTGGCTTTTATCAAAGGCCTATGTAACACAAAGAACCTGGAAGAAAACTGTTAGGAAAAGCTATCACCATTTCTCTTTATGAAACAGTGGCTAAAAAGAATGTGTTTCATCATCGGCAGTTTGGTTTTAGAAAGGCTCGCGTCTTCACTCATCATTATCGTGGCACTACAGCCCCAATAAAGGCTTAACCTCCTTAATTCTCCGCCTCCAGTCGACTTGGTTCAGTGACCGCGTCTTCCAGTTTGGTGCTCCCAAAAGCAACCTGCTGTCAGCATCTATCGAATCCTCCCAACGCTTGCGTGATTTACCGACTGGCCGGACTCCACTCGCTCGCCTCTTGAGGGACCGCGTGGGGAGTTGATTGACGCTCATTCGTTCAACGTGGCCAGCCCTTTGCAGTTTTTGTAAACGTATGACGGTAGAGACTTCCGACTCGTCATAAATTGTATACAGCTCATTGTTGTATCGGATTCACCATCCATCTTTTTCCAGTATTAGACCGAGGATTCTTCGCAATAACCTCCTTTCGAACGTGTTAAAGGCTTTTTCAGACGCGAGGGTCAGTGCCCAGGCTTCGCTTCCGTAGTATAGCACAGGTCTGATTATAGTTTTGTAGATGCGAAGCTTCATATTCCTGTGCACGCATCGCGATTTCAAAGTGGGAAGCACTGAAAAGAATGTCTTATTGGCTAATTGTATCCGTCGTTTGATTTCGTCATTCTCATTCCCATCCTTCGATAGGTTCGTCACTAAGTAGACGAAGTTGCGTGTAGTAGCTCCCGTCGGATTCATTTAAATTAAATTAATTTTTGTATAATTCCAAACCATATTCAATTTTATTATTTATACGTGAGTGTCTCCACACTATGCCGATGTACTGATCTTGTGTGCGGTGCTAACGTGAGTGCTTTCTGTCTTTCGTCGCAAAACAAATATTACCCTTCTTCTCCCTTTGAGGATCCAATAGAAAACAAGGTCGCGTAACGTCGCGTCGTCCTCCAAATCGCGTCAACAGCAAAACTTTGAGGGGTCGACCCGGTTTTCTGTTGAATCTATACCTTGTACAACCCAATAAAGGGCATCTAATTTATTCTTATTGACATATTTCATATTCATATATTTCTCTTTTATCGCGTTCCTCATTAGTGAAAGTGTATAACGGGAAGTGCGAACAAAGAATACAATTCCACATATGTTAACAGAACATTTGTTTAGTAATTAAACTTTCTTTCAAGTGTTGTTCTTATATTGTTTTTCCCTCAATCAGACCCAACTGGTCATAGCCCAGTGGCATTGTTGCAAACTCTGGAGCACTAGAGAGCGAGTTCGATTCAACGTCAGTACCTCAGGTTTTTGTAAGTCTCGTTGGGTTTTGTAAAATAAATCGCTTCGATGCCAATTTAAATGAAAAATTGCACTTCCGTTTTGAAAAAATTCTGAATTAAAATACATTCACAATTAAATTAACACACTGTACATTTTTAAAACATTTTTGAATCAACTGCACTGGCCGAGCTGTTATAAGGTTAAACTGAGTTTATCATCTCACAATTTATCAGTTTTGGTAGCAGCGTCACATCGTCAACCACCTCGCATTCCGACGGACGGAGTTCAAATTCGCACAGCGCCGAGCTTTAAACTCGCATTTTTGACTTTTCGCATAAATATTTAATTTACCAACTGATTGGTTTTCGCCCATGGTAAATTGAAATTCAGCAATTGCATACTTCTGGGCACCATATACACAGCTAAATTAATCAATTGCATACCTCTGGGCACTTTAAAATTGGATACTTTTGGGCTTCGAATCCACCTGCTTAAATCATCATGAGCTTCAAGTGCAGCCTTGAAAATTGCTTTGCCTTTGACAACACGATGAAATTCGTTACATGCAAAGCTTTCTGTAACAGAAAGTTACACGGGGCTTGCATGGGTGCTCCCAGGGATTGGTTTCATCCGTACCTCGAGAACCATTTCATCTGTACGGATTGCCAAAATATTGACCTTCTTTTAAAAAGTATGTACGACAGCTGGATTGGCTACATCGGGACACTGAATTCCGAAAAAGATAATATAATATCTAAACAACTAGCACAAGCGCGTGCAAACGAGGAATTCCTGGCGGAAATATCAAATCATTTCGATGGTCTGGCGTCCTCCTTTTCGAAATCGAACTTTAGGAGCCACGAAAAGTATTTTGACACTCTTGGGAAGAGAATGGATACTCTTACTGATAAAATGGATTCCTTTTCTTCGAATTTGTCCACTTATAATAATAATAGTAATTATGCTTGTAAATCAAACACCAAAGACACGCTTGAAAAGTTTGAAAATTTATCACGAACGTTCAAAATGCAAACCGACAGACTCACAGACGCTTTGTCCGAGCAACAACTAAAGTTAGCTGATATCAGCAGAAAATTGGAAAATTTAGACCGTCATTGCGATGCTTCAACAAATGATGCAGATGAAAACTTATTAATGAACGATATAACACTCCATCAAGAGCTCCTCAACGCAACGTTAGAGATTAATAGCAAAACAACGGTCAGGAATATGAGAACGAAGGACAAAGCAACATCACCTATTAGGATTCTAGCTGAGAGCACAATTCCATCTACCCTAGAAAAACTTTCAAATCTTGACTGTGAACCTTCCATTTACAAATTCGGTACTTTTTGGTCCCATAATGATTGGCAGAATCGTTTACAAAAAATAAAAAAAACCAACGAAATTCTTCCCAATAAACACACGTCCACAAAATTAACAACTTCATCAACCAAAAGTGCATTCTTCGTGAAAGGGATTCCTTTTTCTGCTGACGACAAATGGTTGGGAACGATTCTCGAAGCTGATTTTCACATAAAAGATTACGAAGTGAAATTATTATCCCAGTCTAAACATAAATCCTCCAGACGGTGTAAAGTTTTTGTTCCATCAAAATATGCGTGGCTTTTTACGTGCTGGAGTGGAAACAACGGCGACATCAACTGGAAGGGAATGACATTCAGCCCTTGGAGAAACATTACCGGCAAAACTAGGAATAAGAAACAAAAAATTGTAAAAAAAAATTGTATCCCTAGCCACTCCTTTGTCCAACTTCCTTCCGCCCATAAGACTTTCTCATCACCTTCTCTGTCTCAGTCTCTAGTGACAATAGATAATTCTTCATTAACTGATGCTTTTACTCGTAATGCATCTACTCGTAATAATAATTATGCATCTATACCCCCAGCATTTAACGCGTCATCTTCTCACTCAAGCAGGTATGCTAGCGTAGCTAATAAAATATGCTCCAAGGTTTCCAATCAGGCTGCCGCAAACATAGGTATAGGTAGTAATATGACATCTGAATCTCTTCGAAGATCAGTCAACCCTGTTAGGCATTTTTCCTAACCAAACTCAGACAAGCCTCAAACTTTTTTACCACAACTGTGGTGGTATGAGAGGCAAGCTAAGTAAATTATACCTTGACGCCAAATCATGCCATTTTAATTTACTCGCCATCACGGAAACTTGGCTTAATGCCTCTCATAAAAATGAGGAGATTCTTGATAGTACTTGGACCATTTACAGAAGCGACCGTGATTATTGTTCTACGGGTCAGTCGCGAGGAGGTGGTGTCTTACTTGCTGTTAGCAACACATTTTCAAGTGAGCTCGTTGATACCACCCCAAATGCTTTTTTCCAATGTATAATTGTTCGGATCTCCTCTAATAACAACTCAATTTACATCGCTGTTGTCTACATCCCCCCTAGATCTGAAGAATCCATCTACAGCAATTTTTGTGACACAATATCTTCATTAGCAACATCACTTAGCGAAAAAGATAAAATAATAGTTTTGGGTGATTTCAATCGTCCGAATCTTTGCTTTGTTCCAGATGAAAATGACTCATACCTTCTCCCCGTAAATCTGGTAGACACCAACGATTTCAATCTTGCGAGTGCCTTTTATGGTAATGATTTACAGCAGGTTTCCCACATCCCCAACCAAAATGGAAATTGGTTAGATCTAGTCTTCACGAATGCTTATGACGAAGTAGTGGTTAGTCCAACTAACGACGCTGAGCATCTTTTTTGCAACAGTATACACCATACAGCACTGTCAGTAGAACTTTCCACTTCTAATTCCACCTACTTAAAAACTTACAATAATTCAATTGTATTTGACTTCCGTAATGCTGATTATGAAAGCATTAAACACGTTCTTGATACTATTGATTGGACGAATATTCTTTCAACTCAGGTTCTTGAGACAGCCATTTCTTCTTTTTACAATAAAATTTTTGACGCCGTTGAAAGATATGTACCAAAGATAAAAAAAAAAATAAATTGTCTGAGCCATGGCTTGATAGAGACCTTAGGCATTTGCGTAATCGTAGAAACAAACTATATAAGCGGATTAGAGAAAATACTGACGTTAGTTCTGCTATTCAGGAAGAGTATAATCAAGTCGCTAAGCAATTTTCAGCAAAGTCTCATGAGGCTTATGATACTTACATTAGGTCAACCGGCGAAAATATAGTCCGTGACCCGAAAATTTTTTTCGATTTTGTTAATGTGAAGCGAAAAACTACTGGCTATCCATCGTCAATGTTTCTGAATAATACAACGTCTTCTTCCCCTAAAGAGATATGTGACCTACTCGCAGATAATTTCCAAAAAGTTTTTAGTGCACCAGACCTAACAAACTCACACCTTTCTTCCTCCAATTCAACTCCAACGGCTTTTGTCAACCATTTAGAAATCTCCCGCGATGAAATACGTAAAACTATTTTGGAACTCAACTGCAACAAAGGTCCTGGGCCCGATCTTCTTCCTCCGATCTTTTTATGCAAGTGTGTAGAGCAGCTTATAACTCCTTTGCATATTTTTTTTAATAGATCACTTTCGTCAGGAGTTTTTCCATCCAGTTGGAAGCTTTCTTATGTCACACCCATATTCAAGAATGGTGATCGACGCTGTATTGAAAATTATAGGGGCATTGCCATTTTGTCTTCGATTCCGAAACTTTTCGAAAAGATAGTATACGACAAATTGTCTCCGCTAGTTGATTCCCGCCTGAACGAGCAACAACATGGCTTTAGAAAAGGTCGCTCAACTACCACGAATTTGACAATCCTAATCTCAGACGTCCTATGCAAAATGGAAAAAGGTTACCAAATTGACGCAGTCGACACAGACTTCAGTAAGGCATTTGACAGAGTTGACCATTCTACCTTAATTTTTAAGCTACAGAAATTCGGTATTACCGGGTCTCTACTCAGCTGGCTGACTTCATACCTTTGCGATCGAACGCAATGTGTAAAATTTCAAGGATTTTTATCTAAAAACGTTAGTGCTACCTCTGGTGTACCCCAAGGTAGCCATCTTGGTCCACTTCTCTTCAATATATTTATTTCCGACCTATCTGACGTCCTAGCAGGCATACCTCATTTACTCTATGCAGACGACCTCAAACTTTATCTGACCATTGAATCCAAATCGGATGCCCTCTTTCTCCAATCCAAACTTGATTCCCTTGATCATTGGTGCAATGTAAACAAGCTCTCTCTCAACATTAATAAATGCCAGGTTATTAGTTTTTCCAGAAAATGCACGGTCACACACAATACGTACTTCCTCGGTAATAATGTGCTAACTCGAGTTGATAACATTGCTGACCTCGGTGTTATCTTAGATGAAAAACTCCTCTTCACTTTACACTACGATAAAATACTTTCTCGTGCAAACAAACAACTTGGCTTCATCAAAAGACGAGCCAAGGAATTTCGTAGTCTGTGGGTCACAAGATCTTTATACACTTCACTCGTACGTCCTATTCTCGAATACGCTTGCATTAGCTGGAATCCTGCTTTTGAAACCCACAGTGACAGGCTCGAGTCAATACAAAAGCAATTTTTACTTTTCGCCTTGCGAGAGCTATACAACCCTTATGACTTTAATAGCCTACCCCCTTATGAGTTTCGACTGGGTCATTTAAACCTATCGACACTAGCCTCCAGAAGAATGGTGATATCGGCCTGCTTCACATTCGACGTCATTAGAGGCGCTATTAATGTAGAATTCCTGAATAATAAAATTTTGATAAATATCCCTGTGAGGAACACCAGGTCCAATCGTTTCCTAAAAGAATATTCTCATTCGACCACATATGGAGCTAATGAGCCAGTAAGTAGATGCTGCAGAGAATTCAACAGAATAAGCAATTTATATTCCCCTACGATTTCCAAATCATCCTTCAAGTCCTCTCTTTTCCATGCCATCCGTACCCTTAACTTTAAGCTATAGCTTTTATGTGAATGTTTATTTATTGATTGCTATTTATTAGTTTATTTGTTACTCTTTTTTTAATTTGTTTGTTTTTTACTTATTTAACTTGTTTGTTTTTACTTTTTCCTTTACTTTACTTTACTTTTTCAATTTTTTAATTTTTTTTATTTTAATTTAATTTGATGTCCTTTTTTTTTAATATGTGATTTTGTACCTTGTTTTGGTGTATGAATAAAATAAAAAATAAATATTTTGTCTTACGTCGTTACTAATGTACGTATATTACAGCCCTTTGGACCCGTCACAAGGAGATCTGAGACTGACGGAAAGATTACCACAGGTTGGTTCATAAATGTAAAGAAGAAATTTGATTCAGTCTAGATCAATGACCTGATCTTAAACTTCATTTCCTACAACTTCCATAACCATCGCATTACGATGATAGGTAGCCTCTTCGCAAACATGACGTTAGCTCCAAGCTCTTCCCTTTCCAAAGTTCCATCTTCGGGCTTATTTCGTTTTAGCATTTTCGCTTTTAATATTTGAGGCATGGGTGGCTTCTGCGCTATCAAAATTGATCTATATGAGCGAGTTTATCTCTAATAGACGCAATTGACAGCCGTTTTGTAGTTAAAGAAAACTAGGTAGAACACTGAAGGGTTTTTTCTTGTATCTTCCTAGCTTCACCTAACAGAACTAAAGAAGTAAATAATTGAACACATTTAGATATATTTAAAGAGTGACGTGAGCAACGAAGAACAAAGCCTGTAAGTTTAGATGCCCTTGAAGTAAAGAAGCATACATGTAGATCGAATTTTAAATTAGGATTGAAAATAATCCCAAGATCTTTGTGTCGCCAGACAAAAAATGGTCAAAAGTCAGCAAATTAGGTTGATTCAAGAAATACATAACAAGACATTTGAAAGCATTAAGAGGGAGAAAGTTTCTTGGTCACATGTATTTAGTGCTAATAGGTCAAATCGTAGTTGTATACAATCATTGAGGGAGGATACATCTTTGAATAGTTTTAGGTCGTCAGCATACAGGAGGGAATTGGATTGTGGAACACCGAAAGAGAGATGGAAAGGAAAAAAAAGGCAACCATATATGAGAACTTTACAATTGCGACTAAGATATTTGGTGCGAACCAGGTCAAAAGAGGGCCGGATTTGCCGAATAAACTGAGTGTTCAAGCAGAACGAAGTGATTAACATTGTCAAAGGCTTTCGAAACATTAGTGCAAATTGGAACGACTTACGATTCAGCGTCGAGTGTAAAAGCCACAAAATTAACGAATTCAACTAACTTAGTCACAGTTGAGCGGCCTTCACGAAAACCATGCTGCTCCTTGGAAATTTGATTCCTAACAGCACAGTGAACAATTTTGTGAACGAATCTCTCCAAAAGTTTCGGAAAGCAGGATACAAGGTATATTAATCGGTGATTCGAAACATTTTCAATGTCTCTTGACTTCAATATCGGGAAAATATTAGAAATTTCCCAAAAGGAAGGAATAACACCAAAAGATAAGTTACGGTTGAACTTCAACCGGATTCAACCGTTGAAGAGTATGAACAACGGAATACATTGGAAAGAAGAAAGAGACTTTACCAAAACATTTGGTATGGCACAAGAATATAAAAGGAATGTTATTATCTCAGCCTCAAGATTGTCTGTTGTAAACAGGAGGAATTACAACTGGAACTAAGCTATTTGACGGAATGTAAGAGGATGCAAAGAAGGAAGAAAAGAAGCCGGCAAAAATATTGCTCATACCTTGTGGACATGAAGACCTTCAAACAACACTGTTTCAGGGTATTGTGTTGCTATTTTTAGAGATTGAATGTAAGACCATAAGGATAAAGATTATTGGAAAGGAAGGATGACTCTATTTTCAAGAAAAAGTTGCGGTTGGCCTCAACTATTATCTTCTCCGCCATTGAGCGTAAATTACAATAACATAACGCTGTCATGTGTCAACTGTACGAAAGCGAAGAAAATTGTCACGTGCTTTATCCTTATTGAAAATAGCATTGCAAACAGCAACCGAAAATCAGGGAGGATGGTTTCGAAATGGACGAACTAGGAGTATAAACTTAGGTGTGAGGAAATTAAGGAAATAATAAAAGGAATTAAGGGCCTCATCAATGTCAAGATTGGAAAAAAAAAAAAACAAGAAAACCAGTTGATGCTGTTGCGCTCAGCTGCTATGCACTCTTAATTAGATTTGAAAGAGTTGAACCGAGGTATTGCAGGTTCTTTCTCCCCAAATCCTTACAAAAACTAAAAATTAAGGAAAGTGGGATAAGATGAGGTTCGGGATCCACATATGAAGATAAGTAAGAGGCAATATTCGGAGTATTTGAAATTATCAAGGTCAAAATACGATCATTGGTATTAAGCATAGACATATAAAGAATGGACACGCAATGACAATGCATGAGCCCGTACGTGAGTGAAGCAATTTTACTACACATGCAATCTTACTCTCTGTAAAACAGCTTTCCCCTCAATGCCGCACGCACCACCCCTCAGCGCTGTAGACTCTCTATGTAAACATTCATTTCAATCCATCCAATCTACGGGGTGGTTGGGATAACGGGGAAACTAATACATTTCAACAAATTTCCAAATACATCAACTTTTCTGCATGAAATTTGTTATTGTTTTATACAAACACATTGAGACCAGAGGTCGAAAATTGCTTCATTTCTCTCGGCCCATTTCGTATCCATTCTTCTTATATCTATGGTATTAAGTATATTGTTGTATTGTGATAAGGAACATGCAGAAAAAAAAATTAACTGCATTTGTTGAGGAAACACACAAAGAAGACATATCCCATTGAACGGACGGAAGGTTGAAGTCACCACATAAAATTACAGAAGACTCAGGAAAGTGGATGAAGATAAAAGTGGATAATTCACAGAAAAAATATTCATAAACAGATATTGATGCATCGCACGAAATATACGTACATGCAAATTACAAAGAATCAGTATTTGATAAAGATACGCAAACAGCAACACACTCAACGAGATTCGACACCTGCAGGTTTAAACACAGTGACCCAGTAAACAATGCCTTCTAGAAGTACGGGCCGTCATACAGAATGATGACGTCACAGTTTGCGGGAAGAATGTCGCGAAAACCACACGTAGTCTTATGGGACGTCCGCGGGAATATGTTAATTGTACAGGTTTTGTTGAAGTGAGTCAAGTGAAAACAAAGTGAGATCCGCGGAACAGTGCTAGTGAACAGCTAAAACACAAATTAATGCGGTGCGTGCGGTATAATTGGAAAAATTCGCTACGAAATGTTTATCACCTGTTGTTAGGTTATGTGATGTTTTGTGTCGCTTCACTGTCGATACAATTGATTGACACAAAATGCAAGCTATCACTAAATATTATTACTACAACGCATCCACGCGCAATAAACTTACGTTTTATTCATATTTTAGCTAAAAATTCGCACGTGAAATCTCTGTGTATACCGACACCGCCTGGTAGAAATGTCAAAATTCCCCGATTAATTGACGTCATAGCTAAAACGATTACGTAGCCTGACGGCCCGTACTTCTAGAAGGCATTGCAGTAAACGACTTATGCAGCGCTATGAAGACCCGACCACCATCAGTTTTAGTTGGCAACGAACGATAACGATCACGTCTATAAACATTGTGCAAGGGGAAGATTTCGATACTAAATTTATCATCACTTATAGCCCGTTCACACTAGACTCTAAATCAGGCGATTTCGATCAGCTGATCGCTTTAGAGCTAAATCAACTTAAATCTACCTGATTACCCATACATTTTTTTCGGTTTCCGACCGAGTTAATCAAGTAGATTTAATCAAGTACAAATCAGGTACTATTGTGAATTTTTCCGGGCTGAATTGTTCTCAGAGCGTGCTTAATTCCATCCGTGAGAGGGAGAGTAGATTTCAACGAAATGTCATTCGAATTTCGTTCAAATATAGCAAAAATTAGACAAAAAAAGAAAATGTGAGTTGTACAAAATGAAAAGAAAATGCTCTTGCATGTTTCTGCACCATTTTGAACAACTTTCATGCAAAAAAAATTGTACACACAAATTCGAATGACAGTTCGCTCTCTAAATCTCCTCATTCTAAATCACGTCGGGTAGTGTGAACGCTCACCTGATTAACTTTGACAGCTTCTAAATCTACTTGATTTAGAGTGTAGTGTGAACGGCTTATAAGCCATGCTTCTGTCAAGTTCATGTACATTTTGGTAATATAAAAGGAAATTCGATAGCTTATTAGGAAGGTAAATACGGTTAAATTGGTCAGAAGAGGAGCTGTGCTCAGGCGAACATTTCGTCTATGTTTACGTTTTTCAAATGACTTCACTAAGACACCAGACAAATCAGCTTGGGCCGATCGATTCGGTGACGGGACAGATGAGATTATTTCCTGTAATAGAAACTGATCACATTTGACCTGAGGCTGCTGGGCTAACTCATATTGTTCAGGTCTCCACGTAAAAGGCGCCTTTGACAACCTGTCAGTCACAAAAAAAGCTGTTGTGTGCCATTTAGAATCTTGGCAACAATTTTTCATCACTTGCATTTGTTGAATCATGGCTAATGTATAAATAGCCGACTTTCCAAGCTGCAAATAAAACTTGATGGCATAACGCTGCTTCATTGCCAGTTATGTTTCATCCTTCCATCGGTGGTAAAACATGGATCCACTAAACACTCGACATACACCCAGCGGAGGCTTCCAAGTGACTATTTTAGCTCATATAGCCTAGTGAGCTGGTAAATGGCTCCTGTCGTGTGGGGGGTTTCTGGTTCGAATACAGGTACAAGTGGACGACCGCGCATCTAGCTTTGAGTTAACCCAGCTCTGAGTAGATACCTGAGTTAAATGAGGGGCAAAGTGAAGCCTGAGGCATCTCACATTTGCAAAAATCATAAATATGAAAATGAAGTATACACTACCTCCATTCTCCACGACCGCAAATGGCTTGTAGCGGAAAAATTACTTCTTGCTTTGCTTACTTAAATAAAAATGCAATCTTTCTGCTCTATACTCTTTGTCTAGAGGGCTGCAATCTGTGGTATTAGATAGGCGCTGTAAAAATAATTCATTCGAAAAGTAAAGATTTTAACTTAAACCGCCAAAGCACCACTTCGGTCATATGTCTAGTATTATACTCTTTGCGAAACTAACGTCAAATTAAATACAAAAAGAGATTTTCATTTCGTCATTGAAAATTTCGATGGCCGTGAAATACTATACTCTAATGAACGAGATCGAAGGAAATCTATCTGCACGTTAGTTTTAATAGGGTTCTGGAAAAGCTGATTTTCATATGAAGCTTGGCTCTGATTCCTTAATTAAGCAAGCAGTTAAATCACGATGAAGTGTGTTTAGATGTAAACCCAAGAAAATTTTTTTTTTAAACTACATACAATTATAATATAATAATATCTATTTGTTTTCAGTGAAATACAAAAAATTATATTATGTAAAAAAATAATATTCATTTAATTTTAAACAATGATCAATGGAAGGGCTAACAGATCTTACAAGAAACATTGCAAGACAGCTAAAAGTGCATTTTAGTTACCAATGGGACAGACAATTGCATTTTTTATAATAGGGCATAATTTATATTTTGCTCTGTGATAAATCATTTTTTTGTTTTTGACAAGAATGAAAATTCTGTTAAAGAACATACAATTAATAAAAATGACACTTAATTTTTTGTAGTTTTATGAAAACTCGTCAAAACAACTAAAGTTTTTGTAAAAAAAAACATATATCTTGTGTTTGATTTTCAAATGTTTAACAACATTAACCTCTTAAGCTAAACCATTTTGCCATATATCATTTCAAATGCTCGCTAAAATTATCACCCTTAATAATGTCTCATTAATTTTGATATTCACATCTTTCATAAAATCAACTATCACCTCAACTGTACTTTCGAAATCAAATCTCAAAAAGTAAAATTTCATTGCCAACAAGTTGTAACAATAAAACACTTATCCATGTGTATACACACGATTTCGTCAAGCAGGAATTCATTCATTTGCATTAGAGATGAAACATGACGCAATTCGGCAGTTGAAATATGTCCTGGCGTTCGAAAGATACATGAGTCTCAATCTATTATTCAGGCGATTCAGACATTAATCTTACTAAATCGAAATTTGCATGCTCAACTGGGGCTTGAATCGATGATAGCTTTTGAGAGTGATCGAATGTGCAGTTGCAGTCAGATTAAGAATGACCGTATTTAAATTTATGGAAAATATCAATATTACCGTAGGTATATGTGTCGATAGTGGGACTCAATCAGATTTCACTTAGGATCCAATGAAATGGAAAAATAATAAATTTAGCTATTGAATTTGTGGTAGATAATTGTCTGCGAATATGATTTCAATCTTTGCTTAAATGTTATTCAGAGTTGAATTGGAGCTCTGTAAAATTCGATATTTTTGTACAAATATTATCATTTCCCAGGCAATATTCAACAAATCATTTAGAATTCTGATTATCCTTACCAAATCGATTGTAACGACCAAGTCGTGCTGTTGATGTTTCTTCTTAGGCTTTTTCTGGATTTTCGTCGTTGCGGCCGCTGGTTTCGGTGTAGCCGGGGCTGTTTGCTGTTTCGGCGTAGCATTTTGTTTATTATTTCCGCCAGCGACTTGTTGCTTGGCCGGAACTGGCTGTTTAGCCGAATGAGCTGTTGCTTTTGTCGAAACACCACCCTTTTGTCCTGGACCCGGGGTCTTGTCGCGTTGCGATTTCGGATTCAAATGTCCACTTCCGTCGGCCGGTTTGTTACGAGCCTGGAATAATAAAGTGAAACATGATTTTGATGTTCGTATTGTTTTGATTTCATGAATAATGGAAGTTTTTGATTTGGTAGTGGTATTGAATGGTGTCGCGGAAGTACGATTCTTGTGTAACCACTTACCTCAAATAAATGTGATTGTTAGGGTGCGACAATTCTTCGAATGATGTTTTCATAGTAAATTATCTGATAGTAAGCTTTTTTAGCTGATTTATGGGTTTTAATAATTTTAGATTGCATACGCATAGGCAGTAAGATTCATTTTTCAGAATTAATTTGATTCCTGAATGCACTAATATGATAATGTTAGCTTATGTATTTGAAACCAACAAGTTATTATCTGATATTGAATATAGTTAGTGTTTCGTTGAATGAAACTGATTAATAAATGAAACTGATACAAGCAGATAGCTTTGTATCATTGTCTAATAGATCTTAAAAATACATGTAATATTTGATAATTTCTGACAAAAAATAAATTGTGCATTCATTGGTTTCACAGCATTTACGAAATTTTGGCCAAAATGGGAATAATACGATAATAAGCACAATGAAATAATTATGTAAGAAAACAATGCTAAGACCTAGGTTGCGATTGTTACTTATTTCAATGCATAGAATCGTTTTTTAGAGAGGAAAATATAATTTGATGGATGAATTGTGACAACAAAATTTAAGTTTTTCGTCGTGGAATCTTTGTTGTGAATATATTGCTTTTAATAGACCATTCTTCGCAGAAAACCACTTTTTGTCCATATATTTAAACTACTAATTTGCTTTAAAAATACGGCAGGAACTAATTGCTGTATCCAATGAGTAGAGTTATATTATTGCTTCAAATTGAAATCAGTTATTATTTTTGTTGTTGTAAATATTTGATGGATTTCCTAATGTTTTAAAAACAAATGTTGATGGCTTGGGTTAAGATGCAACTAATGTTATTTTCTAAGATTTTGAGAGTCAAGATTTGAAAGAGCTTAGTTAAATGGAATGTGATTCTATATTACAGAGGTAGTTTCAAGTAATTCCGTCCACTCTTGAAGTCCTTGTTTGAAGCATTTAGCTTTCCGGTATTGAATTCATTTTTTACATCTTATACGATTTTTACAATATTCTTCTTTTATATGGTTTTGGCGATGGACTTTTCCCCCGATTTAAAGGATATTTTAAAAGTAGAATTCACATTTACGCGGTTTTTGCAGTTTAATTTTGTATTCATTGTCATTTGGAAAATGCCATTTGCTCTACAAGGAGTTAACGAAAACCAGAGAGAGTCATTTGCAATACATATAATAACAGTTCATTCACATATATGTATGTACATACTGACGACTGAATCCAGTTTGCGTGACTGAATTTAGCTTAAATATGAGACATAATCGTGGATTACAGAAATGAAACCTTTCGCGCAATTATGCGATCATATTCTGCAATTTTAGTGTTTTTTTTTACCGAAAATGGGGCAATCGAAAAAGATAAACAGGCGAAGAGAAAAGTGGCTTTTCTGGAAACCAAAACCAAAATTCTCGATCGTCTGCGCACTGAAGAAAGAATACTCGATATGGCAAAATTTTGAATCAAGCTCCCATAAGGAAGATATGAAAAAATGAGGGCTCAATCTGGAAAAGCGTAGCATCTAGATTGTCTGCGAGCTTAGGTACGGTTTCATACGCAAGGGATGTTGCTCTGGAAAAATATGGAGCAGTCCAAGCTAAAAAAAAATACTAAGCGCAAAAATGGTTTCCACTTGTTACAAGCTCCATTGCCAACATGGCGTTAAAAATTTACTGAACAATTAAGCCTGAGTTACCAGAGTTTTCCTCAGCAGAAAATAATAAGCTTTTTAGTGCAAGCCTTGGGTGATTTGAAAGATTCAAAGAGCGGCATTTCATGCTCAGTCTTTGAAAAAAGCCTAAGCTGATTCACATGCAGCAGCACAATATCCCGCTAAATCTCCTGAAATAATTATTGCCAACTCATACACTCTGGATTCAGTTCTTAAAGCAGACAAGTTCGAATTATTTTGGAAAAAAGCGACAAAGGACTTATTTGCCCCAATTCCAAAAAAAAACAAATGACCATAAGGTAGCAAAAACCCTAATAATGGTAGTATTCTGCAACCATACATGAAATTGTTACTAAATGTTACTCTTTTTTGCTGCTGTGTTCAGAAAATTCAGAAATTCCATATAAATTCTAAAGTGTAATGCAAGTCTCAAATCGAGCTGATCCACGTAAATGCAAAGGTTAGTTTTAAACGATACTCAGAAAAAAAAATTGTTATTGAGTAAAAATTGCTATACAGTATAAAAGCCAATCTACGAAGTAGGTCTTGGCTCTGCAATACCCATAGTTGTTTCGCCTTGCTACTGCGAATTCGACAATTGTTAAACTGATGCTATGCACTGAAAAAATCCACATGACACCCAGAGCCATGTAACATAGCGCATTATATATGGTCCCATACGCCATGTACATAGTACTCTGACCCATGCAATATGGCTCCCAGCGCCATAATGTCAGAATCTACATAGCGCGTGGTCCCATGTAACATGGCGCAGCATTTATGGTCCCACATGCTATGTACATAGTACCCTGAGCCATGCAGTATGGCTCCCAGCGCCATAATTACATGGCGCAGAAATTATGGCCCCACACGCCATATTACATAGTACCATGAGCCATGTAATATAGCTTCATTTATAGGTGACCGAATTTAGATATTGTTCGTTATTTGAAGTATATTTGAATATCCGGCCATACCACACTGGAATAACCGATTCTCCCCAAACAAACTAGTTGTCTGGGAAGCACTATGAAAAAGAAAAAAAAAATATAAACAAATAAAAAAAAAATTGAAAAAAAATGATATGGAGGTATACATATTTGGTGTTAAGCATGCGTGCAAATGTTTTAAGAGTTTAATTTTTTATTAGACCTTTATTGTGGTGCTTTAGTTTGCATAAAGTGCATGGCGTGGAGGGCCATAAGCATAGCGTCTGCTCCTATGTACTTTTCGCCATGTACTATGGCGTGTGGCGTTATATTTTAACACAATCCCCAAATCGACTATATACATGGCACCAGAAGTTCATATATTATGGCGTCTGGCGCCATGTGTTTTTTCAGTGTGAGAGCTATCAG
The DNA here is from genome assembly GCA_947369275.1 of Nemotelus nigrinus. Lineage (NCBI taxonomy): Eukaryota > Metazoa > Arthropoda > Insecta > Diptera > Stratiomyidae > Nemotelus > Nemotelus nigrinus. The sequence goes on along the minus strand of OX376374.1, from coordinate 53,676,337 downwards.
AGCAGCTATAATATGAACATTGAACACACCCCTGATTACATATATCTATGTTTTTTACAAGCAGATCAGTTATGACTTCCACTAATAGATCCTGTTGTATAAGTATATACATATATATATATATATATATATATATATATATATATATATATATATATATATATATATATATATATATATATATATATATATATATATATATATATATATATATATGCAATTATATGTATATAGATACGTGCATTGTATAGTATTCTATATAACTACATAGTTTCCTGCGACAAAAGGACTGTTATGTTGGTCGAAAATGTCACACTAGTGTCTGTTTACAAGCTATTTCTAATGAATATCGCAAATTTATTGATGAATTCATTGGGATTTTGAGCTCTGTCCATGACAGCAGAGTTTCCCACAGCTCATTTTTATTTAGCACACTAGGAAAAGTAACAAAAGATAAGACTGATTTTAGTAATAATAACCAATTTGATATAAATTCAACTATTTTAAAATTATATACTATATTTTCAGCGAATAGCACAATAACACTTGATTTTCTTCAAACAACGTTTTGATACATTGAAAAACCTCACGGATTAAATTATAGTGCATTTTAAACTCGCACTTTTTATAAACGGGAATAATTGCTTCAATATAATTGACGATAATAGTCCTCTTTTCATCATGTGCAACACTGATTAGAGCATTTGTGGGAAGTTTGCAAGTATTTAAGCCACAATAATATCATCACTTGATGATTCTATTTTGGGTTTCCATTCTAATATATTTTGCCATCTACAAACTGCCCGCAAAGAACTTTTCAAAATTTAATCACCGACAACTGACACTTCTGAAGTCTTCTTGCAGCAAATCGCAGCAGTGCGTTTTTGTACTTTTCCCAAATGTTCCCCCACCACAAAAAGAAGCCAGCTCTAAAAATCTGTTACTGCTGCAGTACGCGAACAGACCTAATTTGATTTACTGGCACGCTGGCTGCTTCCCCCATCACTTTTTAAGACTGACATCTCTTTGCTTGCATTGTGTGAACATATACATGCGAATTTTTAATTATTGTCAGTTTTAATTAATTCTTGTAATATGTAATTTAATAAATAAATAAAAATAATAACAATTATTAAAAATTATTCAACGCGGTATATATGGCATCAAAAACTTCAGGAATTATTTTCGATACACGAAAAAACACTGATAGCATCCTAAAGTTGGTTCCAGATGCAAGAAAAGTCAGAGTTAATTCAAACTTTAATTTTGCAAGCAGAGCATTACGCGTATCTTTATATGTTATAAGTGGACTTATTAAGCGCAATAGCTCTTGAAATTGTCCTGGTAAAAGTCTCATAATTAATTTAGATTCCCGATGATCTGTTGAAGGTAGTTCTCTTAGAATAGCTTCAATAGACAATAGCTGCCTTGCCATAACTTGCATGCCACTTACTAGTATTGTGTAAACAGCTGTTGCCTGTCCCTCACAATGCCAGTACTGGCATTGCCAGTAAATACTTCAACTGACATGTTAGTAACTGACAACGTGTAAATTAGTCATTAGTTTTCTGTTTCCAGTACAGCAAAAGCGAATCGTCACTGCAGCACTATATAGTTGAATTTTCTAAAACGATTTTTTTAAATACCAAGCCGGTTGACTAAGCATTTGTGGAAACAAAGTATCAAAGCCATGTTTTATTTGAAAAAAATGCGGATTCTTGTGTTGAACATTCGATTTACTCAGCATTTATTTGATAATCAGGTCACGGATTCGGGAAAAAACAGTAATATAAACTTAAATCGGAGCAACAGGAGTAGTAACCGAAAAAGTTGTGTCTGTGAAAATTTTCCATGATTTTTTTAAAACTCTAAGTTTAGCGAACAGTATTGAAATTTCCGAAAAATCGCTAGTTTTCAAAATAAATAAAATACGATAAATGGAATCTTTTCGACAAACTTACATGTACGAGAGTGTATTCAAAAGCAGTCATAGTCGGCTATTTCCAGTTCAAATAAAATTTAAAAAAAAGTTTTTATACTACCTTTTTTACTACCTACCATTAAGTCAGCACAAAAAAAAAAGATAAATAGGTCAAGATTCCAGGGAGGTACATTCTCCTAGACGTAGGATTGTCGCAAAACTTTCTTCACAATCTGCGACTGACTGTCCTCGATGAACTACCATCCGACCATAAGCCGGTACTCTTCATCATAGAAGATGTTTTCATTGACGAGCCCATTCGAATGATGAAGAGAACAAACTGGAATGCTTTCCGCGACGCAATGGTGAATGAAAATTTCGAAGAAACACTCGAAACCGCTAGCGACATAGACAGAGCAATCAGCACTCTGACAGCCAAAATCAAGCAGGCAAAGGAGGACAACACGATTCATACTCCGACAAAGGGGAGCGACCCTAACGAACTCCCAAAAGAAATAATAAATCTCATAAAAAGGAGGAATAGAATGCGGAGAAGAGCTGGGCGTACGGGTGGCCCTAGCATTAGAACGGAAGCAAACCGGCTTACAAATACCATCAGCTGTCGGATCTCACAATTCCGCAATGAGAAGTGGGGTGACTTTCTAAAGAGCATGGAGTCTGGAGACAACAATTACTGGCACATGACGAAGTACTTTCGCAAAAAAAATAAAACCGTCGTGCCCTCCATACATGGGTCACATGGGCTAAAGTTTGACGATGCTGGCAAGACGGAGGCCTTCGCCGGAGTGTTGGAGCTGCAAGTCCAAGAAAACCGTTCTCTGGAGGATGACCTTAGCGAGGAAGAGGAAGTTTCTGAGTCTGTTGATCGGCTCCTTGCCTCTATGACAGCAAGAGACTCTGGAATCAGACCATCTGACTTCGGAGATATCAAACAAATGGTCAATGGGTTAGACAAGTGGAAATCACCTGGGCCAGACTCTATTGGCAATGAATGGCTCAAATATCTTCCCAAGAACATGCTAGAGGCCTTGAAGGATATAATCAACGCTATATTCTATACGAGGATCTTCCCAGAGGTCTAGAAGACAGCGATTATTACTGTGGTGCCAAAATCAGGCAAAGACCTTCAATTCCCACAAAACTGCAGACCAATAAGTCTCCTGTCCTCCGTAGAAAAAATCGCTGAGCGCTTTCTTCTCAACCAGTTAAATGAAATAATTGAATAAAAATCAACAATCCCGGAGGTACAATGCGGCTTTAAGCCACTACATTCCACTGAACTCCAGCTCGTAAGAGTAGTACGACACATACGTGCAGAGCTCAACCAAAGAAAATCAACGGGCTTGGTCATGTTTGATGTGGCCAAGGCGTTCGGCAAAGTCTGGCATGCGGGAATAACTTTCAAACAGGAATACACTCCAAATCCCAATACCTTTCATACAACTCATTGCATTATTTCTCCAGGGCAGAACTTTTTGTGTTAGAATTAACAATCATCTTTCATCAATGCGGACAATAGAAGCTGGAGTCCCGCAAGGTTCACCACTCTCCCCAATATTGTATAGTTTATACACATCAGACATGCCCGATATGCCCAATGCAAAAGTAGCCTTGTACGCCGATGATACATGCATATTTTATACCTCAAAGCACGCAGAAGCTATATCTTCAAACTTGCAAACCTACATAGATATGTTACTGGATTATTTCCAGAAATGGAAAATCCAAATTAACACCGAGAAGACGCAAGCCATCTTCGTAACGAGACGACAATGACAACAACCACCACAACTAACAGTCGACAACCAGACAATAGACTGGCAATGAAATACTTGGGACTAACTTTTGACGACAGACTCTCATGGACTACACACATAAAGAACAAGAGACAAACAATTAATGGAATATTAAGTAGACTACAACCATTTACCAGACCATACAACCTGAATATGACGAACAAGACGTTATTCTATAAACAAATAATAAGACCAATGTTGACTTACGGAAGCACTACGTACTAGCAGACATACAAGACAAATAGACGCCAAGTACAACTCTGTCAAAACCTCGCTCTGAGAAATATATTTAGAATTGCATGGTATGCTAGAAACACGGACATACACAGAGAATTGAGGATCGACCCGATCGACATTTACATATGTGACAAGGCACTAAAACTATTTGACATACTAGACGGACACCCTAACAGTACCATGGAAGAACTGAAATATATCATCGATCGCCCTAGTGATCGATACCCTAGCCTGCGACAGTTAACGGTATAGTGCGGAACATCTGCACTAGAGGATGATTTTGTGTTAAGGTGAGGAGTGAGTTGGGCTGAAAAAGACGCTCACGCAGAAGAGGGGAGTCAGAGTGTTGAAAGCACTAGCTCCAGAAATAACACAGTTCCAAGGAAGGAGATACATTCATTTGAATACGAGACGTGGAAGAGAGAACATCAAAATGGAGAAAAACTAGATTAGAGCTGCAATTAAGTACCTGTGTATGAAAAAAATATCTACCAAAGACATAGACAGCGACTTTGTGGAAACACTAGGGGACTCTGCTCCTCCATACTCCACCGTTGCATGCTGGGTCGCTTGATGAACGCTTCCTTTCCAGCCTTCATTGCCCTCTTATACTACTTAATCTCTATTCTAAAGTTTCTGTGCATGAATCAGATTGTTACAACATGCCAAAAATATTTCTTAGCGTCCCGTTTGCTGGTATTAAGGATTCATAGCAATCTTAATCTTGATTCTTTATTCCAATTAATTAATTAAAAAAATTCAATAATCTTCTTCTCTTTTATAGATAAGAGAAAACATGACATTCATTCTTGCCCTTGTGATTTACTACTACTCTTCTCAAATTGCTCTACTCATACCGTTTCAAAGCAATCTTGCTTGCCTTCAGGGTTGCGTTTCCAGATTCTATTTGCTGAGCTTGATCTGCTAAGCCGGATATTATTCTTTTTGTTCTTGAAAATTGCAAAATTGAGGATTTTGTAAATCCTGGTGATTGTCAAAAATAGGATACTTTGAATGATGATTATTGTTGCTCTTACAGTTTTTAGTACGAGTTTCCTTGCCTACAAGTTGTAGTGTTTTTGAGAGGAATCTCAAACTTGCAAAGAGAAGGTTTTTTTATCAATATTGTAAACGTTCAGACTATCGTATGTATTTTCCAACATACTTTTCAACGCCCATTCGATTAATCTTTCGAAACACTTGCTTCAAGTAAACAAATACTCGAGTCTGAAAATAATATCCCAAAGTATGAAAATTGATTAAAATGGCCCGAAATCTGTTTTCAAATAAACAAATGTTTAGCGTTCATTAGGTAACTAGAACGAAGAAAATTCAACAAGATCTCATAATTCGATGAAACCACCTTGACCTCGACGGGGAACAATCAACACCCACCCAGCCTTATGATCGAAACTCTCTAATGAAGGAAAATCGAAATCTACTCACTCGATGTACTTAGTACATAGTAAGTACGTTTGGCATGCGCGGCGGCCTTAAAATCTGAGTAATGCTAATTGCGTTCGGAAAACACATTTGGCCCATTTTCTGGTGGTTCGTTTCTTGTTGCCCCGCATCCGACTGTCGGCGTCGCCAGCGATAAGTTATTTTATTGCGCGAATTTCCACGCTTGCCATTGCTTCGGGCGCTGTTGCTTTTAATGTTTTTCGCATTTTGGAAACTCCCGCACTGGCGAAACGATGTGTGATGACACGATGACGTGCTTACTGCGAGGAAAACTAAGCACATTTTACGCGAAATTTGTGCTTGGATGGACCGGGACGGGGCCGCTAGGATGGTGGCGGTATGATGACGACCGGATCACGTTTGATGTGGCCGTTTACAATAAAAAAGTTGTTTTTATCCGTTGCGAATTTATTATAGCTGCTTAAAGAACGGATCGGCCGCAGGGCTTCGCACAGCGAATTCGGTTCGCTCAGAGTCTGAAGATCCGATCTGGTGACAAGAATCAAAAAAATCAGATCCGTTGATCGTTGGAACAGCTAAATTTGGACAATCTCCCAGCGCATCTATCTTTGTGTGTCACGGATTCCACAGTCGACAAGCAACATTAAAGCTGATGCAAAATCTTTTGGAGGTTCCAATTTGATTCGGAACAAGTGCGACTTCATTTCGCTTCGCTCTCATCTCCTCAAGATATTTTTAGTACATACGACAATGATTCGCAGAGATGGAATTCCTTTCATTCCAAAGTATCCGAAGATTGGATGGATTCATTTCGTATGTGTCTCAGCGGCGTCGGTAAAATAAACACATTTTTCGCTAGATTTTATGTACATGCATATGGCGTACGGGCAGGGCCGGATCTTTCTCTGGTGCAAATGGAGCAGCCGCGCCGGGCGCACGTGAGAAGGGGCGCAAAGTTCATAATACCAAAAACTCATAAAAATATATCTATCATAATATCTTTAGTTCATAATAACAAAAATATCTAAATACACAAATATTCAAAGTTTATACTATTCAATTGGCAATTTATATTCTAATTTATTTTATTTTTTCTTCAATGCATACTTTGTTCTCACAGATCGTTACATGTCTTTTTAGTTTCAAAGCAGCCCTATTCGGATATAAAATTCACTTGCCTTGCAAGAGCAAAATTCACAAACGCGATCGCTGTTCACAATCTTAATGTTTATGAATGAATTTAGATTAGTTCATTCTACTCATTACTTTACTTCCTTGTATGCTGCATTCTCCCGCCATTTGTGTTTTTTTCCATACCTTCAAACAGTCGAACACAAAAATCCGCAGGAGTAATTGCCCTGGTGCCAAAATCTATATTGCTCCATTTACGACTTCATTTCGTATGAAGAAAGCAAAACCATCACTACTCGCTTTATGCGTTTTCGTGTATGATTTTGGGAATTCTTGCGCCAGTGGTATCAAGGTTTTTCAAGCATTCTGGTTCCAAGTTTTCCCCTAAGTCCGTATTCCCTCATTCTCTGTTGATTTCACATTCAAATGTACTCAGAGCTGCTGGTGAATGTTCAGGTTGATAAAGCAGGTTGATATCGGCAATAGGCAGGTTGATATCGGCCATATCGGCGCGGAAATAATTTCTGAGACAGTGAAAAAATACATGCCGAAGTATGATTTTTCCTCGGTTTTCTTTGGGTGCACTTGTCCGTTAGCATGAGCAAACTCATGCAAATAAGTAGACCGTGTTTATAAGCTGATATACTACCCTGATTCGCAAAAACGTTCTTACTATATTTTATTACTTTCGAGATATTCAATGATTTGTGTTTTGATTTGTACTGGAGATATATGGAGTTCAATATTGATTTTAACATACTTTAACAAAAGATAGGTTTTTCACATTTTGTAGAATGATGTATAGCGTATGCAGTTTTTGATCCGTTGTTAACTCAAAAATGACAAACATTATCCGAACCAGGGCAGTATATGCTAGTGGTACGGGCCATAATCGGTCTTCCGGTTTATATTTTCTTTTTATTAAAGAAAACATTTTCTAATAATATACTTTCAGTTTGAGGAGCAAAATAAATTGTGGAACTTTCAGTTTTAAAACTTAACTGAATTGCGTTTGATATGGATTGTTTGATTAGTTGCGGATTTCAATTATATTTTAAAGTTGTTTGACATGAATTTGATTGTTTTTACGCTTAAATTATTTTGTAAAAATTGTTAATTTTGACTCTATCATGAGTTTAACTTTTAAAAAAGTAGTCTGATCATGCATAACAGAAAAAGAGACCGTGTTTAAAAACCGAAAGCCATAACTAAATTGGTGACAACCGCTTGATCAAAAACAGAATTTCAATTTCAAAATAGCGTTTGAATTTCAAAATAGTGTTTCAAACGTGCCGAATACTGTGCTAGTTAAACATTTCTCTTCCCTTATGGGATCGGGAGAAAAAATACAATTCTAAGGACCGGAATGCTAGACTTCCAAATAATTCTAGTCCGTGCTTTTCCGTTTCGATGTCAAGAGAGGTGTGTAGTTTTTCAATTGAATCAGAGCTTGGGGATATTAATGGCTCACACTGATCTAGAAAATAATTATAGTTATTGTACAAAAAGGGTCTGCCCAAGTTAAAACATTCGATTTTCCTGTCACTAAAAATAGGAAATTCAATTCACAGCACTACCAAAGAATGTTGGAATAATGACAAGGCAGCATCTAGACCATGGCTCGTTTATATATAATGCAAATATTTTTGCTCCCTTATATTTTCAATTCATAAAAGCAGTCTTTCATTTTCCAGTAGAGGCTTTAGGGATTGGAGGCATTTTTTTGTTGTATTCAATATATTTAGCAAAATTTAATCTGTTCGGGTGTGCAAAAAACGCACCTATAATTTATGTCTTTAACATATATTTTTAGCTTATTTTTGTTTAATTTGATTTTCTTATAAATATTAGAATTTTGTGCTTGGTTATCGAGAACTAGACCTATATGAGAAACCTCTTTCAATAAACGCATCTGAGGCTCTCCCTCGTAACGGTAGGTCATTTGGAAAAGAACTGTTAACGAAAACTATAGTTCTGCAGATAATTAGGCTCTAACAATTGGTTACTATCCGGTAAACAGCATTATAGAGCCAAATATTGGAGAAGAAAAATATATTTACGTATCAAAAACGTGAGACAAGAACGTTCTGAAAAAAAAGTGTTATGCTGTATGTTGCCTAGGTTTTTCATGAAAATTACATGTTAAATACTCCCAAGTGCTAGCAAAAACTTGCCAAGAATTCGCAGTCGTGAAAAAGGGGGTCGTGAAAAAGGCGCCAAATATATTTCTGCGCCGGGCGAAAATATGGCCAGAACCGGCCCTGCGTACGGGGGAAAGAACACGGTCAAAATATAAAATGATACATGAGGCGGTGTGAAAAAATTGGAGATGGATTTTTTCATTACGGAAGTGGGCTGGTGAAAATCTGTTATTTTTCTTTGCTTTAATTTTAGATTGTACTTCAGTTGGTGGTAAATACTTTCGCTCGGGGTATTGTGTTTTATGTTCAACGCATTTTTGTTGATGAAACTCACTTGGTTGGAAGTATTTGCTTGGATTGATAGTTTTGAATATCTTGTTTAAGCAAAATTATGTGATATATATAGTATGCTTGATATCAAAGTAAAACATCATTTGATCATTTGGTTGTAGCGAGAATGGAAGTTTATGCATGTAGCTGCTTAGCTAGTGTCGCTAAACGACACTAGCTACCTACTTTCTATTTAGATATTCGCTAGATTTTGGAGGAATTTCAATTTAGATAAGAGAAGACACTCAGATTTGCTTTCTAACATAAGGCGTGTTTTTTTGCTCCTCTATCCAGCAGAGAATAGAGTATACGCATTGGAAACAACAACACTCCTATACCAGTGAATTGACTAGTACAGAAATTCTATTCCTCATTTGTAGTTCATGTGCTGAACTATAGAATGTGCTGATAGAAAAAAAAAGCTCATGAGAAGTTGTCTTTTTTGCTGTGAGGTGGCTTTGGGTTTTTAATGGTTATGTTGAATGTTTTGGTAGTTAGGAAATTAGAAAAAGCCTTCATAATGTGTAGAAAGTTAAAAGAAGTAATTTTCTGTTAGTTTTTTTTCTATTTTCTATCGATTGTGGTAGTGTACATTCGTTACTTTCTCCCTTTACTTTCAGCTGTTGTATGCTACCACAGCAAATACAGCAACCTATGTCAGTCTTAGCGAATGCACTGCTGTTTTATACTAGATCGTTGTTTTTGCAGCATAGTTATATTCTGTTCTGTATCGGAGCTAAAAAACACGCCTCTTATTGAATAGTCATATAATCAATGATCACCTTGATGAGCAATTACGTGCTCTTCTGTTTGAGTGAGTAGAGCATGCATAGGTGGTTTCTGGACGATCCAACCCATTGTCTTCACAAGGTTAGGAAGGCAAACTATTGGTGGGATGCAGAAGTCCAGGATTTCGGGAAAAATGTCTTAAAGCTAGTTGATGCAGCCAGCGCCGCAGGAATAGCCCAAAAACGAAGACTTGAAGAGCTAGTATAAATACGCCTGGAAGAACTTGCGATCGCTAAGAGCAAGAGAGAGCACTTTAGGAAGCTGTGTAACGAGGCCGATTTCGATCCATGGGATGGAGCGTACAAAGCCGTTATGACTACAATAAAGCGAAATAGTTTTCCTCAAATCAAGTGTCCGAAGATGCTCCAGGAAATAGTCACAACGCTTTTTCCACAGAATCGGGGTGAAAGCCTGCTGGTAAAACAGTTAGATCCTCAAAACGTGCCGGCGGTAAAAAAAGCAAAAGTATTGACAGCCATACGAAAAATCGGTGACAATAAAGCTCTCGGATTGGATGCGATACCAAATAAAGCACTTAAGCTGGCGGTAATGGGGATACCAAAAGTCTTTGCCGATGTATTTACAACGTGCCTTTAGGGCCAAACTACACGAGCGGAGAGCTTTCCGCTGAGCTTTTGAGCTTCAAAACAGAACACAGGAGTTTGTATGAAGCAAACTATACGAGCGCGTTTTTGGCTGCGTGTTAAATCCATATATTTTCAAAAGATCGGCGGAAAAACGCTGCGATAGCTCCGATCGTGTAGTTTGGCTCTAACGAAGACGTTTTTCGCAAGCAGTGGAAGCAACGGAAACTAGTTCTTCTGCCCAAGCAGAATAATCCGATTGGAGAACCATCATCTTATGGGCCAATATTCCTGCTAAATACGATGGGGAAATTATGATCGGGTATAAAAAGGGTTATCGCACCGGCAATTTGGTTTTCGAAAAAAGCGATCAACTGTAGGCGCTGTCAGAATAGTATCGGAGTTAACAATGAATGCTAAAGATAATGGCGACTGCTTCGCTGTGGTCACACCAGACGTAAAAAATGCCTTCAACTCCGCGAGGTGGAGCCGTATTGTACGCGCGCTAGTATCACGCTATTTAACATGTGTAATCGTTGACTACTTGAGGGAAAGAACATTATGCTACAACTCAGACGAAGGACCAAAACATTATCTGGTAATAGCGGCAGTTCCACAGGGATCTGTTCTGAGTCCCCAGCTTTGGAACATAATGTACAGTAAGGTATTAAGGCTTCGTGTACCCAAAAATGTGGTTGTGGTATTCGTATCGTAATTTCGAAGAAGTTGAAACTTATGTGAGCGAAGCAATCTGGGTGATTAAATCATGGTTTGGTTGCGCTGGGTTTGAACTAGCCAACCATAAGACGGAAATGGTACTAATCACGAAGCGAAGGAAACTACCAGTAGTACGGATTAAAGTTGGCGAAATTTAAACAGCCTGTCGTCTGATTGCACTTCGAATTACTTGTCTCTTCCAAACAATGTCTTATGAGGCGCTTGGACTCTCCGAAAACGAAGCACGGACAACAAGCACGTGAGCGATTGAAAGACGAGTGTCAATGTGCTCATAGTAGAGTAGTTTTGAGGAGGCAAAAAATGGGCGTTGAATGCACAAATCGATCCTCAACGTTGTACGATAGATTTCAAGGAGCCACGGAGAAACGAGCAATGACCTAAGCCAATTTTTGAGCGTATCGTTTTCGACACGACAGCTCTCCGGACTCTCTAGTTTGTAAAAATGTACCTGAGGATGCAGAATACGTTCTGTTCAATTATCCGCGCTTTGAAGCATACAGATGTAGCCTAAAAACAGTGGTAAGCACAAAGGTCTCAGCGAAAAATATCGTACGCTGTATGCTGGAATCTCAAGCAGCGTGGAGTGCACTAGAACATATATACCGCAAACTGCGTGACACGATACGGGACAGGAAAAGGAAGAAGCAAGGATGTCCAGAAGCAGCTAAAGGCTGATCCATCCCCACGAATAGTGCTGTATAGGTAGTCCCGCGGGGAGTGTGGAGAAAGAAGGGGGTGGTTTTAGTCGGCGTTTCCAGGGCAAGAGCCATGACACATTTTTTTGAAGTTTTCTACCTCCCAACTGCGAAAAAAACTCAGGGCGATTAGAACTATGGGTTTTAAGCTGACTGAACTGTAAAAAAGTATCTGAGTATCTTCAAGCGTAAAGTGATTCGTGGAGCTGACCACTTGCAATTGATGCACTTTGGTTAAAGACCCAGTACGAGTTGCAAAGGGAAAAATTTGCTGGTGAGACCGGGAAGATGTGGCGTATTGAAGACTCAGTAAGTGTTGTTTTCGGTATAAGACCAATTACAAATGTAACAGATATGCAACTATGTCCGGATAGCGCTGATTAAATTAAATATTTGTGAGATAAATTTCTTCAAATAGTTTATTTCTTTCGAAATAGGTCACTTTCGTTGATCCCTCTAAGCAACATTCTTTTACCTGATGGCGCGTTTGCGAAAGAGCAAATATTTTCTTGTGGAAAACTATTGTTGAATGCCACACATTGTTTCGGACATTTCTTCATATAAATCATAGTGTCAAAGTGAGAGCTATGCTTTCAGTAGGACCTAGCTAAATTCAAGAGACATACTACAAGGCTTTTAATTTAATTCTATATATATCTTACATGATTTTTGAGCTGCCAAGACACTCTAGTTTACGACAATGTTGTAACCGCGGTATTGTCGATCGATTTATAGAGTGATAGTAGCACAGACTATGCGAAGGTGTATATCATACAAACATTCCTTGGACAAACCAGACAATCGAAAAATCAATTCATATTTGGATACACTAATCGCCTTTGAATCCATGCCTAATGATCAGCGGAAATCTTATGTTATTCATAGTTCCGACAGTCATCACAACTTTCGAAATGTTTTTTCTTGAATTTATGACATTTTTCGTCTTTTACTCTCGAATTCGTCTGAACGTAGACAATACGTTTTACATTGAAAAGACACATGCTATCTCAGAAGGCAATAAATTATTCCGTTAATATCCTATTATTCAACGGCTTACCAAACGATTTGCGAAGGTGGCGAGACTAGAAAAGAAAATGAAATCTTGAATAGAATGGAATCTGCTTTCTGACGTCGTCCTTGGAGAATTTTTCCCAGTTGTTTTTTTAGATGGTGGCGTGTATGTGTAGGCATGAGCTCTGACCAGCTAACGGTACGAAAACAAAACCAGATTGTTATAATCTGCTTTGAATGGGCTGTAAAGTCATCTATTTAGACGCAAACGATTATACATGGCAATGGTGAATGAAATCGATGCGAAAGAGTTGATATGATTTAGAGAGATTTTTTTTGAGAATCAAAATCACACTTAGTATTGTTTCAATGGCTTTTATTAAAACAATAGCATTGCCACTTACAAGAGCTCTGTGTTCGATTTTCTGAATGAAGTGATTATGGTATGGAGGGAAGAGATAGCCAACTGCATCTTTAACCATGACTTGGATAATGCTAAAGAAAATGAGAGAACTTTTAAGGGCAAATTGTATGAGTCTCCGAAGACCAATTTCTACATCAAACTCAACTTTAGGACCGGCATAATGTATAACTTGCTGTGTAATTTAATATTTAGAATTTTTCAACACAATCAGTGCACTATTTATGATTGTATTCATATCGACTGATTTTTTTTATCTATGCTGAAACATGTACATAGTTGTTTCGATCCCCTCTAGTAGGGCACCACCTTGTTGTGGTGGAGGTGGCCTGTGGTTCGCAAGACTATACACCAAGAGTACCTGGCAAACAACATGAGGATGAATCCTAAAAATTCTATCTCTGCAGGGAGGGGTCAAACTAAGTCTAGAAACCCATCCTTGCTGGGTGCCCTCATCTCGGTAGTGATTCAGATTCTGCAGGCCCCAACCAAAAGAATATTTGCAATGGACGACTCTGGTCGCAGTGGAAGCTTACAGGTTACTTTCGTAGAAGATTCCATGGCCAGCAAGTTTGAAAACTTCCACTGTTTTAACAGGCCTGTTAAAACTCCTGTTTTAAGAAGCTCTGGAAAACTAAGCTTCCACTGTTTTAACAGGCCTGTTAAAACTCCTGTTTTAAGAGGCTCTGGAAAGGCAAGTACAGCGTCAGCTGTAAGTCTGATTACGCCCGTGCCCAGAGAAAAGGCGCTTTTTCGTAAGCTAAGTTTGAACATTTATGTAAAACACTGGAGTATCCAGTACATGAACCCCACCATTGATGAAAATAGTTTCAGCCTGATGATTGTACTTGACAGGAGAATTTTTTTTGGTTCTGGAAGACAGATACCGCGTAATGCTGAGCTACTTCTTCTATCCGGAAATTGAGCCAAATCAAGAAGAATGTGAAGCATCTATTCCCTTTGACTAACTGGGGATATGTCCCCCGAGCGAAACGTAAAGATCCGGCGGAACTTCGATTCCATAGCGTTTTTTCACCAAGGTCACATGGACATTGTCTAAGAGTCCCTGTGAAAAGGTCCAAAGACCTAAATTTCGGAGATTTCTGTGCTTGACGGTATAACATTTGTTTAGGGCTACTTGAAGCATGCCAAGGCTTTGTAGTATCTTCTGAGTGAAAAATTGACAAAGCTTCAATCTTCCCTCACATAGCACTTGCTCGGGAAACGTGGGTTAGGCGCAGCACGATTTACGGTCTCAGCTCAATAAAGAGAGCAAAAATCTTTTCCGATGAAGGATGAACAAGGCTGAAAACTTGTGCTCGCGTTTATACCTGTACGCTGCTTGCTGCGAAAACGCGCAGACAGTTTTCAAGCTGGAATATAGTTATATGTAGTACCAGGAAAATGGAAGACTGACACGCGCGATAATCGCTTCAGCTGATGTTTCTTTTGACCTTTTACTACCGCCGCCAACACAGGAGCTGATGGATCTACCTTGAATCGGAGAGGCTGGAACTTCTCATTGCCGGTATGCTAGTTCCCAACACATAAGCTGAAGCAGCATCAAATGTAACATCAGAGCAGACAGACTGTTTGATTTTATAACTTCTACGGGGCCAATAGATTAAAAAACTTAAATTTCTCCCACCATAGTTCGATCTCAGTTAGATCAATAACTACATGGTAGTGAGATCTCACTCTCTGATAACAGCTTTTTGATATTCTCTTTAGCTACAGATTCAGCACCCGCGGTGGAAAGGAAAAATCGAAGAAACATTGATTGGTCCAATTTGAGAGAAGAAGGAGAAAAATGCCAAAGTCAATAGAATCCCGATTGAGCATTACAAGTAGAGACATAATAAGTAGCCATGAAGAGGCTTACTCGATCAGTAAGAGTAGATATACTAAGATGGTTTCCTCAATTCTTCATAATTCCTATATCGAGCTTTTAAAAGCAACACTGATGATGACTGACTCGCCTACAAAACCTCGCAGATAACCTATAAAAATTGGATGAGGACCTCAAACAGAGAATCATACAGATCATTTTATGAAGGACCGGGAGTTGCTCGAGAGGCAGCTGTGTTGCAAAGTTCTGATGAAGGACCAATCAGCGTAACTGGACTCTCTAAAGTGCCCAGATGGTGATTATACTAATTCTAGAAAAGGAGTCTCTACAATGTTTGCTTCGGACTCAATTTTCGAGTGCTCCAGTGATTCAAACCAGAAAGTATCTGAGCTTCTGGCCAAACTTATATCTGATCAAACCATAGGGTTTGGAAATGCTGGTACATAGCTTGGTCTGCGGTTACCACCGAAAAGGTCAAAGATGCTACCATATCTTCTGAAAATTTAAATCTCCGGGCCTCAATGGCATCCATCCGATTATGCTAAGGAAATGGATTGACCACCTGGAGTCAGACTTGAAAGAAAACTTTTGTGCATGCTTAGCTTTGGGGTGTGTTCCATCATCTTGACGAGATGTTAAGGTAGTCTTTACACCTTAACCTGGAAAATATGACAATTCACATCCAAGGAAATTTAAACCGATCAGCTTTACTTTGTTTATGCGGAAATGCTTGGAAAAACTTGTTAAAAGACACATATGGGCTAGAGTTTGCAATTCTAATTCCTTGAATGATGAGCAAGCGAGAAAAATCATGCAAATTTGCCCTTCATTCTCTGGTTTCGAGAGTTGAGAGTGCTATCTCAAATAGTGAGTATGTGATGGGGGTAGCCGTGGACTTTGAAGGGCCCTCTGATTATGTGCATTTTAAGGAGCTATGTGAAGCTGCGAAACTTGTCCTGGATGACATCCTATCTAAATGGTTTTATGCCATACTCACGCAGAGATTGTTGCTGTCGGGAGCCTCCTCTAGACAGACTCAGGAGAAGGCACACAAGGACCCCTTGTGTACCTACGTGTGCCTGTAATTGCGAAGTGCATATTCCTTGCTAACAGGAGAGCCAGAAGTCCTTGATTAACTGGGTGATCCTCTTAATGTCGATCGAGCCCTTTCCGCTATATTTCCCTTCCATAGCAGCTTAGAATCTAGGATGAGTCCCCGTTATTTTACTTTATTTGTGACGCTTATAGGGATTCCATTGAGTTTCGGTAGATTGAAGGATGGAATCCTGTGCTTCCTTATGAAAAGCAATAGCTCAGTTTTGTTAGGGTTAGCACCAAAGCCACACTTGCGACACCATTGCGAAAGAATATGTAAGGAATGATTTAATCTCGCCGATGGTGTCGATATTCCTGTTGATTTCCCTGATATGGCAATAGCGATGTCATCTGCATACGCTATCACTTTACGTCTAGCTCGATCAAGCTTTCTAAAAAGCTCATTAGCTGTTAAATTCTAAAGCAAGGGAGAAAGAACATCACCCTGACGAGCGCCCGTATTCACTACTAGCTATTCAAAGACGAGTATACTACCCAATATCTAAGTAGCTGATTTATTAACAACTAACTGTTGTTTGCTCAGAACAGAGAGATTTAAGGAAATGAAATAAGCGTATACATAACGGTAATCTTCAAGATGTTTCCTCACTATTAGTAAAGTAAGTGTCCATCAACATACTAAGCGTCTTTGAGCTGCTTTGAGTCCAACTACCATCAGACTTTTGTATACAGCTCGGAGTGGCAGGATTTAAACTTAGAAGTTTTCGGGTGCGACTGGCTTCACTGATATCTTCAATATAGTCGCACAAAGATTTCTATCAAGCTCCTTTCATCTTACGCATGGCATTTTTGAATAGCTTTAATTTGACTTTGTAATTTGACCAATCATTGAGTGCTTTAGCAAGATCAAACTCCTTCCAGCATTCGCTCCGAAGAGCCGTTATCTCACTATTCTACTGGGGCTTCTTTTTCTTTAGGCTTCTTTTTCTTTAGCTGCAGGATTTTAAAGCAGCATTGTTAAATGCAGCTGACAAGGAGTGCACCGTCTTATTTAGATCTTCCTGATTAGTGATTACTGAAACATGGTCCAGCTCAGTGTTTGAAGTTGATAGAAATTTCTCCCAATATGTTATTTTTCTGCTTAAGTAAGGAGTTGCAAATGCTGCAATCCCCCTCCACTGTGGAGATCTTTATGTTGCCCCTGTACACATTTAAGTGTATAAGGTGAAACCCGTAACCAATTTTGTACCCACGGGTCTTAAATTTAGGATGGGATTTCTCGTTGAAAATAATGAGAGCCTAGCGTCGGTCACCTGACCTTGGCCACTTTTCAGTCACTTACAGGTCGGTCATCGTTGTTCAGTTTTTTTACCTCCAAAATATCCTCAGGTAAGGATTGTTCGGTGGGGATCCATGACCTGGATCTCGGCTTACTCGGAATTTGGTGTTTTAGTACCACTTCCAATTTTGCACATGGCCAAATCTCACACAGCTGGTTTACCGCTAGCCTGTGCAAGCCCTGTAGCAGTGATCCTGACAGGCTATTAGTTAAATTCGGCCTTGGAGCCACACAGCACGGAGGTACTTTGGTGATGGCCCAGGATTTTCTTTAATCAAAACTCTGAAGCCCAGCTACGCGCGCTTTCTGTACCAACTTCCAGTTGTCTAGCGAGATGATGCCATTGCTTTTACTTTTATAGATGACTGCCTTAACCAGAAATTCTTAGGCAATTTCGTAAAACGGCCGAGTTAATCCAATTGGAACAATCTTGCGTCTTTTTGGTTCTAGCTGATTTGGCTGTTCAGTGGACCTTTGCCGTTTCGCAGCAGTCAATAATGCAGAAGCCCGTGTTGCGGGATGAATCGCTTTATTTAATTCTGCCCATTTAAGAGCTTCTTTGTCCTTGTCGGACAGTGTCTTAGGAGGGATTTTTTAAAATTCCTCTAGAATCCGGGAGGCACTCTTCTGGATTTTATAAACTTGTGCTGAGTTTATACGAGAGAAGCGGGAGTGGCACCAAAAAATACCTGTGGTGGGTACCCGAGTCGGCTCAGTTCAATTAAGCTTAGGTCAACTTCAAGCATAAATATTCGCTATCTTGAGAGCTGTCTTCTGCAAGAGCTACGTAAACAAATAATTGCTTCGAAAATTGGCCAAAAGTGCAGAACACGATTGAACTTTGTCACCAGATCCAATAAAGTGCATCTGCTCTGGGTAGCAGGATTCTGTAATGTTGAAAAAAGTGAAATCACTGACGCCAATGTGGAATAAGTTACGGCGTTTCTACTATAGGGCCCTTACCGCATCTGCATATGCCATTTTTTGACAGTGGGTAGTTGATGCACACAAAGAGAGATGAATGTCTTCTGATGTAAGAAGTGTTTATCTTCTGACAAACACTAAGGAACCCAGCCATAGAACTGCGCAGAAGATAGCTTCTTCCTTCTTTTCATTAATTCTGGATTTCGCTAAGAGATCTAGGAAACTATGGTAGTCCAGGAGCATAAGTACAATGGGTTTTTCTTGCCTGAGTGCTTAGAGGTGCCTCTCCTCAAATCATTTTTGGACGAAGAAGATCCTCCAATAGATATGTGGTCCCCGGATGAGGCTAGTTTATCCTATGCTTACATAACAGTGAAATATAAGAGCAATATTTTGACGGTAAAGTCACTGAAAAAGTCAGCCTCGATCGGCTACTGTGGGAAGTGTTAAAGCAGATAATAGGTAGTGCGGTTCCAAGAAATACAGTGACATCAAACTGGGCAGCAGTGGTAAAAAGCACCTGTAAATCTAACTCTTAACAAATAGCATCAGCAACATTCTGATTGTCGTTCCGGTGGCGATATTGATAGCTTGGAAAGTTCATCATTTTCATGTACATTTTTCGCAAGATACAAATCAAACCCATGATATTTCCACGCTAAGAACCTACTTATTAGTCCGTTATTTATTCATTCTACCCTACATAGATTCTATGCTATCCATGAAATAAATATAGGAATCTAATATAGTGATGTTTTTATCTACTTATAGTCTGCACTAAACAAGGAGTAAAGTGGCTAATGATTTCAATTACTTCACACTCGAAAAAACCTTAGTGATATTAAGTTCCTACCAAATAGGATCTTTCAAATTCAAAATAGTTCCTAGTGAAAAAGCACGAAAATACATTACCAGAAGAGCCAGTTAATTATTTTCTTCATGCACTGTCGACTTCATAGATTCGAAATAGACTCATTCCAAAATTTACAATCAAATAAATTTTCCAAGTTATTCAACTTTTATTTCTTTCATCTTCTCAACGCCTATCTCACTTTCGCGGAGAAACTATACATATCATTTGCAAAATAGTTCATCGACGAAAGAAAAGTGTTTGGTTTTAAAAATACCACACATCGAAACCAAAGTGTGTGGAAACGATGTGTGTACGGGAGCATGAGAATTGTGGAGGATTCCACTTCTGTTCAGCATCCGGCAGCAATATGAACAGCCAGCACAAGAATGAAAAAAAGACGCAACTTGGTAGCACCTCGACGATATGACGAAAAATGCTCAACTCGTTGCTTTCTGATAAGTCTTTTTATATTTATTTATCGAAATCCACTGGAAAATTATTAAATCATGTATAAAGCGAGAGCGAGATGCTTCTGGACGATTTGATGTGTCTCCTGAATGGTAGCGCGCTCTCTTCGGATCGCGATACGTTATTCAGTTCCCGTCCATTGGACCAGAAGCATCCCGTTTCGAATTAGCACAATGGTTAGTATGGATGGATTAAAGGATTTTAGTTCGTGCGCTTATCATTCTATTGTTTCGGCTGGTTCTTTTGTTCTGGAATTTTTATGGGTAGCGAGATATGTGCAGTTTAGTGGCTGAGATATTTTCCAAAAATTTGCCGGTTATGTTCGAGTGAGAATTAGATTATCCTTCGGAATGAGGTTTTTGATGTCAGATTGTGATTTTAAAATCAGCTTTTAAAAGTTTCCCAGTAAAGAGGACTTGTTTGAAACTGATATTGTTGTTTAGATGCAGTTAGTGCAGTTATAACTTTGCGGTGATAAAATAATATTTCATTAGAAGTGATCAATCAATGATTTTGATTCTTAATTTTTTTTTGCCAGGAATATCCTATTGTTTTTGTGCCTGGTATTACATCCCTTAATTTTTTGATCACACCAATCAATGACTAACTAATGACTTTTGTTTTTTCCTTTTCTTTCAGTCTGAAGAACAAGAAGCCGGTAAGTTCAAAGATCGTATGATGGACTATATTTTCTATAATGCTATTTTTTTTATTCTAGTGCTCCTGAAAGCTTTCCAAATGTTCGATCCCCGCAAATCGGGATTCATCGAAAAGGATCGGGTCCGGACCATCTTGACCACACTCGATTTCCGTTTCGACGATGTTGAACTAGGAAAATTGTTAGAAGGTGAAGAAGAAGGTAAGTTGGATACAAAAATTTGCAAGAAGTTACAGGTTGAAACTTTTGATGGGTCAATTTGACATGCAGCGATGTTGGTGTTGTGAAAAGGAAACAATAGAAGCAGAAAGTTCTAGTGACAATCGTTTGATGGGAATTCGGCATTGGACCCAATTTGTAATTGATATGTGGACAGTTTTCGTTGAATGTGTGGGTGTTGTGGCCATTATGTGTTAAAGTGTGTTGAGCTCTGATGGAGCTGTTCAGTGTTTGTGTGTTTGGAATATTCAGACTCAAAAGAAATTTGATACGGACTGTACAAATCGAGCAAGATTTGCGTCAAATTGAAATTATTTTTGCTGGAAGACACAGCACATTAATAGTTTCAAATTATTCTGATGGGTCAATGCTTATAATGCCATCTTCCTTCATGTGTTGAGTGCTGCCATCTGAACACTTGAATCGATCGGATTATGACGATGAAACTTTTTATAGTGGGTAATTACTCTTTAATTATTAAAAGTGCCATCAATACTTTGTTGCGACTCGACGAATGTGTGCATTCGGCCAGATTTTTGACCTTGTTTATCAATTATACGTTAATCGATGCATGGACTTATGAAAATGTTTATACGTCTAATATTTCAATTGAACGGTAGAACTCAACTGAATTAAAGTTGATTGCTAATTTTAAATAGCATCGAAATCGATTGCAATGCATTGGAGAATAAAACCCACCTCCGCATTCGTTCGCCTACCACATAACGTATGGTTCATGATGCCTACTCTTACATATTGGAGATGAGTTCGGTTCGGTTCACAGAATTTTCCGTTATTCTTTTATTAGCAAGTATGTATTTTATTAGGAGTGAGCTGGCTGGGGTGAAAGATATGCGATGAGAGCTGTTGTTATAAAAATATTCAGTCTGCGAATTGAGGATTAAATTTTATATTTCTTTGAAGTGGACCGAGATATTAAAGGAATATTTTGAAAAAAATTTACTCGTTGCCAAAAGAGTGAGTTGACGAAGACAATTTTTTTGGCGTTGGAATTTTCTGAGAAATCGCATTATAATATTGAGGGAATTGGGAATCGAAGAATTTTTTCAGGAAAAAATTTAGCCATTTCGATAATGATAAACAATCTGATTAATAAGGTAACTGTGACGCTTTCCAAAATCCCTAACAAACTAAATTTATCTTCGAAAGTCTTCCCGTAGTTTTTCAAATCTTACCACCTAGAAAGTTAAGTCTTTCCCTCCTGAACAAATGCACCCTAATATTAAAACTGTGATCGACAAGGAGCAGAGTTTGTAAAATTTTTCTATTTGATAGACAATCTGCATTTTTGTTCTCAAAAATTATACTTGTAGAAAAAGTACGGAAGAATGCAAAAAAGTTTCGCTGGAACTTATTTTCGATATTGGGGATCTGATTACGCAGAGATTGAATTTTGTAATGAAACGAAACCAACAGGAGATTAATAGAGTCAAAGTTATCGTTATCGCGTGCTTGACTCGGTTACCTACTTGCAGGTGGGAAAACGCAAAGTCACGTGTGCGTCTACAAATCCTTGTTTACACCTGGATTTGAACCAGGGATGTAAGCCTTCACTGAACTGCAAAAACTGCATTGCCGAATAGGCCACATTGGAACATAGAATTCAATTAGATAATCTATCATTTATTTAATATCATCCCGCCAAATTTCTAGAGAAAGTAAAGTAGTCCAATAAGGATCTTGGCAAGTATGGCTCTTTGAGTTGGTGGTATGGGTTTCATTCACAAACAATGTATACGAGTCTGGGGTGGTAGTCATTTTGTCCCTGATATTACTCATGTACTTTCTCACAGCTGAATTTTCAGAGGCGGTGCGTGATC
This sequence comes from Nemotelus nigrinus, assembly GCA_947369275.1. NCBI lineage: Eukaryota > Metazoa > Arthropoda > Insecta > Diptera > Stratiomyidae > Nemotelus > Nemotelus nigrinus. The sequence goes on along the minus strand of OX376374.1, from coordinate 53,653,890 downwards.
GTCACTGGATTTGAACCATGGGTTGCATGCGCCAGCAGCCAATGTTCTGCTGACTCAGTCACTCAGGCTTCAAATCTCGACGGAAAAATAAGAAAATTGTATTCAATGTTTCACTGGTTTTGTACTTCATGATTTTTGTAAATCATTGTGGATTTTTATGGGTCACGAAAGTTTAGTACAGTTTGGCTGCGTTGGAAGGAGGGCGTAAGTTAAAACGATTGGAGCTTAGGAATGTCTAATTGGATTACAGTGGCTCACGATCAGCATGCTGAACGAGGCCAGGATCAGTGAGAGTCTATGTTAACGATATTATTTTTATAGGCTTTTTAATCAAACTCCACTATTCAACACTTTGGTAACATAATTCCAATTTTTTCTCTGTAATGCTATTCTATCAATATTAGTTTTGACTTCATAGAAGATGACAGTCGTAAGAGTGTCGTTTGGTAGCTCATTGACCCTGAAAACATTTACACATTATTGCAGAAAAGCTCTTAGTCACCGATGTTAATTGAAGAGGGGATGAGTTGGATGATATGAATTATTATTCCGAATGTATTATGATGCTCAGGCACATTACTCACCCACGTTGTATGGTTATTAGTAACATATTATTAGACTACACCGTATTGGTTTGCATCAGTGATGCATCAGCATTGGGATGATATAATAAGGTGAATGCTGAACCATTATAATGACCCCGAAGGTTACTTCAAAGTTTACGCCAAGGGGTTTATGCCAAAATTTTGAAAAAAAAGCGTCATAATACTCATCGAAACAGGGGTAATTCTCTGAATTATAGAGGGTTCAAATTTTAGGATTAAATGCTGCGGGTTATAGTACAGTAATTTTTCAAAATACCTTTTTACAACATATTTCTTTTATTAAATAAAAACCTAATGTGGATTTGACTTGCCTTCTTCTTGAGTGTCTAGTAGTCTGATGGACAGAATCAGAGGAAATAACCTTTTAGAGCTCAAGAAAAATACAGATTAACCTCGAAGTATCGGTATCTGCCAAGAAATTGGAGAATATATATCTACATTCTAAAGGAAAAAATGGTGTTTAAATTGAAATATTTGGTTTAGAAAGCCGCGAAAATAAAGTGAGATTAAACTTATTGATAAATTATCGAATTCGGCAATGTTAAGGGAAAGCACTAAATCAGCACTGAGGCAGTTTTGGGTTCTTTGAAGTGATAGGGTTAAAAAAAGTGAAAATGATTTGGACGAGTTTAAACAAACGTCAAGATTTCAATTCAAATGTCAATTGATAATACGAAAAATGTTAAATTCTAATGAAGAGGATAAATGGGGGTCTAACAAATTACTTTCCTGCATAAAATTGACCAAGAATGGTTTTAAATCATGGTTAATTCTGATAAATAAGTTGCGGGAATTTTTGGATCATACCAAATTGCAATTACTTTTTCAATTTGATTGAATTACCTTTAAAATAAGCTTCATTTAAAGTGATAGACTCGTTTCAACAAACGATCCAATCATCAATAAATTTTTTTAAGTTATATTCAGGGATCGTTTTGAGTTCCTTCAGTATTTTGGTCTTTATATTCTTAATAGAATTAAAATCAGTTCTTCAAAGTAGTTATTTAAGCTTAAATTACTCGGAGCCGAATTTAGTGGCAGTTCGATAATATTTGTGGTGTGTTTATTAAAAAATTCGATTACAATGATGGCTTTGTGAGACGGTCGACTGTTATGGGGCACAATGCATGCATTTTTCTTCCATAGACCTTTTTTTTACGAATGCTCTCTTTCAAACGCCTCATAGCTCCTAGGTATTATTGTGCGAAGAACCTTAATTTTTGACCGAATTTCTCCCTATTTTTGGTTTTCGGCTTGTTTGGCAACATCTTTCCGATTATTGCTGGCTGGTTCACATATCATATTCGCCGACTCAAGTTTAAGCTTAAGTACTATAAGTAGCGCCGAAAGTGCCATATTTTCCAATGGGAGAGAAGGATATAATGGGGAGGGTTTATGGATCAGCTGGTGCCTCAAAAGAGACCAAGCCGAATAAGTACGGTTTTCTATACGCAAAAGTGAGAGAATCATATTTTCGAATCTCTTTATCCACGAATGATAGCTGAGAATGTGCTAGGTGTGCATATGATCCCATCAAGAAATAGTAAGCGTAGCAAACATTCGCTGGCAACAAACAACATAGCCTGTAGTGAATACCATGAACGTGTCAAAGATGTGCTTTTACTGTCCATATGGTGACGGAAATACTATTCCACGTTAATTATTTTACTGTCGACAATTTTGACACTCAGACTTGGTTTAAAGAAAATTAATATTGCATAAAACGCCAGTCGTTAAAAAGGTGTTTTTGCAAATCATATGTATATTGCCTAGTGGAGATGAAAGAATATATCTTATTGTAGCAATGCTGTTCGCGGGTTATTTTCTGTCTTGTTTCAATTTTCGAAATCGGATCAGTGGGGTAATGTCGTAATTAATATCGCAAATCACGCGTTTTTCGCGCTATTTAATAGTATATACGCTCTGCCCAAGTCTTATCGCCTGTAACGACATGTTCGATGAGTGTGGAGTAAAAATTCATTCACTCTAGTGTATTCACACACTCGATCACATGAAGATAATTGACAATGGAGTGGTCCTTCACATTTGAAATGTATTGGCGGGGATGAAACCATGCGGTGAGGAGAATGACGATGCATTGTCTTCCTCTTACACGTTTGTCTTTCACAAAATTGTCAAACAATCATCTCGTGGCTTGTACATACATAAGCTCACCTCAATGTCAAGCTGACAGGCACTTATTAGGCGCAATTCTCAGGGGTCGGTGCAGAAAAGTGAGGTTTTGCATCAAAATTGAGGTTTTTTGACGCACCTCTTGGTCAAAAAATCGGCGACAATAGTCCATGACAGTTCATTCAAATCTACTCTCCCTCTCATGGATGGAATTCAGCACGCTCTGTGAAAAATTCAGACGGGACAAAATTTACAGTAGTATCTGATTTACTTTAGATTTATATAAATCAGGTTGCTTTCGACTGTCAAAAGCAAAGGCATTGTACGATAAATCAGGTAGATTTGAAGTCGATTTGGTGCGAACGGGCTGTACCTTCGATCAGATTTCGATTGAAATAAAAAGTAAAATTAAATGGCAAAATGAACATACTTTCACCAATATATTTTTTTTGCTGAAACTCATAAAAAAAAGTAAATGAAGACAAGCTCAAATCATACACTCCTAGGCATAATAAAAAATTTTTAATTTAGTTTGGAACAAAGTAATAATTTTCGGGAAGCAAATGTATTTATTTTGATAGGTTAATAGCATAGCCACAAACCGATTGCTTACTTACTTTTGTGCCTGCTTCTGCCAAAAGCACCTTTCTACTTGCTTTTGAATCGTATGGGAAATCAGGTGATTATGAACCTGATTATAGCCGAAAGCAGGAACCGTCTCAAAAGCTTGTGATTTTGTGGCGATGTAAATAAGCTATTACACTAGATTGATATAAATTAGGTTGTTTTCAACTGTCAAAAGCCGAGGCGAATGTGCGGCAAGACAGGTAGATTTGTAGTCGATTTTGCTTTAAATCGATCAGCTGATCGAAAGCACGTGATTTAGTCTCAGTGCGGACGGACTATAAATGAGTCATTTGTGAAACTTATTTGTCAGACTGTATTTTGTGCGACTTAGTATTTGTTGGCTAGCATTTGGAGAAGTTTCAGTTTGCTATTTTATTTCATTCTTAAGCTTGTTGTTGACAGATTATACTCTTAAAACACCATAAAAAGTAGATTTAGCTGGTGGTATGCTGAATCTAATGTAGAAAAGCTGTCAATTTACAGAGGAAAATATAGAAAATTTAAGATTCACAGAATCACTAGTTTGCTCTTGATATAGTTGTTAAGTAGCTTAGCAAAGCTAGTGACAGTCCTGTAATTTTTAGGACCATAGCAATTTTAAATCCAACTTTCACAAACTTGGACGCTAGTAAAGATGAATATAGACGATTACTTCAAAAGGGTCTTATGGGAAGTGAGAAAAGATTTATGACTTAGAATAGGATACCCTGAATATTAATAGGAATCCTGCAGAAGAACAAAGTGATAAGACGACAAAATAATTTTTTACAATTTGCTTGGCACCAATGATTGAAAATATACTAGTGGATACATTTTAGTAAAAATAGAAGGCATTAAAGTCTGCATTTTTAATGTTAAGTTCTTGTAAATAAACCAAGAAAATAAGAAATATCGCACAGTCATGGTGCCTTTTTTTTCAAAATCCTGTTTGTTTAAATCGAAATCGATCTCTTTGGCATTGGAGCTATCATTCGCATGTGACCTAGTCCCGCATTATTAGTCCCAAAGCTTTAATCTGTGTTGGTATTAAATATTAACATCAAAGCCAAATGATTATTACTTTGAATGGTCACCACATTTGGGTTGCAAATTGTCGCTGAGAGACCCCAAGATGAGTTATTGTCAGGATAGTTGATAATTTTAGCAATCATTAAAATATTTGCAAAGATAACTTTAAAATCAGGTATTTTCACACGGAAATGATAAAAAAGTAGATTTAAATTTTATGTTTTTACAAGTTTTTTTGTTTGAACGTAAATTGCCGTTGATATTAAAATATACTAAAATTTCATTAAATTCCTTTAATCATTCAAAAACAATTTAAATTTTTGGGAGACTTCACTTAACAGTAGAACTAACGAAAGTAGCAGCGACTGCCGAATATTTATGTGTCTGAATATTTGGTACTGTTGCAGAATTAAATTAATTTTTAAGTTTAATACGGATTTCAACCTTTTCGTTAATTTAGAAAAAAATTTTGGTTTGTTTTTGTCAATTTTACTAAAAAATTTAAGTTTTAATTATGTTTTAATAAAAATTTTCTTCAAAGCTTAATATTAGGATGTACTCAATTTATCTGAGATGTAAAGAATGTCGGAGTGGTGATTCTTTTTTTTTAAAGACGTTGCTTGAAAACAATTTCAAAAGAATATATATTTTTGAGAACTAACATGAACAAATTAGGTAATCACTGCTGGTCCCTATTAATGTTTCACGATAGCTCACTTTAGAGCGGTTGTAGAGAGATTTTAGAAAATAACAATGGAAACTTCCAAATTGAATTCGATTGATTTTCCGAAACAAATCTCAACATCTAGCACATCGAAGACATATTATATTTCCAGGGAGCTTTGTGCAAAAGGCTGTTTCAGGAGTTTTCCAACGCCAAATAGCAGGAAATCTTTATACATAAATATGAAAAACATTTGCCTAAAATATTTTTAAATTAAAGAAACATGTCTGGTAGATTTTTTCAATAGCTATCCAGCTGTAGTATTCGATAAATCGATTTTTCGATATGATCGATTAAATCTAATTCATACTACTCGAAAAGAGTTAAGTTTAAGTGCCCGGTTATGATGATATTTCATGTTCAAAATTTTTTCATCCTAAGATGTTAAAGCTCCAGGAACTGGACAAATTAATTTCGACTCTTTTCGTCGCATCGCACAGCACTACCAAGAAGAAGATGACGAAAAAATGGAACAAGAGTTGAAGGAAGCTTTCAGGTTGTACGACAAAGCTGGCAATGGTTACATCCCGGTTGCAGCGCTACGAGAAATCCTACAGGCCTTAGATGATAAATTGAACAATGATCAGTTAGATGAAATGATTGCTGAAATTGATACTGATGGATCAGGGACTGTAGATTTTGATGGTAATTTCTTATATAGTTTTTTGTTCGTTGAAAGAATTTAATCATTTCTTTTTGTTTTTAAATAGAATTCATGGAAATGATGACTGGTGATTAAATTGCGGGAATCTCATATTGTGCTATATTATTTTATTTTTATATAGAACCTGTCATATAATTATTGAAAATAAATAAAAAACAAACTTCCAATTAAATTTTGTGAAAACTGTTCACATGTAAACACACGTACGCACACAAACACACACTATACCTCATAATTTTTTTATGTTTTTGATCTGATGCATATACATAGATTTACACTACACACATGCATCATTTTTGTTAGATGTGTGATTTGAAAAAGTGTTTGAATAAACATCAAACAACAATGTCAAATTAATAAAGAACTATTCTATTATTTTTTACCGAATGTGATTCTTTTCTTTTCTTGAAGAATTCTTATAGAGTTTTCTTTGTTGTACTATTGTCCCACTTTCGTTCAAGTGTTAAGTTTCGCACGATTTAATTATTATATATGCTATGCACGTTTTAACATATGCATAATTATTATATATAAGGATATGCTTCGACAAGGACAATACTTTTGTTGTGCTTAGTTATCAGGAAATTTTGTTCAGCTTGAAATGTTCGTACAGAAATTTAGTGTCTAATTAGAATGTAATTTGATACGCTTTGATTCTCCATAGCTAGAGGCCAAGATATAAATAAGCACAAGTGCAATATAACTGCTTTGTAATAATAGTTCAGGGCCCAATGCAGAGAATATAAGCTCATGCTGGAAGGGTTTAAGTGAATGATTTTCATGTTTTATATTTTATGTATGCATATTGATTTATATTTTGTGCATATTTCTCTTGATTATGGTGCTTAACAGAAATTGATTTTGCCCAACTATTTCAAAAGAATCAATCTAAATTTTCTAAATTGTAGTAGTCGGAGAGGAAAGGTCTGTAGTTTTGGTTTTTTACTCACTTCGTTCCACTGACCAATCTTTTAAAAATATTTGTCATATACTTTTCACGCTCCATTTTTCTTATGTATCAATGTGATTAATGTATAAAAAAATAAAAAAAAACCCATGCACATCAACGATCATTTTGTATCTATATTTTGTACTATCAATATTATTTTCATGTCTAAAATGTTCATGCTCAGGAAATTCATTTTGCATAGCAAACAATTTTAATTAACTTTAAAACATTTTGCTCTCTACTTTTGCTACAATTGCATCTATACATATATATTTTAGTTTATGTCTTCTATGTATTTGTGTACTATGCAAATGCATGTGTTGAGGATCATTTCAAAACCAAATAGACTGTTGTCGCTACTCACTATCATCATCACTGCCAAACTAATCTGAAAATTCTATTGCACATTTTGCACTAAACTGGGAAAAAATATTTTCATGTCACTTCATTTCTCAAATATAAAATAAGTTTCGCTAGTCAAAATCGAACTAGAATTTGAATTGAACTTCAAAAATTCAATGAATTAGGATCATTCAAGGAAAGCTTTTGATGAAAAATAGAAAAATTAAAATAATTGAACAGTATTAGTAGTAACTCGGAAAGAACCAGAAACAGCTACTAAGAATCAAACTTTTTTAACAGTCAAGTAACAGAGAATTCATTCGTTTAGCTAGTCTAAACGAATAGTTTCTTAATCTTTTTGTTACTTTGTCATTTTCAGTACCTGACTGAGACTCCTAAAGCTACTTGTGCTGACACTTCTGGCCTGAAAGAAATGAAAGATTAGAAGTCACGATAGAGTTAGAGTGTAAAAAGAGGATAGAATAGAGATCTATCAAGTGCATACTACTTAAGATAGCTTAAAAAATTATGTTGAAATGTAAGTGCATAGTAAATAAAAAGGTAAAATTTTATGGCGAAATGAATAGATGTGAATAAAAAGTGAAACTAATTCAAGCAGCTATTTGAGAAATGTGACATGTGACTTTTATTTTTGCTGATAATAATTATCAGATATTCATCTGTTTCGTGTTCTGAATCGAAATTATTTATAATAACGTCTATAAATAATTAATACGCGTCGCACTTAAGTGATTATATCCATTTTAATGCTAAGCCTCTTTGATGTCTCCAGCTATGGCTTTGATTCTACTTTGGTGAGCGGTTTTTTTTGCAAGCGCTTTTAGAAGGGCAACAAATTTTCATCTAAAGAACGTTCTGCGCCTCAATAATACGGAATTTCATTTCTTTTTACGGTTTACTGCACATTGCTTTCAGCTGGTACAATATTGACGCAACAAACTAATTGGAAAGTCAGTGTGTTATATTGCTTGAGCATTACGTAGATTAGTATTTATTTTGAAAAAATCTGTCATTCGTTTTGCTCAGGAAACTTATACGAGGTTTGTTCAAAAAAAGGTGACTTCAAATTTCGCGAGCTACTTACGTACATTCAACTTTGGTTTTTATTGTTATGTTGATACACATGTCCCCAATATATGTATGTTGATATTATCAGAAATTTAGCATTTTTAGTTTGTTTGTGACAGATACAGTGGTGGTCATTAATACCCGGACAAACATGAATTTCCTCTGAAAGTCAAATATTTCTCCAAATTTCCTACAGAAAACACAAACGTTTATGAAATTATATTATTTTATTCATCTACTCTTTTATTGTGATAAAAGTTCTTAATTTGTAGTTAACAGTATTTAGAAAATTTCTTTATTCCCATGCACCTAGGGTTTGGGCAGTGGGAAATACGAAATTGTCTTTGCTAAAAAAAATTATTACGGGTAATTTAACAGTACTAAAATCTAACAATGTTTTTTAATAGCTGAATGAATATGTCAAGAATCCTATAAAATATTTTGGTTGCTCCAACTCGGGCTGCAATTACTGCTCTAATGCGGTCGGGCATTGAAGAGACTAGGTTGTGCAAAATTTCCATCTCAATTTCGTTGTCCCAAACATCTTGAATAACGGAATCGATTTGCATAGCATTCTTTGGGTTTTCCCTTGCCACTCGTCTCTTAATGATGTGCCAGAGGTTCTCGATTGGATTAAGATCCGGACTGTTGCCTGGCCAGTCTAAGCGGATTATACCCATCTCGTTCAAGAAAGTTTGAATATGCAAAAAAACAAAAAGTGGTAAGTGGTTTTTAATCATGATATTTTATTGCCTATTTAACGAGATTAACAAAAAACTCCGTACTTACCATCCTTGCACGATGGCAAGGCGCATTGTCGTTTTGAAATACGACTTCTTCTACCTGCGCGTACAGCTCTTCTACTGAGGTTAGCATATTTTCCTGCAATATCACTTTGTAGTCAACAGCTTTCACGGTTCCTCTAATTAAGGCTAGTGCACCTAATCCGTGGTATGAAAAAACATCCCCACACCATCCGGCTGGTTGGTTGCCTCACTGTGTGCCTGATGCATGATTCGTTGTAGCGTTCTCCAGGTCTCCGACGAAAGTAGCTCATACCATCAGAGCCGCAAATGCTGAATTTCGATTCGTCAGAGAAAATAACAGTCTTCCAATCGTTAAGGGTCCACGACGTATGTTCTTTGGCCCATCTCAACCTTTTTTGGTGCATATTTTTGGGCAGGAGTGGCTTTTTTGCAGGACGACATGCTTTTAAATCGGCCTCCAGCAGTCGGCGTCGAACAGTTCGGGCGGAAATTTAACTTCCACCAGCTTCCACAAAGTCCCTTCGTATCTCACTCGAAGTAGCCATCCGATTGCGTAAACTCATTCGCACAATGAGACGATCATCCCCCTTGTGGTCTTTCTGCTTCTTCCAGGCTGTTTTCTTGCCTCCAGGGATCCAAATTCTGCATAATTTTTCAAAAAATCTGCTACAGTTGATTTCCCAACCCCAACAGCAATCGCGATTTCACGTATGGTTGCGTTCTCACCTCTCAAACGCAAAATTTCGGTCTTCATGACAACGTCGAGCACTTTCATATTTTGCACTTTTTGCACACTCAAACAATTTAACTCGCAAAATAGATCTTGACACGATAACAGCGTATCAAGAAATGATGGAAAATTTTAGCCAGCAACTCGACTTATAGGATAGAGGTCTTTTACCTGCTAATTTTACTACCCCGACTGCAAAACAACCCTTAGAAAATCCAAACAATCTTTGTCCGGGTATTAATGACCACCACTGTATAAAGGTTAGATGTGTTTTGGTGTGCTTGGCGATTTTTGTTCCATAGAAATACGGATAAAAAATCTATATTAGATTTTGTGATAAAATTGTTGATAAAATGATGTGCTCCAACGTACTTGAAACTGTGGTATTTGACAAGTCTACTTTGAGCAAAAAAATGCTTATAAGTGGTACAAGCTGTTCACAGAAGGCCGAGAAGTTAATCACGATGCTCGCCTTGTGCGTCCCAGCATGTCAACAACAAATGAAAACATTGGAACAGTGAAGAAAATTGTCATGGAGAATCGTCGAATAACTGTTATTAAAGTTGCTGACGATTTCAACGTATGGTTGGCTCATCCCGTGCAATTTTTCCGGATGTTATACGCATGAAACGTGTATTAGCAATTCCGAAATCGTTAAATTTTGACGAAAACAACCGTCGAATGAACATCGCTCAGGAGCTGTAAAATGACATCAACGACGATACAGATTTGCTCAAGAGGGTCATAGCTGGTGACGAAACATGGGCATATGGTCATGACGTTGAAATCAAAGCCCAATCATCGGAATGGAAGTAGTCAGAAGTGTTAAGATCGAGAAAAGCACACCAAGCTTGGTCAAATGTAAAGGTTTCGCTCACTGTTTTTTTTTTGACAAAAGATTGCACGATCATTAAGGACTATTATTTTGAAGTTATGGGGCATTGACCTGAAGTGATATGAAGAAAACACAGTTGGATTTTCAATTCATGGCTTTTACATCATGATAATGCACCTGCTCATTTATCGTTGCTTCTTCGTGATTTTTTGGCCAAAAACAACAGCGTTATCATGCCTCAGTCACCGTATTCCCCGGACTGGGCCTCCTGATACTTTTTCTTGCTCCCGAAACTGAGAATACCCATGAAAGGACAAAGGAGATGAAGACCGCATCGCTGGAAGATATCAAATTCATATCAGAAGAGCTTCGAGGAGTGGAAAAAGTGCTGGCACCCTTTTATTATATCTGAGGGGAATTACTTTGAAGGCGGCAAAATAGATGTTGATGAATACATAAATATGTTTGGAGAAAAATAAAAACGCACCTTTTTTTGTACAAATGTCGTATTGTAACCAAGTTATATTCAGGTGGGTGTTAATTTTAACTAATGAATTGCGTTTAAAAAAACAATATTTCATACTACTTATGTCTTATGACATAACTGTAACTTTGTTATAGGTATAGTTATGTCTTAGGCACTACAATAGTGATTAACTCTCTGTTTGAACGAAAGATTTATGAAAAAGATATCGTTTAGCTTTTAATCCTATACTGGAACGACTATTGTTTTTGTTTAAACGTTTGTTAAATTCAAAAAATTTGCAAAAATAGTATCTACCTATACTGTCCTAATAAGCATAAACGTTCTATCTGCATTTTTATCATTTTTGAGTTAACACCAGATTCGAAAATTACCTACTCTATTACAATATTCTACAAAATTTGAAAAACCTATCTTTTGTGGAAGTATGTTAAAATTAATATTGAAAAATGCACTCTTCATATATCTCCAGTACAAATCAAAACACAAATCATTGAATATCTCGAAAGTACTAAAATGTAGATAGAACATTTATGCTTAGTTGGGCAGTATAGGAATAGCAGTCATCAAAAGCTGCATTTAAAAGGAACGAAAGTGCCACAAACATGTAAGAAATAACAACTGATTCAGCTACTTTTTAGAAATTGGTTACTGAGAAAAGAAAGCCCACGCCCTACCAAAAATATTGATGCAGTTACCTAGAGTCTACATTGTCCATGAGCTCTGCCATATGCGATGGCAACGATTGTCAGTTTATGGCATGTCATCCGGTGCGTGGGCAACGGCATATCATGCCATATCATTTTGAAAATGTCGCTCAGCAGTGAACATATGCGCGCTATCTAGTATTTGAAAGCAATGCAAAGGTTACAGGAAGCGGAATATGAGGAATGGCGTAAATTGACGAAGAGGCGAACATATAATTCCATAAGCAATCTTTTTTTTGTATTCATTTAGTATTCGTAGCACTATTTCCCTCGACGCCATTTTGAAAATGAGCAACTGTCAGAATATGGTGATACTCATGGCCATGCAAATGTCTTGCCATATGGCTTGACATTTATGGTATGCCATCAAATATGGTATGCCATGTATCGTCTACATTTTCCATTTCCATGACAAGTCGAATGTTATGCCATCTCCCATGGCCAATGTGGACGCGGCGGAATAGTCTAGTAGAATACCAGAATTAGGCTCATTATGGTAAATTTTGCTCTTGGAATATTGCTTTCTTTTTTTAAAGTTTAACTGGTCCCAAAATTGGTGTCTGCAGACTATAGAATCTGAAGAAGCTACGCCCAGGGAGCTAAGACAACAGTCCCTTTTCTCTCAAAATGTTATGAGACTCATTTTTCCATTGATGGACGAATAAGGCCTCAAGCCGTATTTGAGGAAATGAAAAGACCACAATTGTTCCAAGAGAGGATAATGAATCTCGAACAAGTGACTATTTGATGTGCTGTCCAAAAAATGCGCCATAGCCGAACCAAAAGCTCGGTACTGTCATAAGCGCGTATTTTTTGAGGATTCTCAAGGCTTTGAAAGGATGATAGCTTACATTTAAACCCTGAACTCTAAGCAACGTAAGTATTAAAATAAGATAGTTAACTTTTTTTTACTCTGAATTGAATATATGGTTTAAACAAGATAACACAAAACAAGTGTCATTTTGGCACTTTTGTATGAGTAGGACTTTTTTGTAGGGATGTTGATGTCAGCAAAGGAGATGGAAGTCAGTTCAGTTCAGACGCTGAGTGGTGATTACTCCTTTCCAACCTGATCCATCTTGACATCTTCATGCTTTTCAACCCTGATCTTTGGACAGAGTGTTAAAAGGTGACCAAAACTGATGAGATTGTGGAAAATCGATGGGAAACTAAACGTTTTCAATGATAAGTTGGTACCGGTTTAAGAGGCTCAAGAGGAGTGAATTGGATAAGAGTTCTGGATCAAAGGCTCCTAAGTCTGCTAAGAACAGCCAAAGTGGGAGGGTCTAACACTAAAGGGTAAGATAAGGGTCCACCACTTTTTCATGAGGTATGTCCAAGTGAGAGACAGATCCTGAGTTCCTCTTGTTCTTCGGAACACTAGAGTCGGACTCGCCTCGGTTTAGGGTGGCTGTCTATACCTCCTGACTCTAAAAACAGAGGAAGTGACCAAGGCAGCCTTAGTATCTGAAGAGGATGTTCGGTAAAAGTGAGGGTACGTCAAATTGATTTCTGCTTCTCTGCGTGTTCGAAACAGGAGCCAAGCTTATGTTAATCAATGAGCCATAGATTGAAATCAACAAAATTGGCGATTTACACACCAATAGATATAGACTGACTACATTTGACCATCTGGAGAATTCATCTTCACCATTTTCGCAACAATCAAAACTTTGGCAGTTGCAGAGAAATCAGTCGATTTCAATATATCAGTACATGGCAGACGACCATAGTGCATGCCTACATCGGCTGCAATCGCTAGTATATGTATGCCTTTTATTCAATGAGCAGACTTTAATGCTCGTCATGAAGTTTGTGGTAGCCCCGTCGCAAATGATCGAGGTGAAGTACTCTTTAACTTCATTTTTGCCCAAAAACTGTCCAACGCAAATGCGGGCAACGAGCCAACCTTCCCCACTTCAAACTGAAGGGAGGTTCTTTATGTTACTTTAGTCAACGAGTGGCACACATCTCCTGAACTAATGGAAGGTCATACAAGAGTGTTTGCACTGTTGTTATTAATAGGAAAATAACGAACTGGACAAAGCTATAATTGCTGGTCCGATCTTCACTGGATCTTTTTCCGTGGAGCGTCGATTGATGCTAAGATTTGTATCAAGGGCTTAGCACTTTTACTGCGATACCTACCTCTACAACTAGAGCAGCGTGCAACCCACTTGAAATGAGGGCTAATCCTAAACCTCTACGATTGCATGCAGAAAACACCACCTCAATCATCAATGTATAAAGCGAAAACAACCACAAAGCGAAAACAACCTTACGGAGAGCCATTTGTGGCAATGTAGAAGGTGTCAACGAGTAAAATCGCCTTTGCTTGATCTTAAATCCCACATAGTAAAATCGCCTTTGCTTGATCTTAAATCTGTTGTGTGCATTTGGAGCCGCAACGCCAGCTCGACTGATTTGAGCAACAATCAACTGACTTTTCTTAAAGAATCATAGTCCACAGAAATACGCAGCGTATGAAATGAAGCAGATAATCCCATTTCGCTTGCTCTAAAATTCACAGCCTACCAATTGATGTGGGCCATAAACTATTTTGAGCCGTTCATACCTTTGGGCTCTAGTGGCTTAAAGTGATTGATATAGAGCAATCTATACGCTACCATTGTTGAAGAATATATCAAATGCCTTTTTGCACTTCTCGTATGTACATGTCAGCGGGTCTGAAACTAAAGTTGTGTTTATGTCCAAAGCAAGGAAAGTTTTGCCTGCTATACTTAAGGACTGTCCTAAGTTTGACTTATCGACATTAAACGGAGTCTCGAGATTAAACGGAGAAAATGTAATATATTTGACTGATCCGTGAGTAATATCTACTATGGAACAATAACTTAGCAAAAAAAAAGAACGGAAAGCGTTTGGTATATTTTAGTGCTGGAAAATCGCCATAGGAGCGAGATGGAGGATGCAACATCGCATTGTTGCATGGTTTTATATCAATGTGGTTGAGCTGATACTATTGTATGGGGTAGTGTTTTGGTAGGCTACTAAAAGTCTGCCTACCAACTGATGCCAGAAAAAATGCGAAGGATGGCTGTACTTTTGGGGACAGAGGCCTCCAAACCGATCATACTAAGGTACTTTTCGGGTCACTTAATTGGTTTCTAAACAATCTATTAATTTTACAGCAAGCTGTTTTTAGATTGTACTATATTTCGACGTGGACTAAAATTGAGTTTGGCCATGCTAAATATTCGGACTTAGTGTACCCACATAAAGCCAAACAGTTATATATTCGCTTGCAGGCCTACAATCGTTGTTGTATGCTGTGTATCTATTAAAGAAATGTCGAGACATTCGGTAGTACAACTGATTTGGGTACTTGGGCGTAAAGCTTTTGGAGAAATATATACCCGATGAACTGGCAGGACTTGGAAGTTTGTTGCCAAAGGTCTTATTGATACCGGAGGTCTTGTTACTGCCGGAGGTCCATTTCACCACAGGCGCTCATATACATTAGGCGAAAATACTTGGAGGACGCTTAAAACTTCTAGGCTGAAAAATGAACCTGAGGGATCCCGAGACAGTCTTGAGCCTCCGTGGGTAAAGGTCATACCAGGCTGCTGTTAAGCATCCTACACACGATCAGGCCTTTGCCTCGTATGATGAGCTGAAGGTGGAATACCTCAGACGACCACACATAGCCCGTCAACGACCTGCAGGCTGTGCGCTACATACGGTCCGACTCATGTCTTCGCGAACTGCTCCCAAAACTGCAGTTCATACACCTCATCGCAGTTTCGATGCCGTAAAAGAAAACGTTGAACCATATATTTATTATCGGTTTACGGCGCTGATAGTGAATTTTATACTTTTTTTTTGGTTTTGACATTTTTGATACTGGTTTGATTCACCATTCTACAAACTTTCGTACGGAGCAGTTCCGTTCCACTGAAAGAGTTTTCCGGCCAAACATCATAATTTCGAAATTTGGTTTTCGGTGGATGATTAATCATTAGAAAGTGCATCATTTGACTTAGTAAAATGTTTTGGATGTATTGGCCATAAATCATCGAGCTCCCCTAAATTTTTTTGTCGAGTCAAATGATGCGCCTCTGATGTAGCTCAAAGGATAACGAGGAGTCTGTACTTCGTCTCTTGTGATGAGAAAAATGATTACCTCACTCAGAGAAGATCACACTTATCACATGAAGCGTAAATGAACTAAATAGACGAAATAGGTTGCTTTCGATGAATCTTCCATGATTTTGAGCATGATCTCTACTATCGTTATCTTGCAGTTGCGTTTCTGGTAGTGTTGCCAAGTTTAAGCGTTGAATCAACGCAAAAAATGGCAAATTAGTTAAATCACATACGTAAAGTGACAGTGGTGAGATAAGACTTTTCGCAGGTAACAAACATTTTGTGGTTTATTTTTAAAATTATGATTTGTTTGAAAACTAGTTTGTGCACTGATGAGTTAGCGAAAATCCATACATAAACACCAAGATAATCACTTTATAACAGTTTCAAAGAGCACACATTTCGGCAGTATTCCTCCGATTGCAATTGTTATTTGATCCATTCAGCATAATTGGAGGAAGGAAACAGTTTTCTAATGCTCCAATTTTATTTTATTTATATCTTAATTAAACAGCGCATGATGCATACTTTCATTGCATATCTTATTTTGACTTCTTAGAAAATGCAAAGGTTATTCTTCTTAAAAAAATCTCTGGAAGCTTCATTTGAAAGCATGTCCAGCTTCAAATTGAAATAAAGGCATTAAAAAAAGTTCAAAGACGCATAAGAAGATACGGTCAACTGATTTACAGTTTTCTGGCACGTGTATCTTATCTGAAACGAAACCATTGGCTTCGAATTTGTTTCTCCTTAATGACAATGAACCAAAATTAAGAAATCAAACCAGTAAGCCACAGTATTAACATGAATTACTATATGGTTAAATAATTTTTTTTTTGCTTCGGGCTTTACCAGCACTACAATCGCTAGCGATGCGTTATTCTAGAAAGGATTATTCTGTTTTCCAAGTCTCACGTTAATATTGTGTTGACCCAGGAAATGTTCACTCAACCATAGCGCACAATCCAAACAAGAAGCAGAAAACGTTGCGGCTTGGTAATTTCTAATGTATACAAGAAGCGAAGCGAAAAGCTTACGAAGGATATTTAGGAAGGTATCTTGCTTCAACGTTTTACTGAGTAGTCTAAAGATAGTTTTGTTTACTTTGTAAGCACAGTATGTTTGATTATGTTCATAGGGTATAGAAGATAACGTTCAAGATAGTGTTACTTGTTTAAGGGATTGTCATCATAAAACGATGACTATTTCGTGTCTGGTAAGCATCCTTTAGTAATATGTTGCCAAAAATACTAAATTGTTCATGTGTTTAACGTATTCAAATAAAATTTCATTAATTAGCTCGATAATCATACAAAACTGGAATATGTGTAATCCTTTCGGGAGCATCAACTACAAATTATTGGCAACTGACTTCCGCAAATCGCCTACAGGGATAGTTTTGTTGGCATAATTGATTCACCAGCCTGCTACAAGGATTAAATTCACTATTGCACAAACACCAGTGACAGCATGCATTCATTCTTTTCAACTTCTACGCTACGATACACAACTACAATAACTTGATTAGTTTCGGCACTAGCTCATCTGGCCGGCTACTGCAGAAACTACTCGTACGAAACAAAACGTATGGAATGGATGATCGGGTGGTGGACGTTGCAGAGGATGCCCGAATATGCAAAATACGCAAATATCGTTAAATGCATAATGTCGTGTTCATAAGAGAGTCCTTGCATGACGAAGTGATTCCACCATTTTGGTGGAATGCTTCGAAACTGTTTAAACTCTCAGTACCAATGTAAGTAAATGTGATGTATGCTGTTATGTTGGTATGACTTAACTGGCTATATTGGCGAATGTACGTAACTCTTGGTCGGATGAGATTCAGTTAGGTTCTATGCATGGTGTTGTTGTGAATTGAATTAATTGTTTTTATGCTAAATACCTTACTCCGTGTACGCTGCGGCGTGGGGAAGTCCTCTTTGGATTTTCTTCTCTTATCCTTGAGAATCATACGTGCGGCTGCAAATGCCATATTGTGCTGTTTTGATTTAAATTGCTTCTTTTACTGTTATTGTCTGCTAGGAAAATTTGTTTTTATTCGAATCACGCTGGTGTCGGATAGCAGCGTTTGAAACCACTCGGTTGGCCTGGTTCCGAAAACGAATGTCGTTCGAATTGAAAAGAATAAAGGCAATTGCTTTTATTCTGAACAAAAAATCAAAGTTTTGTGAAAATCGTTGTTGTACGGTTTTGAGGTGAACATGTTTACGGTTTCGGTTTTGTATTTCAGCAGTGATTTGCTATTGCAGTATTCTTCCGATGGTTTGCTGTCTCTGTGAGATTTCTGTTTTCACAAATGTGCAAAAGTTTGAGAGCATGAAGTTATGAATTCTACTCCGGAAATGCACAGTTGTTGGGAAAATCTCACTGAAGCGATTCGGATACGACGACGGATGTTTGGGTTTGTCTGGTTGCTGGTACTGCTCTGGTTTGATGGGTACTGTTTTCCCTTTGTATCTTCCACGTCGACATTTCACCGCAATGTGGGTAGATATTTTGGAAAATGAATGCTAGTAGCTACCTTCTTTTTCTCATCATTTTCGATTCGTCGGAAATACTGCTAAAGTTTGGAGTCATCTGATATTACATTCAGCACATTATCAAACTGCAATAATGGACAGCGATATAAATCCTTTCAAATAGATAAAAATATATTGATTAGGCGAATCAAACGAGAACTGTATGAGAACATGGAATTGTGGATTTGTTTCCTACGAAAAATTGTTGTTTTCCAGAACTTTCTGCTGATATTCTTTTAATTGGTCTTAATATTAACATCCATCAGATCTATTGAGTTTACCTGGTATAATCGTTTTTAGCTTTTAAAATCAAAGTTTTTAGTGTAAGTGACACTTTTTCATTATGACGCTAAATATGTGCGATTCAATTTCTTAACCCGACATTGATGGCAATCTACTCTTTTTTTGCATTCTTATCGGTTTTATTTATAATTTACACTTAGCCTAATGTTCATCATTTATAAAGTTTCGATTTAGAATATCCCAATCTCTGTTTAAGCACTTTAGGAATTCACAAACCTTTTAAAACTAATGTAAACATTCTCTTAATAATTCCTCGATTCAGCAATAAATACTTTGAGATAAATGAAATTTGCATTAGGTTGACAATGAATATCACCATCATAATTCATTGCATTCAAATTAAGAAGAGTCAATTAAATTAAAAGCCATCTAACTCAAAGGTGACTGTTGTCATTTTCCGAACGAAGTGTACGTGCATGAGCATGATATGAAGAAGAATAATAAATCTTCTAGTTTCAACATGCTTACATTATGCGAGGTATGAATGGATGCCCGTAGGCAAGACATGTTTGAAATTCCATTGTCAGAAGTCATTCCGACGGCACTTGAGCATGCGAAAGTGGATACTATCTTTGAAGACAATGTAGAGCAGATGAAGTATCATAACTCATTTAGAGAATGAAATGAAAGGACACTGTTGTCTAGTGCTAGTGTAATTTAAGGTAAGTTTGATGACGATTTTATTTGGTAGAAGATAGAAGGTGAGAATCGTTGTAAAATTAAAGTATCTGTATTAATTTATAAGGAAGAAGTAGATTTGAATAAATGGTTCCCGGCTGGGAGGACCATTTGTAATTTTATACGCTGGAGGACGAATCGAAGGTAAAAGATCAGAGTACTTAACTTTAATTAATTTCTGTATAGAAGAGATAAAGTAGAAATGTTAGTGGTTATATCAAAATAATGACAGTTGATTTAGAGTCGGCCAAAACAGGTACCGAAATTTGAAGAAGATTAGTATGTTTGTCTAGTCACCAGTAAAATATGCATACCTGCTATTACTTGGGTATTTTTTTTATTAGCTTCAGGTATTATCGGTAGTATTAGAAAATAACGATTAGAAATATAAATGAAGTGAAAGCACCAAGTTTACCCAAAGATCTTGATTTTTTGTCAAATTCTGAAAAACTTTGGAAACCTTCAACGGATCTAACTGAAATTTCTCTGGGATAATAATGGTGAATAGTCAAATTCAAAAGCGTTTAAAATTGAACGCATGAATCGACATATGGAAAACATTAAGGGTCCATAAGAACACCGTGAAAAAACAGTGCAACACCGAAGAAGGCAGCGTGGACGATATGAAAAGAAGTGGTCGACAATTTATCCGTTCATTGAATCAAAAAGAAAGATTCGAGCATTGGTAAATCAGGAGTAAGAACGCGGACAGTGACGAAATGGTATAAAGGCTTCCCGGAGGCCACCAAAAAAGTGTCAAGGCAAATCGTTCAGCAATATATTCGATCCACTTACTGAGAAGCGAAAAGCCTACAGACAATGCAACAAACGTTTAATTTCCAATAAGAACACTCGAGACCGGCTGTACTTCTGTGAAAAGATGAAACACTTTGGATTTGCTGATGACAATGCAGGTGTTCGAGCGCGGCGTGACAACATCCTTTTTATGGATGAGTTTTATATCTAACTGCATCAAATACCTAATCGACAAAATAGGACAGTGAGAACCAGCAATCCCACAAATATTCCCGTAATACAAACCCCAAAATACAGCTTAAAAGTCATGGTGGCTTGCGGAGTGAGCAGTCGCGAAAAAGCCAACTTAATGGAGAACATTACGGGGAAAGTATCCTCCCGATTTTTACGCCTTAATAATCACCAAACATTTTTAACCGAAAAGAAGTAATTTTTATGCAAGATGGACCCAAGCATACAGCATTGAAAACTTATTAGGCGATTGATGAACACTTTTCTAATGTATGGACGAATTATCCTGGTAATTCCCCTGATTCAAACCCAATTGAAAATGTGTAGTCCATATTAAAGCAGAGTGTCTTTAGAGACCTAAAATTAGGCAGGAGCTGATTTGATGTACACAAGTTGAGGACATACTTCATACTAATCATATATTATGTTACTTTATAATAAAATTATAAGATTAAACCTATCTCTTTTCAATAATATTTTATGCAAGAAATACCAAGGGCACTACCCTGTAGTTTTCACCTTCTGACGCCGTATTGGGCCATATTGATTGGTTTTGAGGCTTGACAAACCAAAAGAAGATGGAGGATCATTTTTCGGAGATCTCGATTAACGTTTGGTGCAGAGAGCATATTTTTGGTTTTTTACTAATGTTCGAAGAAGAACATAAGTATTAAAATCACTGAGCAAAATTTCATATTTTTATATATATGTATATATATATATATATATATATATATATATATATATATATATATTTATATATATATATATATATATATATATATATATATATATATATATATATATATATATATATATATATATATATATATATATATATATATATATATGTATATATATATATATATACATATATATATACATATATATATATATATATATATATATATATATATATATATATATATATATATAGAAAGCATATTTTTGGTTTTTTACTAATGTTCGAACAAGAACATTAGTATTAAAATCACTTTGAGCAAAATTTCATATTTTTATATATATGTATCTATATATATATATATATTTATATATATATATATATATATATATATATATATATATATATATATATATATATATATATATATATATATATATATATATATGTATATATATATATGTATATATATACATATATATACATATATATATATATATATATATATATATATATATATATATATATATATATATATATATATATATATATATATATATATATATATATATATATATATATATATATATATATAGAGATCATCAAAAAATTTCAGTGAAGAAATCTCAGGAACACGCCATCCGATTGAACTGAAATTTTCAGGATACATTGGTGTACATGCAGAGTAGAGCCAGGTTTCACAAAAAACTAATAATCTTTAACCCTTTGGCGCTGGCGGCCATTTTAGTGATATTTTAAATATACCTGTTTTTCCGTCAACAAATAACTTTCGTAAAAATAAAGTTTATGAAATAAACTTTGAACGTGTTCCAAATGTAAATAGGATAATGTTTTTGAAATTTTTGACCCTATGTGTGCGCTAGGTGGCTAAAATGAGATTGGGAAAATTTTAAAAATTTTGAATTATACTTTGAATTAAACTTTTGACCAGATTATAAGATCATTATGAAATTTACAGGACATATTGTTTTTATTAAGTTGTAGGCTCCTGGAGTTTTTTATGATCGTGCTGGCAACCCTGCAGCTACGGCAGGCATTAAAATTGAAAACCTTCAAAGCATCGACTATCCTGAAAAATTTTCGCCCTTTACAGTGAAAATCAACTCATCTAAAGGTCTTATGCTTTGTCTATACAGCTAACCCTCCTCCAATTTACCTATATTTGAAGCATCAAAAATTTATATACTCGAGAACTCACGACCCAATTATCAGATACAAATGAAATTCACGGAATGTATTGGTATTAAGTAGTACCAGGTCTGATAGAAGCAATTTGGAAATGCAGGTAAATCTGTGCCAGTGGTGTCATCTTGAAATATTATAAAGAAAAAAATCTCTTTTTTGCCCTATGAATTCTGATTCAGTGACCAGATTTGCATGAAATTGACACAGTAGCTGAACCTTACTCTAAGCCGTGTTTGGTAGAAATTTGGTTGAAAAATTCGGTTGGTTCTGCCAGCTGTAGTAATTTTGGTGTCTTGGGTTTTGAAAATTCGCTCAGGAAAATAAAGCTTTTTGCCCTATAACTTCCAGTGCAGTCATGAAATCAAAACGAATTTCATGTGATAAATGGAAAACACTATTATAGGGTTGCCAGCTACTGTTGGTTTGGTATTTATTTGCAATATCTTTTTTAAGCAATTTTATCGTAAAATTTTGAAACGGTAATGATCCTGTAGTGACAATGAACAACAAATATTAAGCTTTCGAAAATTTGGGAGCCCTAAATTTCTTTGTACCCCTATAACTTCCAATGCAGTCACCAGATCAAAACGAAATTCGCAGAGTAGGTTGATTTTAATGTGAGGCAAGTGTGATATATTTTTGGCTTTGATGCTAGCAAAGGGTTGCCAGCACGAGGCGTTTTTTGCTATTTTGGTATCAATAAATGCTTACATTAGGTATTCATATCGCGAACATTTACAATGAAAATAAGTTACCAATGTTTATATTTTCTAAGTTCAAGAAATTTTTCGGTCCCAATCAACTTTCATTTCTTGATCCCAGACATATTTCTATCCCTGAAACTTTCGACGAAATCATCGGATGAAATCAAAATCGATAGAGTTATTTGATTTTGGCGTGAGGCAATTGTGGAAGAATTTTAGGTGCAGTGCTGGTAAAGTGTTGCAAGCACTAAACATTTTCTTTGTTTATGTTATGTTATGCTGCTTTCAAAGTTTTGCAGTGTTTAGCTTTCCTAATTCTTGAAATTCCTGAAATCCTTTCCACCCTATGAGTTTAAATGCATTGTTTAGATAAAAGTGATTTAGCACTCAAAACAGGTTAGAGCACGTGTGGTAGAATATGCACTCAAAATCTGTACGATTCTTCTATTGTTCACCGAACATTAGTATTTCTAACGGTTCAGGTGCGGTAGAGTTTTGTTTTTTACTGCGAAATGGAATGAAGAAGTCTTTTAAGTATAGAAAACTACGTACGTGCGCATGAACGGGAATATTTATTCATTCACCAAACAAGGTACAAAATCACATATTAAAAAAAAAGGACATCAAATTAAAATAAAAATGGAAAAGTAAAGTGAAGTAAAGGAAAAAGTAAAAAAACAAACAAGTTAAATAAGTAAAAAACAAACAAATTAAAAAAGAGTAAACGTAAAAAGAGTAAAAGAGTAAACAAATAAATTAATAAATAGCAATCAATAAATAAACATTGACATAAAAGCTATAGCTTAAGGTTAAGGGTACGGATGGCATGGAAAAGAGAGGACTTGAAGGATGATTTGGAAATTGTAGAGGAATATAAATTGCTTATTCTGTTGAATACTCTGCAGCATCTATTTACTGGCTCATTAGCTCCATATGAGCTCCATTAGCTCCATATGAATGAGAATATTCTATTAGGAAACGATTGGACCTGGTGTTCCTCACAGGGATATTTATCAAAATTTTGTTATTCAGGAATTCTACATTAATAGCGCCTCTAATGATGTCGAATGTGAAGCAGGCCGATATCACCATTCTTCTGGAGGCTAGTGTCGATAGGTTTAAATGACCCAGTCGAAACTCATAAGGGGGTAGGCTATTAAAGTCATAAGGGTTGTATAGCTCTCGCAAGGCGAAAAGTAAAAATTGCTTTTGTATTGACTCGAGTCTGTCACTGTGGGTTTCAAAAGCAGGATTCCAGCTAATGCAAGCGTATTCGAGAATAGGTCGTACGAGTGAAGTGTATAAAGATCTTGTGACCCACAGACTACGAAATTCTTTGGCTCGTCTTTTGATGAAGCCAAGTTGTTTGTTTGCACGAGAAAGTATTTTATCGTAGTGTAAAGTGAAGCGGAGTTTTTTATCTAAGATAACACCGAGGTCAACAATGTTATCTACTCGAGTTAGCACATTATTACCGAGGAAGTACGTATTGTGTGTGACCGTGCATTTTCTGGAAAAACTAATAACTTGGCATTTATTAATGTTGAGAGAGAGCTTGTTTACATTGCACCAATGATCAAGGGAATCAAGTTTCGATTGGAGAAAGAGGGCATCCGATTTGGATTCGATGGTCAGATAAAGTTTGAGGTCGTCTGCATAGAGTAAATGAGGTATGCCTGCTAGGATGTCAGATAGGTCGGAAATAAATATATTGAAGAGAAGTGGACCAAGATGGCTACCTTGAGGTACACCAGAGGTAGCACTAACGTTTTTCGATAAAAATCCTTGAAATTTTATACATTGTGTTCGATCGCAAAGGTGGGAAGTCAGCCAGCTGAGTAGGGACACGGTAATACCGAATTTCTGTAGCTTAAAAATTAAGGTAGAATGGTCAACTCTGTCAAATGCCTTACTGAAGTCTGTGTAGACTGCGTCTGAGGACGTCTGAGATTAGGATTGTATGGGTGAAGTAATGTCGTCAAGTTTTTTGCTAATAGAAAATGTGAAAATTATAGTGATATTTTGAACAGACATACCATCAAGTTTTAGTAATTTATCGAGTTTTTGGAAACACAAATCTTAGCAAATTTTGTATAATAAGGTCAAAAATAGGTTGTTCTAATCGACCCTTGAATAAAAGCGTCCTTTGGTGGCAAAAAATTATAAAGAGCGTTTTCGGCTGGAGGACCTCTATTCAAGTTTAAGCATCGGTGCACTTACTGGTATCTCAAATATAAAGGCAAGAATCATCAAACTGAAACAATCTCCGACTGAAAGTTTTGGCTCCGGTTATTGGTTGCATTATAGATTAGCTGCTTTATTAGCAATAAATCAGCTGACCGGGATGACTGCTCCAAATGATAGTGTGGGTTGGTCAGATTACTTTAATTACTTTAATTCATAACAAAGCTTGTACAGTGAGATAAGCGATAGTCTGTCTGATTCAGTTTAGATGATGATAAGCTAATTACTTTTATATGGCCGTTGGTTGACTTCACCGTAATCAAACGTTCTGACCAAGTTGATGAATAAGCACTTGTTTGCAGGAGCCATTAAATTTTCGATTGGCTCAGAATTATATAAAATAATTAAACAACAACATTGCACCAAATTTAATTTTCATTTTAGTGATTCTCGTGCAGAAACGATCCACAAAATTTAACAAACATTCTTGTCTGGACTTCGGCTCTATGTGAAATGGAAAAACGAAACAAAGAGAAAGACACTGATCAAGTGAATGGTACAAGCTTAAGGGGCTATACGCAGTTAGAGTTTTCATAAAATCGATTTTTTATGTTTTGCATTTTGGGAATGTATATTCAACTTATAATATTCCTTGAAAATTTCAAGTCGATCTGACAAGTTTTTTCCGAGATATACGCATATTTGTAATCACATCTCAGACTGTTAGAAAGTAGGCGGAGGACAGACCGAAGCGCATGGGATTACGCAAGAGGGAAGAGTGGCTCGTAGACAACATCAAATCGAAGTATTAGAAGCTGCTGAGGCTAGAAAAGGCACATCTTATGGTCCTAGAACAGATGACTCCATGTAACTATAAAAAATTTCCTATGTGCTAACTTCTTTCGAAACTTTAAACGCGTTTTTCTGAAAACTATGTTTTCCAAGTCGGTGACCAAGATTTCTAAAAAACGGCTCAACCAAACGGTTTGAAATTTTAACACAACTTTCTCAGATATATTCCTCAGGTATTAATCGAAGGAATAAGATTTCGGATAAATATTTCAATTTTTTTAAACAATTTTATATGAATTGTATTTAATGTGTACCAATTTTTTCCTAGCTCAAAAAAATATTTTAATAAAAAAAACCGATTTTTCCTTTCGAAGCTAGATAGTAAGTAATTAATAGGCAATTATTTGGTAATTAGTATAAGTCAATTAATAGACAATTAGCTGATAATTAGTATAAGTCAACACTTTAAAAGTAAGCTCTATAAGTAACATACATAAGTTAGATTAAGATTAGACTGATAGACACTGAAGACGAGGGCAGATTACCCTCGAAATATCGATATTTGTCACAAAATTCAATATATCTAGCTTCGAAAGGAAAAATCGGTTTTTTTGGTCCAAAATTCGATTTTTTTTACGAAGCTGCCATTTTGTCAAAAATCTAAATTTCGATTATTTCTTCAATCAATACCTAGTTTGATCTATCTACTAAAAGAATCTGTTTGGTTTTTTGACCTCAAATGCATATAAACAATGCATATAAACTTTTTGTTTTTGTAAACTAAAATACCTTTTCACGTCTTTTTTCGGCCTTCTAACTGCGTATAACCCCTTAAGGTAACTATCCATATGCTGCATTTTTGCGTATCGTATTACCGTTGCGTATCAGTGGATACGACAAACGTATCTTCGTTGCGTATCAAAATTTGATACAAAGAAACGCAACGAACTCGATCGGTCACTTGGCGGTTTCTTGGAAACGATACGCTGTGGAATCATATTTGGACAACTTGCGTTGCACAAGTCGCGTTGCATGATTTTCAGCATTCACATTTGAGTCGTTAACTTGTAAATATTGTAGTGCAGTGCAAAGATAATGGAGTGGAATAAAGAGAACATTCTTCAATTTATTGAAGTTTATCGACGATATCGCATTTTGTGGGATCCTCAGCACGGGGAGCATTATAATAATATGAAGAAACGCGATGCGTGAGAGGAGATAGCAAAGCATGTCGGAGCAAGCGTAGAGGAATGCAAAAAGAAGATGGATTATCTTCTAGCCGCGCTTAGGAGGGAAAAAATGAAGTTAAAAAAAAGCATCAGCACTGGTAAAGGTAAGCAAAGCAAATTTATTTCAAAAATATTTAATTTGTTGCATATAGTGGGTAAAAAAAGTTAAGGCACGAATTCTTAGTATGAATGAAAAACCTATTTTTCTGTTTTCGCATTTAATTAAAAGTCTTGCATGTTTACTTTAAGAAAAATATTAAAAAAATGGTTACGAAGCAAATTTCACAACATTAACGTAACATTTTTCAGTGAAGTACCAAAATAGCGCCAAAAAAGTTAAGGCACAGCGCAGTTTTATCTGAAATTATTTGAAATTCCTGGAGAAAAATATCGGTAAATGTATTTAAAATCATCCAAATATGATATTTCTATTCAGTCTAGCTTGAAAAGTGTTTTGAAAAAGTAATTTTATTGAGGGTGTTTTTAAAAGCGAGGAACCAAGGAAATCGGTTGGTGCAGAAATTCGTTAATGTTTTTTGTGACGTTAGAAAACATGATTGGCGTATTCTGAGATTGGAATACTAATGGGAAAATCAAGGTGTACAGGGTGAAATGTAATAAAAAAATATGAATCATCTAAATCGTTTGAAACAAAGCATCGGTCAGAAAGGACTAAAATCTTATCTGAGCGTAAAAAAGTGGATTAACAGAAAAAGTAAGAAAAACCCTAAACTAAGTGTCCCAGTTTGATAAATTAACGTGAAAGACCGAGTTCAAACGAAAGCCGCTACTCAAATCATTCGAAATGTAATAATGTGCCTAAGTAAACCTTATATTAGTACAAAAAATGAAATTGTTAAATTACGTTTTGCTTAAGAGTTCTTAAAAGAGCCAAAATCATTCTGGAAGTCCAGAATTTTTGTTGATGAAGTAAAAATTAATGTTTTAAGATCTGATGGGCGGCGATATGTTCGGCGAAAGCCTAATACAGAGTTTAGGAGGAATCATACTACTTCCACTGAAAACACAGTAGAGAGAACATTATGCTATGGAACTGTATGGGGCCATCTGGTTCTGAAAATATAGATTTTGTGAACGGTATGATTGATCAAACCTGTTGCGTAGGAATTTTTAAAAGAAATATTAAACAAAATTGCTGAAAAATTAGGCATTTTATACAATTTTGGCCTGTATCAAGACAACGATCCGAAGCACAATTCGGAGCAATGCCGGCTTTGGGCTGCTTGTAACTGTCCAAATGCTATTAAAAACCCCCATCAGTCAACGAACTTAAACCCGATCGAGCATTTATGGCATCATCTCAAAACCAGAGTAGCATTGCGGAAGGTAAAGTATAACAAAGGGCTCCAGGATGTCATTATTGATGAAGGGACCAAAATTCCACCCACTTTTTGTAAAAAAATTGCGAAAAAGATGCCGAACCGACTGCGAGAAGTAATAAAAACGCATGGAATAGTCACAAAGTATTAGCGCTATGTAAGCTAATTGTTTTGAAATTGATCACTTTAACACAATGGAAATAATTTAAGATAAAACTGTTACGTCAATGTTGTGAAATTTGTTTCGTTACCGGTTTTTTATAGTGTTCTTCAGAATTTTTGATTAAATGCAAAAACACAATCATTTATTATTAAAATCACATTAAAAATAGGTTTTTTATTCTTACTAAGTGTTCGTGCCTTCACTTTTTTTACCAACTGTAACTCATTTCGAAAATATTTGTAGGTACATGTGAAATCTACAAGTGTTCATGGTTTGCATTCAACAGCATGCAGTTTCTGTGGGACAAAAATAAGCCCAGAACTACATTGAGTACAGTAAGTAAATCTTTTAAAACGATTTTAACAAGTTCGCAATAATTTTGATGCATCGAACGATTTGCATGTCCAACTTCTTAGCCGCGTCTTTGTTTATTATATTTTATGCCAATTAGACTGAAGGTTGTATATATTAAGTAATTGAGCCACGGCTTAGGATAAATTAAACCTTTAATGCCAGTTTCGATATTAGTAGCGACTTAATTAGTTAATTAATTAGTTCAAGTGTAGATCACCCAATATAATTGGTAAAAAAAAATTGAAAAGGCAAAGCCGCGGCTCAAGTCGCTGGCATGAAAATTTACATTGTTATATATTTTAAAAAGTGTGTGACTAAGCATAATCGTTTTGCCATGATAATGTTCCTTCAATCAAAAAATAGTCAGCCATTTCGTCTCTGATATTGGACACTGTGGACTTGGTTCTACGTGCAACTGGTCTCAATGAGCGCAATGAATTCATATCATTAGTCACTTCTCTCCAAGCCCCATTTTGTACGATGCCTGCTTCTTCGGAGTCGAATGTTCCACGTGGAGCGTAAAGCTGAGCTGAGTTTGGTTGCCGGCGCAAAAAATTATATAACAAAGTTACTATTAATACCACAAGCGAGGCCTTTTCTGGCTGTAACATCAAGGATTTCCTTAGCACACGAAAAACAGATGAAGCTATGTGGAAGACGTTTTCAATAACTCTACGAGCTCTACTAAGTTGATAGTTGAAAATTCTTTGTTTAGAACCCTTCGGGTGGTACTCTGGAAAAACTTTGAGCAAATTTTCCGTCATAGCAAATGCTTCATCTAAGATAAAAAAAAGGCAGCTTTTCTACTCTTCCGTCCAGATGAATTGGTTCAGGGAGATTGAAGCGTTTTTGGTTCATTTGATTATATAGCTTTGTGTCACCAAAAATCCCTCCGTCAGATATCCTTCCTTGACAACACACGTCTTCAAACAGAAAGCTATCATTCGCATCAACTAAAGCAAAAAGAACAATGCTAAAAAAACCTTTGTAGTTTATGAATTCACTGCCACTTTTTATGGGACATTGTAGAGGAACGTGTTTTCCATCGAGGGCTCCCAGGCAATGTGGGAAGTTCTATTTAATATTTAATTTATCAGCTACTTGCACCCACTCTTCTTGTGTTTTTGGAATCTGAAACAAAATATCCTATAAACTATCTCAGATTAGATAAAACATAGATTTATGATGAATTTTGTTCTTTCATAGATGCCGAAAGCATTGAGTAGCCAGGTTGAGGCAGCAACGGAAACGAAACAATGTGAGGAACTTAGCGTAACGTTGGATACGTCTTTAGAAGACAGTTTGGAGTTAAATCAAAATGTTCGAAAGCACCCTACTCCGTCTTCATCTAACGTTCCTTCAAAAAGGAAAAAAACAAAGACAGCAGAAAAGCAGCGCCTTGATAAAGCGTTTGAAATTCTCCAGTCCACTGTTAATGTAGGGGACGATTCATCTCATTTCGGTAATTTAGTGGCTGCTAAATTGCGGAATTATGATGAAAATATTCGCTGTGCCATTCAGGCTGACATTTTAAATATATTTGTCCGTGCAAGTACTGGGTTTTATAATAGAGCTACCGTGCTGACTAGCCACTTGGCCGATAATGCACGTTGTAGCTACTCCAACTCGCCTACATATTCCGACTTCCACGTATGCCAGCCCGAAGCAGAAATTGAATCACATTCGGAGCATTAGATACAATACCAACCAGCAGCATCTTCAAACTTGCAAGATGAAATTGTTCACTGTATTGGTAATCTAACATCACCTACAATTAATATATAATAAAATAATGTTTCACTTACCACAATGTAGTCTTTCAATGCTCCCACAATAGCTTCACATACTTCCGGTATGATCTTGCTGATTGCTTGCATTGAAATTTTAAAAAGATATTGCAGACTGACGTACGAATCGCCGGTGGCCAAAAAATGTAGGGTTAATGCTAACCTATCCTGAGCAGGAATTGCTTTTCGAAACGTTGTGTCCCGTTTTGAAATTCGTGGTTCAATTAATACCAGTAAGTATTCAAAATGACTTGGATGCATCCTTGTAAAGTTTTTATACAACCCACTGACTGGCTGAAACTGCATGTCGGCGAATAAACTTGAAACATTATAATGATCCCTGTTAGCAAATAATTTTGACATCCACACAAGGGGTGATTTACGTTTCTTTTTACTAGTGTTAAACTCAAAATTAGTGTTAAGCTCACTTCGCCGAAAATTCATATTTCTTTATATATATACAAAATGATTAAGAGAGATAATCTCTGGAGTAGCCAATCTGATTGAGCTGAAATTTTCGGAGGACGTAGATGTATATAGTAGGTAGGCCCACGACTTGCTAAAATTCAGAAATCTTAAACCTTTTGGCGGCAGCGAGCGTTTTAGTGACTTTTGAGGTACTCCTATATTTTGATTGTGAATGAAAACTTATTATGTTCTAAGCTTGCCTATGATAAAGAATTGGAAATTTTGAGCCGTGTGTGTGTGCAGCGTGCCTAAAAGTAGGCAAATGTTTTTTTCAAATTTTGATTTATCATTACTTTTGACAAAAACATTCGATCATCGTGAAATTCACAGAGCGTATTGGTCCTGACTAAAACTTAACACACATGAATTTCCAAGGTAGTGCGAGTTACCTGTAGCTGCGGTAGGCTCCTGAAAAAAATCCTTCAAATCATTGACCCTCCTGAAATTTTTTTGATTCTTGACCAAAAATTCAAATTATTGATAAATTTTAGCCTTTGTGCATCATGTCAAAATGGAATTTTGAAAATTCCGATTTGCACAAGAACGGCAACCCATCACCAATTTACCTCTATTTTCAGCACTCGAAAGTTCTGTTCACGAGAACTGACGACCGGATTATTCGATCATAATGAAATTTACAGAACATGTTGGTATTAACTAGGACCAGGTTTGATAGAAGTAATTTTGAAATGGAAGAAATCCTGTGGCAGTCGTACCATCTTGAACAGCACAAAGAAAAAAAAACAGTTTTTGGCCTATAACTTCCGATTCAGCCATTACATTTAAACGAAATTCACACAATATTTGAGTCTTACTTTAGGTAATATCTGGTGAAAATTTGGCTGAAAAATTAGAATAGAGTTGCCAGCTATGGTGATTTTGTCTCCTAAATCTTGAAAATTTGCACAGCAAAATAAAGCTTTTTCCCTTGAACTTCCGGTCCAGTCATGAGATTAAAACAAAATTCTTGCAGTAAATAGACTCTGATGTGAACCAAATGTCGCAGAAATTTCGTACAAAAATCATGAAAGAACTGCCAGCTATGATCATTTTTGTAATTTTTTGGAATTTCATTACTGAGCTATCATGTCATTAGATTTGCAAATGAGAATGATTTTGCAATGAAAATTAACAATAAATATTGACGCTTTAAAGATTTGAAAAGTTTTGAGGGTGGTTACCCTAAAATTCTTTTCACCCGTATAACTTCCAGCGCAGTGATTCAATCGAAACGAAATTTACTGGTTGGGCTTAGCTTAACGTGAAGCTGATTTGGTATATATTTTGCTTTTCTGCTGACACAGGGTAACCAGCTTTAGGCATTTTTGTAAATATTGCACCAACAGATGCTTCAAATTACATACTCATATGCAAAGCATTTGTAATAAAAATAATAAACCAATTTTTAAATTTTCCGAGTTTAGCCTTTAACCGCTAAAACTTTCGATGAAATCCTCCGATGAGAACGAAATTCAAAGGATAAGTTGATTTAAGTATGAGCTTGTTAAGGTAAACTTATTGCTGCTTCGTTGGAAAAGTGTTGCCAGCACTGAACATTTTCATCATTTTTGTTATATTTGAGTTTTGTTGCTTTGGATAAGGAATGGTTGATATGATTATACAAAAAAGTGTATTACGTCTTTCTACATTGTCACTCAAAGACAATTTCTTCGAAAATTAGTTTTCTAGCGGATCTGATTCGCTAGACTTTTTTTTTCTTCAGCGACAAATGAATGAAAATGTACGCGACTGCTGCTATTTGCTGCGGTGTATTCATTTCCGTAGTTGAAATGGAACTGAGATACACATCTCATTTTTACCGCGTATCGTGCGTTTTGCAACGCAACGCCCTTATGACACGTTACAAATCGAGTAGTCTGTGTACCGTATCCGTTCAGCTAAATGATACGCAACGGCGATACGATACGCAAAAATGCAACAAATGGATACCTACCTTTAGAGATTGTTCGAGTCACAGAACTAGAGCATTATAACAGAGGAAGCAAAAATCACGTTCGCACTGTGGCATTTTGCTTGCGACGGCCATCACGTACATAGGTGGCTATACTACGATATCTACCACAAGAGTGATGCCAATATTGATCTATATGCCTCATAAATGTCAATATGAGCATCAATATAGCTTCCATCAATACCCTTCAAAACAAATTTACATCAATATGCTTCAATATGCTATCAATATTTTTGCAGCTCTCCTAAATAATCAATATAGCCATTCAATACGTATTGATCAATAATATTGACCGTCTAGGATATGCTTAAAATCCACAGATCAAGCTTACGTCGATCAAGTAATCACTATCAAGACGGCCAAGACTCATTGGATTGATTTCAACTGAAGTTTTAGCTTCAGCAAAGTTCGTGTCGCAGCTGAAAATTATCAGGCGTTACTTCGTTTGGAGATCCCGTAGCGCTTGCTTGAGGCTATAAACACGGGCCTCAACATCCTCAAAACGGTGATTACTGTACTTTACCTCAAAGATCATAGAAAGGTTTAGCTCTTTTGGTTGATACAATATATCCCTATTAGTTCCTAGCAAAGTATCAGTCCAAGTGGCTACCGAAGTAATCAGACCTTTTTGCAAATTGAAAGATGCTCTTCAGCTTCTGCTCCGCACCAGCTAAGGTTCAGTTATAAAGTACTGTCTAGTTTTCCCCAGTGTCAGTGCAAAAGATATTGAATTACTTCTAAAACTCACGGCCCCTGATATTGTCTACTGTTGTCACTGGCTAAGAATCACAGTTTTTTGCATGTGCTGCTCCAAGACAGTCATTAGCTGTTTATAGTCAGCCTGGATTAATTCAAGCAGCAATTAAGAAGCTACAAGATTCTATGACGCGCACATGATTTCATTTCAGAAAGTCAATTTGGATTCGATAAAGCACTTAATCGTTTGGATGGGAATTGATATATAACCTTCTATTTCGCGGTCTTCAGAGTAATCTGCACAGTCCAGTAATGCAGCCATTTTGAATTCGTCGGTGTAGAACTACTGTGCACATTTGCTGATTTTATTTCAGCCCATCGCCTAAAATCACTCGATGTTTTCGTTTGAAGCAAAGATTTTAGACCAAGTGGCTAGTGCATCTTAAGTACCCTAACCGAACACTGCAGTGGCCAAAGGATCCTGACTCGTAGTGCCCCGATATGTAAAGAGTGACAGTAGCTTTTGCGGCAGCATTTTTAACTCGATGGCCAAGCAAAGTAGATAAAGCAGGACGTTTATCGCAGGGTCAAAAGTTGTGGTTCAGGCACCTGTAGAACAACCAACTGCTGACTTCTGTTCATCACGTCAGTAAAGGTAATTTTTTTTCCATTATCGGCCACCAAGTTTGAAATAATAAGTTTGACGATTCAGTTGGCCTTTGATATATCTGAGAGGTGTCTACTCACAGCTAGATTAAGACATAGCCCGGTGTGTGGTCATGTCTGAATTTGAATGTGAACAACACACGCTGGCAACCGATGCTCACCCCACCCTACTCAAGTTTGTTTTAGCGTACTTCCCTTTACACACATTGGCTCGTTGAATAGCTGTTTGCGTCGTTCTGTTCATTATGCCCATCTTGATGTGCTAATTACCTACTCGCCCTTAATATTTGCGAGACTAACCTCTCCTGCTATATATTGTTTCAATGATCCCAGGGGCAAGCAAATTAAAGAATTTTGTTTAGTGAGCATAGATTGTTCTGCAGAAGGACCGAATGAACCGTCTTATTTGAAATACGATCAGATAAAACTAAAAGTGCAACAAACATCATTACTAGAGCTGGCAGAATAAGTAAAATAAGCTCTATTTGTGGGCAAGATATTTTATGAAAATTATGAATGTCGTGGTAACATTAACTTGCAAAATATTAAAAGTATGCCAAAAATTATTAATAATCTTAAATTTCAACAAAATTCTCTTCCACAAGCTTCACTATACCAAGCATAAAGATTAGACTACCCAGCTATCTTTACTCAACCTTTAAGTTTCCACTCAGATTGTGGTCTTCCAAGCACGTTCAACCTTAAATACTACGAAAACACTATCTTCTGAAGTCGACTTACATAAGAAAAAGTTGAGGCATGTGGGAGCCAACAACTGCATGAATAACTTTACCGCTGAATGCACAAGCCTCGTAATGATGTATATATTCTATAACTGGTCCAGATCCAAGTGCATAGTGCAATACATACATTTAAATATATGACACGAGGACACGAGCTGCGCCGTAAAACACGGATGCGAGCCAGCTTAAAGTGTGATGACATACTTCCAACGTATTAGTCGCTGTCGTTGTGTCCTTGCGATACTGATTACAAAAAGGGCTCGTTCGCTTCTAACTGCACTCTAATGAGGCCATATGTGTCTCATAAATTTCCCGTGAAACGTCCGTAAGACGGAAGGACATGGAGTGTGTGTATGCATGAAGAAGTCTCCTTCGTGGCTGAGTGGTGGAACCTTTGGCATACGGATATCACAATCTTTGTTTCCGACAAAAACTCATTTGGGTCAGACAGGCAATAATGTATTCATTACAGGATTAATAGAATGTCTCGTGGTCGACAAACTGCTGATGTATCGAACACAGTCCGTACTGCAATGCAAAGTGAAATTGAAATTGTTTTACAAACTGAAATCGATTTGTGGGAGTAATTTACCTGATGTAGTATAGAAAATATACTCCACAATCGAATGAAATTAAGTTTTGCTTCAGGGTTTTCTCTTCCATAACAAAGGAAACATTTTATCTCTTTTCAATAATGAAAAAAATAGTATGAATGACCACAATCCCAACTTGACTTAGATAAAACATATTTTAAGCTTTTATAAATCATTCAAGTGGACGATTGAAGTTGTTGGTGACCTAATTATAAAGCCTTTGTATGCTGTCGTTACATTAGGTGCTTATATTGAAACTATTTCTGAGACATTTGCAAAAGGCTTAAGGGCATACATCAACTTAAGATATTCAAAAAATCTATGCATTGATAGATAAACAGACAAATTGTTTATGCATTTAAGAACATTTAAAATTTTTAACTATTTTGAAGCTCAAATTATTTCCGAAGCTATGGCAATTAGAAGTGAGCGTCAGAGAGTTGACCCAAAACTCAAGTAGCAATTGAACCGTTTACGAGACATCAAAGTCTTGTCGAAGAATTTTTTTCTTTTAGTTAGTCTTTTATACTCGCAACAATAATTTCTTTACTCTCTCGTAACAATAATATCAACACATTAAGCGCATCCAAATCTAAATGCCAAGCGAATGATAGTGATCTGCTTAAAATGCTTGAAAATAAAATAACGGCAGCATTAACTACCAAGATTGATCAGTTGTCAAATACCATCTCTACCCACTTACTCTCCAACCAAAATTTAATTGTTAATAAGTTAGAGAGTATAGTTAAGTCCGATACAAAGCCGTCGGCAGAAGTAGAGCCATCCAATCTTTGTACACCTGTGTTTGAAATATCACTTCACGAGGAACTACTAAGTGCACATAATAACAATTCTTCTAACTTGTTAATGCCAATGAAGTCTACCAAAGATGTCGGAACATCTCCTACCAAGAAATTGTTCACTGCCATCGAAAATCACGAAGCTGTTATCCAACAAAAAACACTATATGAACCTCCCAAGAACGATTCTCATAAAAAAATATTTCAATTTGGCACTTACTGGTCTGAAGATGATTGGCTGAGACGTATCTCAAAAATCAAAAGCTGCGATTAAATTCATGACGATTTTCAACCCCTCCACAAAGTTTCAACCGATAAGAAAATCCCGTTTTTTGTAAAAGGAGTACCAGAGTCCACCGATAAATCTTGGCTTAACAGGATCTTTAAGGAAAAACTTTCCATCAGTGATTATAGCGTTGAGATCTTACCTCAACTTAATAAATAAACTCTTTCTCGACACCAAATCTTGCCATTTCAACGTGCTTGCCTTCCCTAAAACATGGCTAAATGACTCTCATATCAATGAAGAAATCCTGGACAATCTTTAGAAATGACCGAGACTATGTTTGCACTGGTCAATCAAGAGGTAGGTGGTGGTGTCTTGCTCGCAGTTCAGAACACTCACTCAAGTGAACTGGTGAACTCTGCCTCGCACAAATTGTACCAGCATATATTTATCCGCGTTTCGATTGACAATTTCTCGGTTTACATTGGTTTATTTTACGTCCCACCGAGATCTGACGAATCAGTGTACAATTATATATGTGAGCAAATATCTTCTTTTATGGCTTCTCGTAGTCCTGAGGATAAAGTTATATTCTTGGGTGATTTTAATCGCCCGAATTTGCGTTTTGTTTCTGATATGTCTGATGATGGTTTAATACCAGTAAACTTACTTGAGTCTTCTGATTTTAACCTTGTGGGTACGTTGTATGGTCATGATTTGCAGCAGGTTGTTCCGACTCCCAACCAAAATGGTAATTGGTTAGACTTAATCTTCACCAATATTTATGACGATGTAGTGGTAAATCCAACAAATGACGCAGAGAATCTCTTTTCTAATAGTCTTCACCATTCCGCTCTTACAGTTGAGCTTTCCACTACAGATTGGAACATGTTAAGTACATACAATAATACGATTGTATCAGGTAGTTTCATACCAAATGGCGGATTTTGAAGGATTAAGAAAAACTCGATTATTTTCAAATGAAATGGTTTTCTTCCTCAATATATTCACCTCTGGAGTCTATAGTTTGTTGTCAACGTGTTGGCAAATCAAAAATTCCTTTTTTGAAAAAATTAATATTTTTTTGCCCCAAAAACTCTTCAAAGGACGCAATTACAGCGTTTTGGTTGGAGTAGCGCTTTTCTTGTAAATAGTTTCCCAGGCTCCGGAGAAGATGATAGTCTGTTGGTGACAGGTCTGGAGAATATGGAGGGTGAGCTTAAACTTCGTACTGCAACTCCTGTAGTTTTTGCATGGTCAAACGGGATACATGCGGTCGTGCGTTATCGTGTAACAGAATTGGCCCATGCGTATTCACCAGAGAAGGCTGTTTTAAACGCAATTTTGCGTGCATTTCGTCCAATTGTGCACAGTAGGTAGTAGTAACCATGACCTTCTTAGGGTGCAGTTTCGCTCTTGCTTGGTAGCTAGGTGCTTCTTCGCGATCCAACCATTGTCCTGAACGCTTCCTATTATCATAGAGAATCCATTTTTCATCGCAAGTCACAATCCTCTTCGAAAATGGTCCTTTTTTATGCCACATCAGCAGTAAAGAGGCTGATTCAACTCTCAGCATTTTGTTCCTTTCAGACAATTCGTGTAGGACCCATTGATTGAGTTTTTTCACTTTTCCGATATTTTTGAGACAGCGACTAATGGTTGATTTCGATACATTGAAGGTCTCAGCAAGGCACTGTAAAGTTGTCGATGTATTCCTTTCAACTTCTGCTCGCAATTCGTCATCATTAACATTGCTACCTTGTTGACCACGTGGTTTGTTGTCCAAGCCAAAATTTCCTTCTCGGAAATTGGCAAACCATCGTTGCACTGTGCGTTCGGTGCAGGTATCTGGTCCTAACACGTGGTTAATTTCTTTCGTCGCTGCAGCTGCATTTTGTCCTTTTTTTAAATAAACAGGTAAAGAACCTGAATATCTCTTACTGTAAACATGTTTATAAGAGCGAAAAGGACAGATATAGGAAACCACACGGGTAATAAATTAGGCACTAAAAGAAAGGTATTTACCTCTTTTTTCAAACACAAAATTTATTTTGAATTTTACCAAAAAACTCTGTTCACCATGGGATCACTTTTAAGACTGTCAGGAAATCCGACATTTGGTATGAAACTACCTGATATACGATTTCCATAATGCTGATTATGATAGCATTCACAATTTCCTTGACAATGTCGATTGGACAAATGTGTTTATGTGCCATTCCCTTGATGATGATGTAGCCATGTTTTATAGAATAGTTTTTGACACGGTCGATAAATTTGTACCTTAGATAAAGAAAAAAGATAAACTCTCTGAACCTTGGCTTGACAAGACTCTAAGACGTATGAAATCACAGAAACAAAATTTACAAGCTAATGAAAAATCAAGTCGACATTAACCGTCGTATTAAAGAAGAATACGATTTAATTGCTCATGAATTCTATACTAAGTCTCACGAAGCGTATGACAAATACATTAGAACTACTGGGGAGAATATAATCCGCGACCTCAAAAATTTCTTTTTGATTTTGTTAATATGAAGCGGAAAACAAGCGGCTACCCCTCTTCAATGTGCACTGAAAATTCGATGATGTCTTCTTCTCATCAGGAGATCTGCAACTTTTTTGCTGACCATTTTCAAGAAGTTTTTGGTCCAGTTAGCATCCCAACATTGTATCGGTTCCCGGGTGCGCCTCAAACAATTTTTGCTGAGGATATGACCATATCGAGGAATGAAATATTTACTGCCATTACGGAGCTTGACAGTAACAAGGGCCCTGGACCTGACCTCCTCCCTCCTTCTTTTCTGATCAAGTGTGTAAAACAACTGATCTCGCCCCTTCATATTATATTCAATAACTCTCTCTCCTCTGGGCTATTTCATTCGTATTGGAAATCTTCTTATATTACACCAATTTATAAAAGTGGCGATAGACGTTTTATTCAAAATTATAGAGGCATCGCCATTCTATCGGCTATTCCCAAACTATTTGAAAAAATTTCTACTGTAAAATTTCTCCTCTGGTCGACGCTCGACTGAACGAGCAGCAGCATGGATTTAGGAAAGGTCGTTCTACTACAACTAATCTTATAGTGCTTGTTTCTGATGTTTTGTGCAAAATGGAGAAAGGTGATCAAATTGACGCAGTCTATACAGACTTCAGCAAAGCATTCGACCGAGTTGATCACTCCATTTTGATCTCCAAGCTGAAACAATTCGGAATTGCAGGATCTTTACTAAAGTGGCTTGGATCCTACCTCCACAACCGCTTGCAATTCGTGAAATTCCAATGTTTTATTTCTAAGAAAGTCGACGTTAAATCCGGTGTACCTCAAGGAAGTCATCTTGGCCCTCTTCTTTTTAATATTTTTATATCTGACATTTATATCTGATATTCCTCATTTACTATATGCGGACGACCTCAAAATCTTTCATGTCATCAGGTCACAATCTGACGCGACCTTTTTTCAGTCTAAGCTGAACTCTCTAGACCGTTGGTGCTCCGCGAAAAATGCCGCGCAATTAGCTTCTCTCGCAAAACTGCACGCGTTCAT
This sequence comes from Nemotelus nigrinus, assembly GCA_947369275.1. NCBI lineage: Eukaryota > Metazoa > Arthropoda > Insecta > Diptera > Stratiomyidae > Nemotelus > Nemotelus nigrinus. The sequence continues at coordinate 53,613,453 of OX376374.1, read as the reverse complement.
TATACGTACCGCCTCAACAACACGACACTCAGCAGGGTTGACAACATATTAGATCTCGGTGTCGTCCTGGATGAAAAGCTCCGCTTCAATCTACATTATGATAGAGTGCTTTCCCGAGCAAGTAAACAACTTGGTTTCATTAAGTGACGAGCCAAAGAGTTTAAGAATCTCTGGGTTACTAAATCCTTATATATTTCACTCGTGCGTCCTCTTCTTGAATATGCGTGCACTATCTGGAACCCGGCTTTCGAAATTCACAGCAAAAGATTTGAGTCTGTTCAGAAGCAGTTTTTACTGTTCGCTCTGAGAGATCTTTTCAATCCATATGATTTCTGTAATCTACTACCATACGAATATCGCCTTGAATGTATTAACTTGTTACCCCTTGCGTCGAGAAGATTAATGTTATCTGCCTGTTTCAGCTTCGATGTCATCAGAGACGTGGTTAATGTCGCCTACTTGAAAGAAAAGTTTGTGCTCCATCAGCCCATGAGAGTCACTTGATCCCGACGATTGCTTATTGAATACCAACACAACACAACATATGCAGTAAACGAGCCAATAAACAGGTGCTGCAGGCTATTCAATAGCATGAGAGAGAACTTTTCCCCGACGATATCTAAATCAACTTTAAAAAAAAATATTATGAAGGCTCTCTCTTCATAGTCTCCCCCTTACCCCCACCGTACTAATATAAATACATGTATTGTATATTTAATTTATATTTAAATTCACTTAATTATTTGTCATTTGCTATTCATTTATTTATTTGTCATTTATTTATTACTTTATTTGTTATTACTAATGTTCGAAGAATATTAGTATATATATATATATATATATATATATATATATATATATATATATATATATATATATATATATATATATATATATCATCAAAAAATTTCAGTAAGATAATCTCGGGAACGCGCCATCCGATTAAGCTAAAACTTTCAGGATACATTGGTGTATCACTAAATGTCAGGTATCACTAAATGTCAGTTATTGTTAACTTTAAGTGATATTTTTAATATACCTATTATTTCGTACACAAATAATTTTCGCAAAAATAAAGTTGACGAAATGAATTTCGAACGTGTTTTACATGTGAATCGGATAATTTTTTTGATTTTTTTTAACTCCATGTGTGCGCTGGTGCCTAAAAAGAGAACGGGAAAATTTGAAAATTCTTAAACAGCGATAACTTTTGACAAGGCAATTCAATCATTACGAAATTTTCAGGACGTATTGATATTATTCAGTTGTAGATTTGTGTAGCTTTTAATCAGCGTGCTGGCAATCCTGTAGCTAGAGCAGGCACTGAAAGTGAAAACCTCCAAATCATCGTCTCTCTTGAAAAAATGCCGCTTCTTCAAAAAGAAGCCACTCATATGTAAATCTTGTGCTTTGTTTACATAGACAATAAAAAAAATTTGAGATGGTGTAACGGGCACGTCTGGTAACCCTTGCCCAATTTACCTATATTTTTAGCATCAAAAACTTCTGTTCACGGAAACTCACGATCCGATAAGCAGAACCCATTGAAATTCGCAGAATATATTGGTCTTAAATAGGACCAGATCTGACAGAAATGATTTTGAAATGCGGGCGATTCTGTGCCAGTGGTGCCATCTTGAAAAATTACTAAAAAAGATAACTGCTTTTAGCCCTATAAATTCTGATTCAATCGTTAGACTTTAACGAAATTCATACAGTAGTTGAACCTTACTTTAAGCCACGTTCGGTAGAAATTTGGTTGAAAAATTCGGTTGGAGCTGCCAGCTATGATAATTTTGGTGTCTTAAATTTGAAAAAAAATATGGAAGTGAAAACATTCAAACCATCGAATATTCAAAAAAATGTCCGTTTCTTACAATAAAACCAATCTGTACACAAAACTTATGTTTTATCTACACGTTCAAAGTAAAACTTTGGAAATTTCATGTCGGACAAGAACGGTAACCCTCTCCCAGTTAACCTATATTTTTAGCATCAAAAACTTCTGTTCACGGGAACTCACGAGCCAATAACCAGATACAGCTGAAATTTACAGAATGCATTGGACTTAAGTAGGACCAGGTCTGATAGAATTGTAGATTTTGATTTTGAATTGTAGGCAACTCTTTGCCAGTGGTGCCATCTTGAAAAATTACAAAGAAAAAAAACTGCTTTTTTGCCGTATGAAATGTGAATAAGTTACCAGATTTTCATGAAATTTACACAGTAGCCGAATCTTACTCTAATCTCTGTTTGGTGGAAATTTGGTTGAAAAATTTGATTGGTGCTGCCAGCTATGGTAATTTTTGTGTCTTTTCGCTAAGGAAAATAAAACTTTTTGCCCTATAACTTCCGGTGCAGTCATGAAATCAATACGAATTTTATACAATTAATGAAACCTATCATAAACATTATTCAGGCCAAATTTGGTTGAAAAGCCATGATAGGGTTGCCAGCTATTGTTGGATTTGTGTTTAATTGCAATATCTTTATTAAACGGTTTTATCGTAGAATTTTCAAATGGTAATGATATTGTAGTGACAATTAACAGCCAATATTAAGTTTTCGATTATTTGAAAAAACGTGCTGCAGGTAACCCTCAATTTCTTTATACTCCTATAACTTCGAATGTAATTAAACAACGTGAAGCAGATGTGATATATTCTTGGCTTTGATACTGGCAGAAGGTTGCCAGCACGAGTCGGTTGTGCTACTTTTGTATCAATAAATGCTTATAGTTAGTATTCATACCGGAAACATTTACAATGAAAATAAATAACCAATGTTTCAATTCCCAAAGTTCTGCAAATTTTTCGGATCGCAGCCCCAAACACCAACTTCAGTTACAGTGTTGACCAACTTCAGTTACAGCAGTATGAGATGCTGCTTTCAAAATTATGTGAAATAAGCAACTGATAACGAATATAGTTAACCCGTGTTTTGCTTTCATAAACGTTGAAATTCATGCTAGTGGTAATATCTGAAACCTTCCACAATATGAGTTATAATGCACTCTTGAGACCAAAGTAAAACGTGGCATTTGAAACAGTTTGGCCGTAATAAGCAGCACATGTGGTGGAATATGCACTCAAAACCTGCACGATTCTTCTACTGTTCTTCAAACATTAGTGTTTCTAGCGGTTCAGGTGCGCTAGGGTTTTTTACTAATGTTCGAAGAAGAACATTAGTATTAAAATCACTTTGGCCAAAAATTCATATTTCTATATATATATATATATAACTATATCATCAAAAAATTTCAGTGAAAAAATCTCAGGAACGCGCCATCCGATTGAGCTGAAATTTTCAGGACACATTGGTGTATATGCAGAATAGTGCCAAGTCTCACAAAAAGTTAATAATCTTTAACCCTTTGGCACCGGCGGCCATTTTAGTGATTTTTTTAATATACCTATTATTCCGTACACAAATAATTTTTGCAAAAATAAAGTCGACGACATAAATTTCGAACAAGTTTTACACGTGAATCAGATAATGTTTTGGAATTTTTTAACCCCATGTGTGCGCTGGGTGCCTAAAAAGAGAACGGGAAAATTTGAAAATTTTTACATTGCGATAACTTTTGACAGAGCTATTCCATGATTACGAAATTTTCAGGACATGTTTGTTTTATTTAAATATAGATTCGTGTACGTTTTAATGATTGTGCTGGCAAACCTGTAGCTAGGGCAGGCACTGAAAGTGAAAACCTCCAAATCATCGTCTCTCTTGAAAAAATGTCGTTTCTTAAAAACAAAGCCACTCATATGTAAATTTTGTGCTTTGTTAACATAAATAAAAAAAAAACTTTGATATGGTATAACGGGCACGCCTGGTAACCCTTGCCCAAGTTACCTATATTTTTAACATCAAAAACTTCTGTTCACGGAAACTCACGATCCAATGAACAGAATTTATTGAAATATGCAGAATGTATTGGTCTTAAACAGGACCAGGTCTGATAGAAGTTATTTTGAAATGCGGGTGATTCTGTGCCAGTGGTGCCATCTTGAAAAATCACTAAAAAAGATAACTGTTTTTAGCCCTATAAATTCTGATTGAATCGTCCGATTTTGACGAAATTCACACCGTAGCTGTACCTTACTTCAAAACATGTTTCGTAGAAAATCTGTTGAAAAATTCGGTTGGAGCTGCCAGCTATGATAATTTTGGTGTCTTAAATTTGAAAAAATAAAAATTTGGAAGTGAAAACATTCAAACCATCGAATATCCTAAAAAATGTCCGTTTCTACAATAAAACCAATCTGTATACAAACATTATGCTTAATATACACAGTCAAAGTAGAACTTTGGAAATTTCATGTCGGACAAGAACGGGAACCCTTTCTCAGTTAACCTATATTTTTAGCTTCAAAAACTTCTGTTCACGGGAACTCACGAATCAATAATCAGATAGAATTGAAATTTACAGAATGCATTAGACTTAAGTAGGGCCAGGTCTGATAGAAGCGATTTTGAATTGTGGGCAACTCTGTTCCAGTGGTGCCATCTTGAAAAATTACAAAGAAAAGAAACTGCTTTTTGCCCTATGAAATGTGAATTAGTTACCCGATTTTCATGAAATTGACACAGTAGCTGAACCTTTTTTCAAACTCTGTTTGATAGAAATTTGGTTGAAAAATTCGATTGGTGCTGCCAGCTATGGTAATTTTTGTGTCTTTTTGTGAAAATTCGCTCAGGAAAATAAAACTTTTTGCCCTATAACTTCCAGTGCAGTCATGAAATCATTACGAATTTCATACAATTACTGGAACCTATTATAAACATTATTCAAGCCAAATTTGGTTGAAAAGCCATGATAGGGTTGCCAGCTATTGTTGGTTTTGTGTTTGCTTGCAATATCTTTATTAAGCGGTTTTATCGTAGAATTTTCAATTGGTAATGATATTTTAGTGACAATAAACAGCAAATATTAAGCTTTCGATTATTTGAGAAAACTCGCTGCAGGTAACCCTAAATTTCTTTATGCTCCTATAACTTCAAATGTTATATAACAACGTGAAGCAGATGTGATACATTCTTGGCTTTGATACTGGCGAAAGGTTGCCAGCACGAGTCGGTTGTACTATTTTTGTATCAATAAATGCTTACAGTTAGTATTCACACCGGAAACATTTACAATGAAAATAAATAACCGATGTTTCAATTCCCAAAGTTCTGCAAATTTTTCGGATCGCAGCCCCAAACTCCAACTTCAGTTACAGTGCTGCAGGCACTGAGCATTTTCTTCATTGATATTATATGAGATGCTGCTTTCAAAATTTTGTGAAATAAGCAACTGATAACGAATATAATTAACCCGTGTTTTGCTCTCATAAACGTTGAAATTCATGCCAGTGGTAATATCTGAAACCTTTCCACCATATGAGTTATAATGCATTCTTGAGACAAAAGTAAAACGTAGCATTTGCGACAGTTTGGCCGCAATAAGCAGCTCATGTGGTGGAATATGCACTCAAAACCTGCACAATTCTTCTACTGTTCTTCGAACATTAGTGTTTCTAGCGGTTCAGGTGCGCTAGAGTTTTTTTAATTGTAGTGTAATTTATTTATGGGTCATTTGCTCTTTATCGCATGCCATCCATACCCCTAAACATTAAGCTATATCTTTTATGTCAATGTTTTATTTATTGATTATTATTTATTAATCTAATTGTTTCCTTTTTAATTTGTTTGTTACTTATTTAAGTTGTTTGTTTTTACTTTTTATTTTTACTTTACTTTATCTTTCCATTTTACTTTTACTTTTAATTTGATATTTTATATGTGATTTTCGTACCTTGTTTTGGTGAATAAATTTATAAATAAATAATTTGTTGGAAGCTGAAAATAAGTCAGGTAAACACAAAAAAGCTTGAGTAGCCTAGTGGATAAAAAACTGGCTTCTTGTGTGTGGGATCGCTGGTTCGAAACTAGGTTCGGACGAGATACCGCGCACCAAACTTTGAGTTCACTTAGCTCTAAATAGGTATCTGATTTAAATCAGGGGTAAAATGAGCTGTGGAACTAATCAATTCACACTCCTATTTACATTGATTGTAAATTTGTGAATGAAGCTTTATACAAGCTTCAACCACTAGGCCTCACACAAAAAGGTTGCCGTGGAATTACTTGACTTTTTTTACATTCATCACAAATGCCGAATCACCTTTATGTATTAAAATTGTGTACTAAAAAACCCTAGCGCATCAGAACCGCTAGAAACACTAATGTTTGAAGAACAGTAGAGGATTTGCACAGACTTTGAGTGTGTATTCTACCACTAGCTATTTAAGGACACCCTAGTAATAACAGACTCTAAGCCAATTCAATTTCGATGGCTTCATCGAAAGTTACAGCGATAGAAAGATGTTTGGGGCTGCCATCCAAAAAATATCCAGACCTTCGAATATTTACAGCGAATTCAGTCCTAAGATATTTACATCGACCTGACCTAAAATTTGGTATGGTCAAATTTAGTCCTCGTTTGTACGTGACAGCTTTCATTTAGTTTAAATTTAGTTCATAAACTGTAATTATCTTTCCATTTGTCTTTCAAACATGATTGTTTAAATGATTTTGAGTTAAATGAGAGGGCTGCGAGCTTTAATTTAGCGTACATATATTATTAATATTCGCGTACAAATCAAGGTTTAGGTCGGGTATGTTTACAGCGATATAGTCCATGGGCTATTTTAGGTCAGGTTACTTGAAATCGTGTACTAACCTATCGCTTGGGTCGAGTACTGATTGTTTAGAGCAGGTTGACTTAATAATTTTGGTGGAATTTTGTGTATAGTCCGCAGACTAAGCGTTTGCAGTACAGGCTATCATTGTATACTTATTTTCATTGCAAATGTATATGTAAGTATTAATTGGTACGGAAATAACAAAAACGCCTCGTGTTGGCAATCCTTTGCTAGCACCGAAGCCCAAAATATGTTACATTTACTTCACATTGAAGTCAATTTTGTATTGATCCGATGACTGCAGTGGAAGTTATAGGGATAAAAAGAAATTTCGGGTGACCACCCGCAATAGTTTTCAAATTTTCTAGATCGTAATATTTGTTACTTATTTTCACTAAAAGATCACCAAGATTTGAAAATTTTATGATAAAATCGCTGACTAAAGATATGAAAAATAAAAAAAAATACAAAAGCAACCATAGCTGGCAGCCCTATCATCTTTCGTCCAACTTGATTTCTGCTTGATTGATTTCTGCTGAATATTGTCTACAATATGTTCAATTTGCCATATTTAATAATTTGCCATTCATTTCACGTGAAGCGGACAACGAAAAAAAGTCGACATTCTGGATTTCGTTCATATTGTGTATAATGGTACTTCTAGAAGATATGATTGTGGATACACAATATTTTTTTTTCTATGACGCTTAGTTGTCGCGCTATGGGCTTCTGAAAAATTGAAGAAGTTGATGAACGGTTTTTTTTTGGAAACCGATTTTGAGACTAAAAAACAAATTTAAAAAACGTTAAACATGTTGATTGGTATAGAAACTCAACTGTTCTTCTCAAATTTAAAATTAGATTCGGAAAAAGAAAATTTTTTCCAGTGTAAAACCGGAAGTAACCATTTCAACTCCATATTTGAATAACTCGGTCCAGGTTAGTTTTGCTTATTTTTGTAACAAAAAAGAGCTTAAAGTACACTTATTTTATCATAAAAGTTTTAGAATGGGATGGCCAGCAGTTTGGAAGATAGGCGAATTGCAGTACATGCATGTCGTGTAAAGCGTGGTACTCGGAGCTTGCTAAGGACAGTTAGTTGCCTCAAAAAGAAAATAATAATATCGAAATGCGATTAGTAACATCATCTCTTAGTTGAATAAGGTTTTATTTTCTCATATAAACCTATTTAATATATACATATGACGCCAGTATAATATATATGACGCCAAGCTATTTCGAATTTTCCGTAATGTTTGAGTTTTTGACCTGCGTTTGCAGTGTCTATTACTTTCTTTGATTAGTTAAATAGTTTTAATTGAGTGTATTATGTCTCCGTACGGGTTATCGATGTTTCAGTCCTCTTGATATGAAATTTGCTCGGAAGGCTAAAGACCTAAGAAAAATTCAAAGAATATTGGCAGAGAAGTGGAGATATTCACCTGATGTTAACGTACATATGTGGAAGCTGCAGGAAAAACCGTGATCGTAGGAACACCTCCAGTAGTTAAAAAAATAACTAGTTTAAGAAACGAGACTCCAATTGTAAAAATTGTGAAATAAATTCATTTTTTCATTCACAAGTAGTTTTTTTCATTAAGCAAATCAGTATTAGCAATTTTTAATATTTTATCTTCAATAGGTAATTGATATAAGTGATATATAATAGTTTTACCACAAATGTTTTGCTTTCACACTCACAAGCTTTCATAATCAAGCTCCCGATACCACGCCCAATACGACTTCTACGTATTGAAATTCACCTACCTCCTAAACTACTGGCGATCCCATTCTAAAACTTCTAAAATAAAATAAGTAAAAAGATAAAATAAGTATACTTTAACCTCTGTTTTGTTATAAAAATAAACAAAATTCACCTGGTCCAAGTTATTTAAATAACGAGCTGAAATGGAAAACATTACCATAGGAAAACATTTTTACCATAGGAAAACATTTTATTTATCCAAATCTAATTTCAAAATTGAAAAGATCAGTGGATTTTCTATACAAATCAACATGTTTAATGCTTTTAAATTTGTTTTTTAATCTCAGAATCTGCTTCCTAAAAAACCTTTTATCAATTTCGTTGATTATTCAGAAGCCCATAACTCGGCAACTAAAACTCATAGAAACCAAAACTTGTGTATTCATGTTCATATCCTCTAGAAGTACCATTATGGACAATAGATATTTTCCCGTACTTTCAGTCACTGAATTTTCCTGAATTTTCCTGAATCGTGTGGTGGGGGGAATTCATGAAAGTACGGGAACGCTCTCATTGCATTTCCTGAAAATTGACAACCAAAAGTGTCAGTTTTCGGTTTTTGGAAGAACAATTGTGATTATAGAGTCATCCTAAGCGGTGATAAATTATCGCCACAAAAATATTCGACCTCAATTTATTTTAATATTTAATTATTTCTTGTTTATGTCTTTGCTTGCCTTACTCAAAATTTGATTCAAAAGTAAACGGAGTTTATATGGTTCGCCAAATGCTATCAAAGGTCTCAGATTGAAATTCTTAAACAAATTAAATTGTCTTGATAATTTATGGGATACAAGCTCTCCTTGGACAAACAAGAAAACTTTGACATGACATTCCATTTCCGGTAACAAGACCAGCTTGAAAGTTCTTTCTTTCTAACTGCAACTAGTTTTTACGTCGTATACTCAACTCTTTCCATTCATTGACTTCGGAGCCAAAAGAAAAACTTGCATATTCCAAAAAACTAGAGCAACGGTGCACACGTACATACTTCTATCACAATCGCCTTGGGACAGTTTCATAGATTCAAAGGATGAAAGATCTCAATGCTTGTTGCATTGGCACGATTTCAAGGCTAGAAGCACTTTTTGGCCAGTCCTCTAGGCGTCTTCGGGATTTTTCCACATTCGTAGTCGGTCGAGGCAAAGTATGTATGTTATTAATCCTTTTCATGGAAAAGAGTTCTTATCACTGCCAGCCTCAAAGTATTTGTCCTACTTGTCCAGTCATTTCATAGATGGACTTTTAATTGCATTGTTAATTAGGTAGGCGATTCTTCAGAGAACTTTGCTTGGATGAGTTGTAGGACGTCAGTTGTTATGATGATGCTGGTATCTTTGTATTATGTGGTTGTAGTGAACCGAATGCTGTGGCCTAATGGTATGTGGATAAGTGATTTGGCTTGAGAGTAGCTGCTCTATGTTGTTGGTGGTAGAAGTGAATTGATTGAGTAATGGTTTGTGAATTAGTGGATAGACATTAGCATAGCTGGTAGATTGACTCAATGGGGAAACTGCCAAAAATTTTAGATTCATATGGTTTAGTGCTAATCATCCGAAAAACGTTTTAAATTTTCAAAATTCAAATAATAACTTTAAAATAGCTTTAGTTTAGTGAGCAAATTTTCAAGATTCAAGAAACACAAAATGCCATAACCGGCAGTTCTATCCCAGTTTTTCAACCAAACTGTTTTTAAATCTTGGCTTAGAGTAAACTTGAGCTACTGCGTGAATTTCGTTAAAATCTGGTGACTGCATAGTAATTTGTAGGGGGAAAAAAATATTTTTTCTCAGCAGTTAAAAAAAATTCAACATAAAATCACTGCTCTAGGGTCGCTTACATTTCCAAATCACTTCTACCAAATTTTTAAGATCAGTACATACTGTGAATTTTATATTGATCTGATTCTTGAGTCGTGAGTAGAGATTCCGATCCCGGAATAGTTTTTCATTCCCGAGATTACGGGATTAAGGGGGTATTCTGGTCTAGAAATTTGATCAAATCGATTTTTGTTTGTTTGTGTATTTTAAAAGTTTAGACCTTTAAGAATAAGCCTTTAAAAGGATTTTCGGAAATTCGAATTATTTTTGGAGTTGCAACTATTTTTGTGACACGCCAACTAAACCAACAAACGCGATCAACAACGAATTAACCGCTCCCAGCTACGAGCTTCTCAAGGTTCTAAAGAAGTTCGAACTGCTCGTATGGCTAAAAGAGCTCTCGAAGATCTCGCTTTTGTTGTTAAAGAAGAAACATTGCATGAGGCGGGGATCTCTGATTAAAAAAATCGAAGTATAATATACCATTAAACGACTCAGACTGCCCGAAACGAGACTCCAAGTTTTAAACGCGTTTTTCTCGAAACTACTTGTTTGGATACGGTTGCCAAAATATCTCAAGTTGTAATGGTCCGATTTACGTGATATTATGCACAAACCCTCCTAACACTATTAGTTTATATTTGACGTAGGGATTTTTCAAATTTTTTTTTCTACTAATTATAAAAAATTCCCAAAGTTGAAAAAATGAGGCAAAGAAAAAACGAATTTTTTTACATGGACGCCATTTTGTGAAAAAAAAGTGTTTTCAAATCGCCTAAATCAGACGAATTTCACATTCTTCTTTTTACAGAATACACCAAAAATTTATGTTTCAGATCTCCAGGAAGGTTGAAATCATGTCAACCATGAGACAAATTTTTTTTTGAGCCTTCACTTCGCTGGCCTGTATCTACATCAATTTTATTTTTTTTTTATTTTTTGAATACATTTTTGTTCTTTCAAAATGTTAATAAAAAACTGATTAATAAAATATATAGCAATAATGTTTATGGTTTTTTTTTATTGCGTCCGTAAAATCACCTGAAAATCGAGCTTCTAGACCAGAATACTGCCTTAAGAAAAAGAAAAATAACACAACAAAATAAGCCAAATTTTTAATAAACAGATTATATTATGTGGAATCATTTCAAAACTACAACAAAAAGTAAGGTCGAAACTGTGTATAAAATATTTTACAGCATAATTATAAATTTATATAACTGATGCAAAAAAAAAACAATAACTGTAATTATCCAAGACGTTGACAGTATGAAGACAAATATTTAAAATTACAACCACTAGAAATTACAACAACAAAATCGAGCTACAGAATAAAGAAACATATAAAAAATTCTGCCAAAGTTCATTGGTTTTTTCGGAAGTAACATTGAAGCAATAGCAAAGAATCCAAAGTATCGTCTCAAAGCCTGCTTCTAAATTTATTCCCAACGTTAGACGCCGCGGAAAAAGCTCACTCTGATTCGAGACTTGGTGGGACGGTCAGTAAATATTGGTTCGCCTGCTTCAAATTATGTCCACAAGTGCTACCACTTTCGGAAATACCCATTTCTTTTGCAATGGTTTTAATTAAATAAGTTTCTTGCGACATTTCACGATTAATTATTTTCATGTGGGAAATAGATATTGGCCGAGCCCAGGCGAGATCTGGCGAGCCCGAGTGTGTGGACGGTCTAGACGAGCGACTTTGACAGGGCTCGCCGGCGCTCGTGCCACATCCGATCGGAATGGATGTTGAGCACGAGTCAAAGCGATTTCGGACGAGCTGTCAAATGAAATCCACATGTTGGCGGTCTCATCTGACTCCGGCTCGCCTGGGCTCGGCCAATATCTATTTGGCGGATCATACTTTTGTAGCTCTTCAATTGACGGCTACCTTGTCTTGATTCAATATGGGCATCTACTGGGTTCTCCTCATTTCTTTGGCTACAAAGCAAAGGGCTCAGCATCTGGATCATTGAAGTAATATTTTTAATATTTACGTTGCTTGGTTTCAAAAATAGAGATTCTATTTCACTTAGTAAATTATGGAGCTCGGTACACTGACTCTCTTTTATTCGGTCCAATATTGCAATTTTCATAGCGTTGGCCAGAATGGACTGTTTTTCTCCTAACTGCCTAAATAAAAATCTTGACGAAGTATTAGCAGTGCATAAATTTGCAACTCTGCGACTTAAGCCCTCCACAGTCAATTTTACAGAGAGTAAAACTATAAAAATTTTCTAAATCAAATCAAACTCAGTTGCTTCTAGTCGAACTGGATATTGCATGTCTTTTAATGTCTTCTGTATACTATCTTTCAAAGTGGAAAACCGTTCGAGCATTGTCAAGAGATTTTTTTTTTACTCGAATTTTAAATAGCTTTAAAGATCGTTATCATTTTTCGTTGGAGATTTTATTAAATATAATACTACCTTACGAAATTTCTTTATGTAAACGCTGATGTCATAATCCTTTGTCAGATCTAACGTGTCTTATAGGCAACTGGGCTCAACGTAGAAAGCTAATTTAGGATCATCCAAATCTTCGCGCTCGTCGTCCAGGCCATCATCTGTTTCATCAACTCTTTAATCTGGAATGGACCTCCTATTATAGAGAACATTGCAAATTGCCAAGTGAATGCTACTCGCCAAACAAAAATGTTGCTCTGTATCAACCAGTCTGCTTACTTTTCGCATCACATTTGGCCCATCAGTTACGATGGCAACAAACATCAAACTCAGTCAGACGCTCTTTCAATATCTCTTAGCAGTTTGCAGCTGTCATTCACATCCTTAACGCACCAAGCTCTAGTAAGAATTTAATGAGTGGATGAACGTCAAACTGAACCGTTCAACTAAGATTCTAGCCTGTCTTATCTCAATTTTTATTATTTCCTTTATCCTGTTTTCTTATCCCACAGTCTTATTTTTGATTGTTGTTGAGGATTTTGGTAAATCTGTGTACGCATCCGATAGTATTAATTCTTTCATATCATTTGAAGTAACGAATAGACTAAATGCGAAACAGTCCATACTTATTTATTTATAAACCCCTTTGTATTCTCTTGTTAACTGTTGCAGTGGTTTGTTTTGCTCCATTCTTTACGCATTTTGATGTGAGCCTGCATGCTTATGGCTTTCTCACAAATATGGATTCAATTTGCACTTTTCGAGTCTTGCCGTAATTTGATTGCCCATTAGGCTTGACTCCTGGCGCCGGAATCCCGGCCAATTTCTGGTGCCATCAATCCCTGTATTTTTGGGACCAGAAATTGACCAGGATCCCGAAACCCGGGAGCTCTCGCAAACACTAATTTTGGGTGTTAAAAATAGAGATAATTTGGTGAAGTTTTATCGTTCTTCTGCGAAAATGAATTTCAAAAATTTTTATTTGGCTGTGCTGACAAAACATGAAATTTATCGAAAAGTTGCCTGTTTTCTTGACAAGCATATTTTTTAGGATGGCCCTATATTTGATGGTTTTCTATTTAGGTACTGACCGTTACTATAACGCTCTCCACATATTTACTAGCAATCACCTAAGTATATTTTTGGTGCTCATCAATGTACCCCGCGTATTTCGTAGTAATCTGATGGCTCTGTGCTAAATTGTAACAGTTTTAAATTCCACAAAATTCTTTACCTCCTTTTAGGCACTTAGCGCTCGCATGTAGCTGAAAATTTCCAAAACATTGTCATAAAGAAGTTTAAAATATATCTAATTTTTCTTATATAAATTTGTTTTATGCAAATATTTATTTTCAGCTAATATATGGGGGTATCTATAAATTCACTAAAATGGCCGCTGTCGCCAAAGGGTTAAATTTATTTTCTTGCTACTCAAAAATACTTACAACTAGGAATCCCACTGGAAAATCGCGTTAGATAATCAAATTTTTTCCCTGCGAAGAATAAACCCAGGTAGGCAGTTGCAGTTTCCCATGCAGTTGCATGCATCTCGAGGAAAAAGCCTTGAATTCAAATTCTATTCTATTTCAATGATCAAACCAGTTTCGGACTTATCAAAACTGAACTCCACTAGATATAAGATTGCTACTTCCATCTTGTTATCCATCCTGCTGTCTTCAAAATGCAAAGATTTTTCAATCCCCGATAAAAATGGATATTACGGAAATGCAACCTTGGAAAATCGGAAACTACATTTCTTAGTGTTGACGACACTCAGTCTCCGCTCTACATGACTTCGACTTAAACTGAATGTCAGCGAAAATTTATGCGAAAACTGAACTTTATAAATTCAATTTAACTTGGACTATGGACTATGCTGTCTACAAGAAGACACAGTTTTCCTTGTGCTGAAGTTATGGGAAACGGTGTGAATGCGATAGAACGAAGCCATGTTTCGGAAATGTTTTTGGTGTTCAAGGTAAGTTTATTGTTGTATGAATTATATACTTGTCATAGTTGAAGGATAACAAGTTACCGGCTTATGACTTTAAAATATTATTGTAGCTAGCGACGCAAAATTTGACAACAGAAAGTGTAAAATGTGGATTGCAAAGTCTAGGCAGATTATCAAAGATCCAATAAAATTAGAACGTTAAAAATTTGCTATTTTATTTAAATTAATAAAATTTGGCCTATGAATAATTGTGATTTCAAGTGGTGTTAAACTTTTGTATTAAAAGCAATGACGTTTCAAAGTGCTTTAGTTGTCCTTGAAAATGAAACAATAACTATTAACGTATTGAAAAAATAATACTCCAATCCAAACTATCCTTGAATAGTGTCGAAATTCAACCAATTCGCGAAAATAAATATTTTGATTTTATCATTGCCCTACTTATTTGCGAGTGCCACTAAGCGAAATGCATAGGCTAGTTGAATGCCATTGATGTATATTGCTTTGTTTTGTGTGTTTTATTGACCATATGATATGTACATGCATTGGTGCTATGCTTGCATTGGGAATTCAATGCACAAAATGACGAGTGAAGTGCATCCGACCGAAATTGAATTGATGGAAATATGTTTTGAAAGTACAATTAGCAAAAAGCATCGGAGTTGGCATACTTGGAGCGTTGATGAGACTGACATCCGATCATTAAATTTTATTTCATATATTTTTGTGAAAATAATCAAAATGAATACACAAAAAACCTTAGTGCATCAGAAGCGCTAGAAACACTAATGCTCGAAGAACAGTAGAGGATTTGTGCAGATTTTGAGTGTCTATTCTACCACTAGCTACTTAAGGACACCCTAAGTAATAATAGACACTAAGCCGATTTAATTTCGATGACTTCATCGAAAATTACAGCGATAGAAAGGTGTTTGGGGCTGCCATCCAAAAAATGTCCAGACTTTAGAAAATTTAAACATTGGTAGGGTTTGCAGTGGTTGGACCAAATGTGACCTGAACTATAGAGCGGACTAAGTGAATTTTGTCCTAAGGTGTTTACATCGACCTGACCTAAAATTTGGTCAGGACGAATTTAGTCCTTGTTTATATATATGTGACAGCTGTCATTTAGTTTAATTTTAGTTCATACACTGTAATTATCTTTTCATTTGCCTCCCAAACATGATTATTTAAATGATTTTGAGTCAGGCGAGAGGGTTGCGAGCTTAAATTCAACGTACTTATATTATTAATAGTGGAGCAAAAATCAAAGCTCAGGTCGAGTGTGTTACGACTTATTTTAGGTCAGGTCGTTTGAAATTGTGTACTGGTCTATCGCTTGGATCAGGTGCTAATTGTTAACAGCAGGTGTACTACATAGTTTAGACTTAACGGATTTAACGTTTGCTGTACTTATTGGGTCTGCTGTACTTATTTTCTTTACATATTTTTAAATGTTTATGTAAGCATTTATTGGTACAGAAATAACATAAACACCTCGTGTTGGCAGCCCTTTGCTAGCACCGAAGCCAAAAGTATGTCAAACTTACCCCACGTTAAAGTCAACCTATTCTTCGTATTGATCCGATGACTGCATTGGAAGTTATAGGGATACAAAGAAATTTAGGGTTACCACCCGTAAAAGTTTTCAAATTTTCTAGATCGTTATATTTGTTGTTTATTTTCACTACAAGATCACTACGATTTGAACATTTTATGATAAAATCGCTCACTAAAGATATGCCGAAAAAGCAAAACCAACCATAGCTGGATACCCTATCATTGTTTTTCCAACTAGATTTTTGTTGAGTATTGTCTACAATAAGTTCAATTTGCCATCTAAATTTCGCTATGATTTCATGACCGGACTGGAAGCTATAGGGCAAAGAGCTTTATTTTCCTGGCCGTATTTTCAAAATTGAAGGCACAAAAGAAACAACTGGCTTGACAACGAATGCCAAGATGCGCTGAAAAAGAAAAATCAGGCATATAAACAGTTCCTTGAAAGGAACACCAGGAAGAAGAGAGGAAAATATGAAAATCTCCGACGAGTAGCAAATAAGATCATTAGATGTAAGAAACGAAAATATTATGACGAGCAATTAAAGAGCATTGACGAAAATCTGGCGAGCAATAAAACTAGGCAAGCTTACAAGGTAGTGAAATGTTTAAGATGCGGATACCAGGCCAAGACTACAATCTGTAAAGACGAAATCGGTAATATCATCGCCGAAGATAGCCAGATTAAGGAGAAGTGGGCCTGCTAATTCAAAGAACTCCTTAATCCTGCACATGGCTCAATAATATCAGAGCCGAAAGACGTCTCTGACGAAGTCCCGACCGCACCTCCAACGCTGGAAGAAGTCAATGTTGCCATAAAAAGCCAGAAAAACAATAAAGCACCGGGCATTGACGAGATTCCGGTTGAACTAATCAAATTCGGTGGAAGCTGCCCTATAAAAACCATCCACAAATTGAAAAAATACCGCAGGAGTAGTGCAAATCCATGATATACCCTATCCACAAAAAGAAGTCAAACCTCGGTGCGAAAACTACAGAGGCATATCGTTACTTTGTACGTCCTATAAGATACTGACGAAAATATTAAAAAATAAAATAAATGTATACGCTGAAAAGGTCTTTGGGGAGTACCAAGGAGGCTTTAGGTCTGGTCGATCAACTACGGATCAGCTCTTTACAGTCAAACAAGTGCTCGAAAAATGCTCGGAATTTAACATCGACGTCCACCAGATTTTCGTGAACTTTAAACAAGCATATGACAGTATTGACCGAAACATACTGTACAAAATAATGCTATACTTCGGCATCGCGGCAAAACTAGTCCGGCTGAACAAAATGACGATGAAGTCGACAGCATCGTTAGTCAGAATCAACAACAGTCTGACTGACCCCTTTGGCACAAATGTCGGACTAAAGCAAGGCGATGGTTTGGCTCCCCTGCTGTTCAACCTAGCACTAGAGTACATGATAAGGAAGATTCCTGTCGACACAGGGGGTACGCTTCTGTATAAGTCGAACCAATTAGTGGCCTACGCGGATGATATAAAACATCTTGTCACGTTCCTTCACATCCGCCATAGAACTCCTGTTGAAACTTGATCAAGAAGTAAGCCTGAAGATCAATCAGACGAAAACAAAAATCCTGACGCAAACAAGAAAGAAGACCTCCATTAGACGAAATATAATTCTGGGCGAATATAATTAGAGAATGTGGACGAATTTATATACTTAAGTCGAAATTGACAACGAAAGGCAGTGAAACTGATGAAATTAAACGGAGAATACAGCTCGCTAATAAAACTTTCTACTCCGTTCTGGCCCTACTGAAGACCAGATGCATAGACAGGAAGACAAAGCTCCAAGTCTACAAATCAATAATCAGACCTGTGTTGTGCTACGAATGTGAAACTTGGACCCTTATCCAAGCATCCGCAAATATGTTGAACGCCTTCGAAAGACGGGTCTTCAGGCGTATAATTGGAGCTAAACAAGAGTGGGGCCAATGGCGGACAAGGTACAACCACGAGTTGTACGAGGTTTTTGACGAGTCAGAGGTTGCTACAATAATCAAACTGCGGAAGCTGCAATGGGCTGCTCACGTGCAACGAATGGACGAGCATCGAGTTACTAAGAAGGTATTCGACGGAAGGGCCGGGGGTGGAAGACCAGAGCGAAAACCCAGAAAATGCTGGTCTGACTCTGTCGACCAAGACTGCTCGGTTTTTGAAATTGGAGGACGCGGTCATTGGACCGTGACAACTGGAGGTGTCACCTGCGAGAAACCAAGGCTCGAGAGGAGCTGTAGTGCTAAGACGACGACGAAAATTACCATAGCTGGCAGCTCCAATCGAGTTTCTCAACTAAATTTCTATAAAACATGGTTCAAAGTAGGATTCAGGTACTGTGTGAATTTCGCCAAAATTGGCTGACTGATTCAGAATTTATAGGGCCAAAAGAAGTTATTTGTCTTATCAATTTTTCAAGATGACACCACTGGCACAGAATGGCCCAAATTACAAAATCGCTTCTATCAGAACTGGTCCTGCACTGAAAGAAAAACTCTTGGTTGGTTCAACTATTTTTATTAGTACTGCAACGATTCATTCAAAATCGTTAAACGAACTAAGGAAAATAGTTATTTTTACTATGTTAATATAGTTAATTTAACGATATATAAGTAGTTGAATCTGGCTATACAAAAAATATCGCAACGTTCATGAAATCAACTGTTTTAATTGTTTCATAACCACGAAAAATAGTTGATCAATAGAAAAATATTCATCAATTCACTCAAAACTTCAACGTTTCGAATTATCAACAGTTTTTATGATACTTAAACTACTTTGCAATAGTTGATTTCAACAAACCTAATTCCGTGAGCAACTTTTTTGGAATTATTCTACGCAAAGTAGAATGGTTTCAACATTTGGACGTTTTTCATGCTCCGAGTGAAATTTTTTGTTTGTTTATCAACCACGTGTCATGGTGCATAAAAGTAATCAACCATTTTCTTATGGTTGTTTTATCTATAGCCCTAGTTGATGCAAAAACAACTAAGGAAAATTGTTGATTTAACTAAGATTTTTCTTTCAGTGTGCTTCAGACCATTAAATTCTGTAAATTTCAACTGTATCTGATTATTGGGTCGTGAGCTCCCGCGAACAGAAATTTTTGATGCTAAAAATCTAGGCAAATCGGGGAAGGGTTACTGTTATTGCTCGTTGTAAAATTTCAAATGTTTTACTTTGGCTCTGTAGGCAAAGCATCCAATAAGCGACAATTTTTCAGTAGAGTCGATTATTTGAAGGTTTTCACTTTCAGCTCCTGCCCTGGCTGCGATTGCCAAGACAGTCATCAGAAGCAACACAAATTTACAAATTAATAAAATCAATATGTCCTGAAAGTTTCATAACGATTTGATTGTTTTATCAAAAGCTATCGCATTTAAAAAATTTTCAAATTTTCCCGATCTCTTTTTAGGCATCTGGCGCACACATAGGGCTAAAAAATACTAAAACATTATCCGATTCACATTTAAAACACGCTCAAAATCGGATGGCGCGTTCCCGAGGAATAGTCACTGAATTTTATATATATATATATATATATATATATATATATATATATATATATATATATATATATATATATATATATATATATATATATTTATATATATATATATATATATATATATATATATATATATCTATATATATCTATATATAGATGTATATATATATATATATATATATATATATATATATATATATATATATATATATATATATATATATATATATATATATATATATATATATATATATATATATTCAAGTTTCCAAATTGACTACTTGGCTTTTCTCAGAAAAGAAAAAGTCATGCTTTGAAAATCGAAATACAACAGAACATTAACCTCTCAGCATATCCTACATTTGTTACACGACAAGCTAGGTTGACTGTTGTAGGCAGCTTTTCACGTTGCACGACATGTTTTATGTCAAACTATCTAATAATTAATTCAAATTTTAAAAAAATGTGCCATTCCAACAACATG
This sequence comes from Nemotelus nigrinus, assembly GCA_947369275.1. Classification (NCBI taxonomy): domain Eukaryota; kingdom Metazoa; phylum Arthropoda; class Insecta; order Diptera; family Stratiomyidae; genus Nemotelus; species Nemotelus nigrinus. The sequence continues at coordinate 53,593,239 of OX376374.1, read as the reverse complement.
AATTGACGAAAAGGTATTTATGTTCTTCTGTCAGCTTCCTAAACAAGGCCATTTGCATAGTTTGTAAGTTGAGTGCTTCACAAGCTTCTGTTTTTAATTTCATGTTACGAACAATTGCAAGTACCTACTTTTGGTAGTTGAGCTTCAAAGAGCAAACGTATTCGGAACTTTTGAAGTACATGAATTACTTTTTTTTTTAACAAGTGTAGCAAAAGGGAGCTTTTTGTTTGTTGGAAAGTTACTTTGTTTTCAACAGTTATGTGAGAAAAATTCGCGGAAATATGCACTAGCAAAAGAAGGGGTGATTTTTTTCTGAATTTTTGTTGGCTAAACTTTTATAGACATTCATTATTTTTCTGAAAAAAATTGAGATCCTGTAATAATGGAAGATTTTGTGTGTTGTGCTTCTTTCGAATCAAAGGTTAGAAAAATGGGCAAAGCTTTCAAAAATGTGATGATGTGAAAAATAATATATTTTCTTATTAAATTATTCATTGTTTTTGTGCTTCAATAGGATTTTACATATTATGAATGTGTATAGATTTAAATAATAAAAGTGATGTATTCTAAAATTTGGGATATGCTATATATTTATTTTCGCTATTAATTTAATTTGTTTTGGTTTTAATTAACTTCTGTGCTTGCACGAATATTTCGAGAAAATTTATTAAGGATCCTATCTCGTTTTGTTATATTTGTCGTGAACTGACTTTCAAAAATTAAAGGTGAAATATTTCTGATCTTATTGTGAAATGTTAACACGAGTATTTTAGTTTTGGGGTGGCTAATCAAGCAAATCTTGGGCCCCACATATTTGTTGCATAACATGTGTAGAAAATTTACCTAATTGGAAGAGAGGATCATGTCATATGCCGTTTGCTATTTCCATGATATGAGCTGAGCCTAGGGATCATGTTCCAGACTGATATTTTTGTCTTACTAGTCCGGGGAAATCTAACTTGGTGCTTCGGAAAAATTAAGGTAAAGCTGAATTTTGCTGAGAACCTTGGTACTATCATGTCGAACAAAATGTCAAAAGTTTCCATCGATCCGAATGCTGCGTCACTTTTTATACGGGGTCAAAAGTCACCAAAAGTTACCTTTCCTAAATATCTCAGTAAGGGTCACGTCTTCAGAAAAACCATGTGTGACAAATTTATAGCTTACAAAATTTCCAACAAAAAAAATTCTATAACTTTTTCCTGTAACCAGAACCATTTTTGAGATATATTGATCCAAACATTTGTTACTAACATCATCCTTTTTCTCACGGCATGCTAATATTATCCGATTTTGATTACGACTTGGAATGTTTGTGAATTTGTTTTTCTATGTTTAAGAGGCGTATAAAAAAAACATGTGAACAAACTTATCTACGAGACTCCAGGATAGGTGGAAAAGTGTGCTCCGAAAAGTTCCCAACACCAACCAGGTGAAAATAGGTTTTATTTCAGTTTAATATTTTATAAGGGTTCCACCCTTACAAGCCTTGATCTCTCCAGCTTCACAAACCATCAAATATAACAGAAACTTACTTGCAGCCAATTCGAAATACTTATACAAGTGGTCGCATCAACTTGTTCCTTTTTTGTTTTAACAAAAAAAAATTTGCACCCAATTCGAAATACGTATGTCAGTTGACGCGCCACCCAAATGTTCATCTTTGCATCTCATTATACATTCCCATTTGCCGCCATCACTGATAATTTAGCTGCAAGTGCTAATTCCATTTTTTTTCCACCTTGGTAGATCTCAGCACGAACAATTTAATTAGATTCAGCACCAGTGTAACACCCCCAATTTTCCCGCGAGTCCCAATACTTGATACTTCATGTATTTAAATTTTCACTCTCTTTTCTTTTCCCATACATTTTTAACAAACTTTACACAAACGTTCAAACCCCTTTTGTTTTGTCTATTTGAACTTAACAAATCCAAAATTTAACTTTGTACTTTTTCAATAAAATCTTGCAACTTTCTTCACTCAATATTCAAGTCCGTCCACTGGCGCTGCTAATGTCTGACTCCCCTTTGTTTCAAACCAAAATTTTTCAACTTTCCGTTTTTTTCACAACCCCGTATCAACGGTCCGCTTTCTGACTCGTTTAGAGTCTCACCAACAATCCTTCACTGAGGCGACATTGTAAAGTCGACTCCGGGTTGGGGTCTAAACTAAACTACTTACTGGATCCACACTGCTCACTGGGTCCTTATAACAACAGGATCGACATAACAGCTGACCGAATGTAAATAGGTCATTCGGCCATCTGCATGGAATCAACGCCCATGGAGAAAGCAACCTATGAGAATTTGTGTCCAACCACAGAACTGCCAGGTAAGTTTGAAATGTCCAAGTGATAATAGCAGGATTGACAAATTTGTTGTTAGATCCCGAACTACGAAGGACTCTGTGGTCACCAGTTGCGCATCCAAAACTTAAACGTCAATTACCTCCAATGGATTCCATATGTTTAGCATCAAAAGATTTCGCCGGCAGCACATTGTCTTGGATCAATCAAGAATTCGCAACAATGAAAAAAATGGAAAACCACAACAAAGAGGAAAGGTATATGACGAATTTTCAATTGTTTCTCATATAGTTGAATGACGAGAGTTATGTTGCTAGTTCAATCCAGGGTGTGTTCAATGTGCATGCTATAGCTGCTCCAAAAGCATAGCATAGCATCACTTTAGCAAGTGTCAAAATCCGCAGTAGCTAGGTGAAGCAGCTATGGATATTGGACAGCCAAGAGCTGCTACGAATGTCTGCCTTTACACAGCTCAGCTCAATAAAAAATTTTTTTCCAGTTTTTTAACTGTAGTCTTTGTATTTACGTGGATCAGCTTACTATTCGCCTTGCACTTTGGAAATTGTTGAAACTTCTGAATTTTCACCATACAGCTGCAGAAACTATTAAAATTTTCCTAACATATTCAAAACTTTTCACTTATTCCCGGCTTTTGACACCATATTTGTAAAAAAGAGAGAGTAAGAAACCTTGAAAATTTCATGGTACACGAATGAGTTTACCCGGCCTGTTGCACGTTACACCCGCCTTCTAAAAACTCAAGATGAGTTGCGCTGTGTAAAAGCCTACTTCAAATTTGAGTTGAGTTGAAGAGTTCAAAGCCCGTATTGAGTTTATAATAGCACTATACTCAAGTCTATTGTTCATCTTCTTTGCCACCAAAGCCCGAAAACTGCTTTTAATTTCCATTTCTAATCTAAAGTGACGTTTGAACAGTATGTCAGCTGTATACACACGGCCATTTTATCTTAGCTACTTTCTTGCTATCCTCCAGACTGCGAGCAGCAAATAGCTGCTACCATAGCAGCTATTCCGGAACCTTGGACAGCCCGACTGTCAAATAGTATATATAGATCCTGTAATAATCCTGTAATAGGATATACTATAGCTATTTTGTGACATTGGACAGCCAGAGCTGCTGAAATAGCAGCTAAAAGCTGCTATAGCAAGAATATTGAACACACTCCCGATTCAGCGCCCGCACCTGAGCACGAAACGATCACAGCAGGAAGATAACCAATCCATAATTCAACCTTGAACACCACGTACACCTTAATACGCGATGTGATGATGATGATACAAATATGTTTATTTACATGGCTTAAATTTAATATATGTATAATTTGCTCATTGAAATGTTTTTTTTTATATTGTACCATTGCGAAATCCATCATCATGCAAATTTTAAATTATTACAAGAAGTCTTCTCGTGAACTCTTGTCGCGAGCCCCACCGAAGCGGGAAGATAAAGTCATTTGCAAAAAGAATAACTCAGCATACTCTTAAGGGGGTATTCCGGTCTAGAAATTTGATCAAATCGATGTTTTTTGTTTGCACATTTTCAAAGTTTAGACCTTTAAGCCTTTAAAAGGATTTTCAGAAATTCGAATTATTTTTGGAGTTACAGTTATTTTTGTGACACGCCAACTAAACCAATAAACGCGATCAACAACGAATTAACCGCTCCGAGCTACGAGCTTCTCAAGCTTCTAAAGAAGTTCGAACTGCTCGTATGGCTGAAAGAGCTCCCGAAAATCTCGCTTTCAAAGTTGAAGAATGAACATTGCATGAGACGGGGATCTCTAATTAAAAAATCGAAGTTTAACATACCATTAAACGACTCAGACTGCCCGAAACAAGACTCCAAGTTTTAAACGCGGTTTTCTCGAAACTACTTTTTTCGATACGTTTGACATAATATATGTAGTTGGAATGGACCGATTTACGTGAAATTTTGCACAAACTCTCTTTACACTATTAAATTTGGCCTGACGTAGGGATTTTTGAAATTTTTTTTTCTACTGCTTATTAAAAATTCCCAAAGTTGAAAAAATGAGGCAAAAAACGACTTTTTTTTACATGGACGCCATTTTGTGAAAAAAAAGTTTTTCAAATCGCCTACTCCAGACTAATTCTGCTTGATTTTTAATACAGAATTCACCAAAAATGTACGTTTCAGACCACCAGGAAGGTTGGAATCATGCCAAGTTTTTTTTAAGCGTTCACTTCGCCGGGCTGTATCTACATCAATTTTTATTTGTTTTTATTTTTTGAATACATTTTTGTATTTTCAAAATGTTAACAAAAAAACTGATAAAAAAATAGATACCAAAAGTGTTTATGGTTGCTTTTATTGCGTCCCTAAAATCATCTCAAAATCGAGCCTCTAGACCAGAATACTGCCTTAAGTTGTTGTGCTATTTGGAGCCATGTTTCAATGCACACGAAGAAGGAATTCAGATCGTGAAAATATGAAGAAAAAACCTGCTCTGTCGAAGATTGTTAAAAAAATTGTTAAGCTATTTTTCAGTTATGTCTTAATGAAAGCGTATATGGCAAATTACTATTTTGTTAGAAGCCGCTTAGTTTGCACTCACTGATACTTGACGCTTGTTCCGTTGGTTCTGAAATCAATGCTCTCTGGTAGTCTAAATCAATGATTCCCAAAGTGGTCTATATCGACCCCCAGGGGTCTATGACAACCTACAAGGGGTCTACGTCAGCGAAAAAAAACTTGGGGGTCCATGAAATGAAAATCGGGGTCCACGATAGTGGATCTCAACATACACTGATAGTATCTATTTACTTACATTATACTATCTTATAAAGACATATACATTATTTATAAAAGTACCTATGAAGTAAAAAATGTATGATATATGTTTATAAAATTGTGTAAGTTGTAGGATGTAGGCATTCGCTTTGTGGTCGCAATACATTTTGAACTTGTAAAAACCTGCACATAATGATATACCAGTATCATCTTGTTACAAGCACAAGCGCAGTGTCAGAGCAAAGACCTTAATTAATAAAGATGTCCTAATATAAATAATATGCATAGTAAAATGAATGGATTAATTCTTTAAGAATCTTCTCTTTCTTTAAGTAACAAATAAAACAACAATATTTTTGAAAGCTCAAAACACTCCTCGCGAACACACCATTCACACATGAAGAAAGTAACCTGACAGATTTTTTTGTTCTTATTGCTATGAAAATTAAATGCTTTAGAGAGAGAATCAAGTAAAAGTACTCTCATATTAAAGAGCTTTGTGGATTTTTTAAAAATCCACTTCAAAATTTAGCTAAACACAATTTTTGTAGGGGGTGAAACATCTTTGTAATTATTAATGTGTTTGCTCAGAGCTTCGCGAACTTGCAGTGACTTGTTCAATTCGTCACTGTATAAATACGAATGTGAGAAAAATAAGTTCATTCGTTTCCTGAATCTTGAAAACGAAAGTACTAAGAAAATATTTAAAAAAATATAAACTGGTAGTTTATCACACAAATTATAGTGAATCAGTGGTATTTTGTTTGAGAGTGCCAGAGAAAAGTAAGTACATAATTTTTTATTAAATTTTAGTTTTTTACTCGTAGTTAGCAAAAATAGATAAATAACGCCAATCATGACTTCAGTTATTAGTAGTTTAATATTCACACATACTTCTACATAATTCTCTATATTAAAATTAAAATTTTGTATTATTGCTAAAATGGAACCAGTAAATTTTTACACATGACACTCGAATGTACGTAGAAATAAATCGCATAACAATTTGTTATTATTATTCGTTGTATAATATTTTTTTTTACAGAATTTTTTGTCATGTTACTTTTAAATTTCCTTAAAGTTCCGTCATATCAAAACCTTAAGTAACATGCATAACATTCCTTTTGTTACATTCATTTATAATGGCTGTACGCCTATGCCTGCCATAAAATCTAAGACCATACGATTTAAATTTGACTTTGATTTTTTAATATACAGCTGCTGAACTTCATGTCTTATTTAAATAGATTAATTTTGCCCACAGATGACTGATGCCATGTCCGAATCTAAAAAGAAATGTAGAGAGTACAGCGTTGATTATTTGAAGCTTGGCTTCATTCCATCATTGTCGGACAAACAATTGCCTATGTGCCTTTTATGCAACAAAGTTTTGGGCAATGACGCTATGAAACCATCTAAGCTGCAGGATCATCTGAGAAGATTTGAAGATTTGAAATACTTCCAAACACTCAAAGATAAACTTCAGAAGAGACCCACGCTAGACAGAATCTTCGCTTCGATGTCACAAAGAAACGATGATGGTTTGCGGGCGTCTTATAATATCTCGCTACTTATAGCAAAATCCGGAAAACCGCATGCTATCAGAGAGAAGTTAATTTTGCCAGCCGTTGAAGAGGTTTTAAAAACTGTTTTACACAAACTTGCATCTGATATCATTAAAAGAATTCCCTTAAGCAACAATACTGTTGAAAAACGTATTGACGAAATGAGTTCTGATATTGAAAGCTTCTTGTATAATTATTTGCAAACAACCCATTTCTCTAAACAACTGGACGAGTCAACTTTACCTGGTAATGCAGCATTACTATTGGCATATGTTCGTTTTATTATGAATCAAGAAATCTACGAAGAACTGTTCTTTGCAAGAACTTTAACAACCGACACTAAAGGTGAATCAATGTTTCATGTTTTGAAGGACTACTTCATTGAAAAAGCAATCCCTTTATCAAATATAATATCAGTAGCTACAGATGGAGCACCTGCCATGGTTGGACGTTATCGTGGATTTATAAGCTATTTAAAACAAAATGTGTCAGGGGTGTTAACAATACATTGCGTTATCCACCGACAACATTTAATTGCTAAAAATTTGAGTGTTAGATTGCATGAATCTCTTCAATTAGTCATTGATGCAGTAAACTGAATCCGAAGCAACGCGTTGAATACGCGGTTATTTGCGCAGTCGTGTGAAGAAAATGACGAACACTTTCATTAATTACTCCTTCACACTGAAGTACGCTGGCTGTCGAAAGGCTCATGTTTGACAAGTTTTTTGCACTTTTTGAGACTATTTTAGAATTTTTGGATACTAAAGACAAAATTTTAAAAGATAATTTAAAGAAGTGGAAAACAGACATCGCCTATTTAACAGATTTGTTTACAAAATTTAATATGGTTAATTTACAGTTACAAGGCGACAGTATAAATTTGATTAAAACAAAGTTCATCTTATCAGCGTTTCTTGCCAGAGTTAAACTAATGAAGCAAAATATTGAACGGGGCGAATTTTCCCAGTTCCCCAATTTGTCACAGAAAAACTGCCAGGAAGACGACGTTTCAACCTACGTTCAACATTAAAATGCCTTCTATTCAGATTTTGAAACTAGGTTTGAGGACGTTTTGACTATGATAATACCACTGTGGATAATTAACCCATATGGTGACATAGAAGAAACGAATGTCATAATACAAGAGGAACTGACTGAACTAAGTACAAACGAAGAACCCCGTGTTATGGAATATAGCGAGGAAATTTTTAGTATCCTTTCCATCGTCATACCTAGTGGAAAGGGGGTTCAGCGCTGTTATTTATCTCCTAACGAAAAAATGAAACCGTCTGGACATCATTAGCCGAGGAGATTTAAGATTAAACCTTACAAAATTGACGCCAAATGTTGATAATTTATTATTAAAGCATCAAGCTCATCCTTCTCACTAAAAACATTTACTTATTGCTTAGTTTATTTTATGTTTGTTTTATGTTACGTATATTTTATATAACAGATAAAAAAAATTATTTTGAGTAGTTTTAATTTAAATTCAATTAATAAATGTATAAGACTTGTGTTTTTACTTTAAGTTTTTAACACTAAACTTCACTACAGTTAGAAATTTACAAAAAATCAATATCAGGTAAGTAGGGGGTCTACCCAAAACCAAAAAACATGGCAAGCGGTCTACGACACAAAAAAGTTTGGGAGCCTCTGGTCTAAACAATACGCTACAATATTTGGTTTAGCATGTGCGAAAATAATTCGCATATAATTCATACTGGGGCCTGACTCATATACAAATTTTCACCAGGCATCTTTAGAAGGAGAGATCTTAAACCCATTAAATAAAATTCGATGTGAGAAATGTTCAAATTTGACCTAAAAAGTTGCATGCAGTGATGCACCAACATATAGTGAACACAAACAATATTTACATGAATCACTAACTGAACGTACTTTTTCCTGAAGGCAGCATACTTCAGGAATACTATTCTACGAGTACTTAGGACGGTAACCACAGGAAATGAAATGGGAAATGAGTCTCCGTTTCGAGGTGTCACGAAATCATTCCCATATTCACAGCGAACATGCATGACGAGTGACATGAAGACGAGAAGGCTAGAGAAAAAATTTCCCTCGAAAACGGATATTGAAATTTCACATCTGAAATTGTCAGCGGATTTGCGTAATCCGATGGGAAATTCAATATGCTAAAATTGAAAGGATTGAAGTGCTATGAAGTAAAGTGTTATATATTCTTAATATATTCTTATTTCCTTGATGTTGGTGTTGTAATATACTTGTCAAATACTATGTTCGATGTCGGTTGAATTGAATTAAATTTAGTAGACATTTAAATGTCTGTTCTAATGATAGTCGAACCATATTGTGTGTTAATTTCAGAAAAGGAGTATTTTAATAGCAAGTTTCAATTAAAATATTTTTTTTTTGTTGACTAGCAGTCAAAAGCATGAAAGGCGTAGCTAACCTTTTACATTCCTACACACATTTCATTCTTCAAAAGCTGTTTTCTGAAAGCAAAAACCTAGAAAGAACTTTTTTTTCAAAAAGGAGAAAATAAAGGATATCATTGTAGTTGAAATCTGAATAGATAACAAAGAAGAAAACTTTTTATTATCTTAAGGTAAAATTCTTTTTACGACTTCTAAGAATTTTGTCTTTCAGTTCTTTGATTCAGGCAGAACTGGAAAAGAAAATATTCTCCTTTTCGATAGAGTTGGCCCAAAGTTATCTTCAGAGCTGCAAATAAAACTGAGAAATGTTTTGGACATATTATCTATGTGCGTTCTATGATGTGCATTCGCGTGTTAATGTATTAAAGGCATATAAAAATATGAAAAAAATTCTATTGCTTTATCCGCTGCTAATGTACAATTTCCCCATTTCCTCGCAAGAGAAGACAGAGCAGCTGTCAATTTAAACAGAATTTAGCATGCTTAAAGTAATACTTTTCAAATTTTAGGCGGGTACAGAATAATAAATACAAATGTCCTTATGATGGTGTGTCCAATAAAAAGCTTTTCATATGCAAATTTCATTATGATCGCAACTGCGTTGCGCTATGATTTTCACTTCACAATTTGAGTAGAGCAATATAAACCAACAACAAGAACCCCAAGCCACCAAAAATCAACTGTTTCCGGAGCACGAATATCCAGCAAATGAATATATCAAACTGCGTCTAAACGACATTTTTCACCTTAAATGCCATCAACCAAACTATCAACACTATATCAAAAATTCTCCTATCAGCTTCCATTTCACCTCTTTCGAAAGTATACTTTGCATAATATATCCATTAATTTCAATTTTTTCGAAGGTATAGTCCTGCTTTCGTCCACTACGGAAACGACTAGATAAAGACTCCATATATCTTTTTCTTGGACATGACAATTTATTGCCTAATTTATAAAGTGGTCAGTGTTTTATTTTGCTGTTTGTTTCGTTTTATGTATCCTTTTTCCATTGTTAGTGGCCGTGGCGGCAAGTGGACAGTTTCAAACCAATCCGATAATTTTTCCTTTACCCGAGATTTTACCGAGCACTTTTATAGTGTCCGTCAGTCGGTCGCAAATTATTGTGGCTCGTGAATGAATGGGTTGGATTTGTATGCTCGTTTGTCAGTACTTTGTGGGGCAAATTGCAGTGTGGGAACATTGAAATGGTATTAAAGCGAAGCTATCACACTACTTTTATAGTTTGGTTAGTAAATCATCGAAAAGCCATTTCAAATTTAATATGTTTGAGTGCAAAATGAATTTTCATTGAGATAATTTCATTGTTTGGGGAATTTAATTGTAAATGAAGGTAACTCAATAAGGTTTTGGCTACTATGGCTTGATTAGATTGCTCCGAGGGACTTTTAAATTGAACATTGTTTAAAATCGAATTATTTATGCAAATTCAAACTTTCCGAGTTTCAGCGATAATGTCGTTAAAATGCCTGTGGACAAACCGTTATGTAATCTGCAATGCTGGAGTTTGATATTAATGGTTTGATTCTATTATGGTTATTTTGTAAGTTAGATAATTTTAATTGTACTGTATCGTGTGCATTTATTATGGCTTTTAGTTAGAAATATAAATTGAGGGAAATTGTAAATGATTTGATAGTACAACATAATGATTCTGTGGTAATTTTTTGCATATATAAAATAATTTCGCCAAATACTTTTGTTTTGAGCAAAGAAAGCTAGTTCTCTAGAATCTAATGTAACGACAAAAAAGTATGATTAACTAACTTGATTAAACTGATTAAATGATTAAATTGATAGAGTAACTCTCTTTACGTGTCTTAAAGTTACTAACCGAATTTCCTACACTTAATAAAAAATTGTAGTCACCGTCTCATTCAAACGCTTTGACCTCATTTTGTATTGAATATGAGTAACGTATACGATGCACATATCTTTTCATAGGACAGTAAGTGGAATTAATGATTTTAGTGCTTTATTTGTGGTCAAGCAGACATCAAATTAATCATCCAAGTCATCAAGAAGAACAAACTGACAAATGCATGGTAGTTTGGAATTAATCGATACTGAAATTGACAAGTTAACACGCAATAGTACTCTAATCGGTGAATAAATTTCCGCAGGAGAGGTCGATATCCATTTTTTTTGTTATTGGAATTTGAATTAGATTATAGATGATGAGTTCGGTCAAGGAGTACAAAAAGTGTATACCTAAAATATCAAAATAAGATAAGTAAATAAGAAAACTTATAGAAAGGTAGGCGGTTCGAAAAAGGTAACTGTGTGCAAGCATTAAGCGAGACAAGATATCAGTAAACAAACTATCAAACTATCTGAGATAGGACAACGAAACAAGTGAGTGGATCAAGCTTAATGGAATAAGCATATTTTGATAATATTGCTAAATAATATTGAAGATGATTTGCGAACGTGTTATTCACCAATCAAAAAATCTCGCTGATTAGATACAATTTAAATTTAAGCGCCCAGTGTGGGCAAACGTGACTTGTTTTAGCTAGACTCTTTCGATGATATCAGAAATTCAAATATTATCAAATTGAAATTCAAATATTTTCAAATAAATATGATCAAAATATGTTCAATTTAAATACAGAGGACGGAAAATATTTCGACAGCAAAATATCCGAAAATGCGATGATATTATTTATACGCTAATTGGCTTCTTTTTCCAAAAAAAAACCAAGGTGGACCGTTCACAAATTTGATATAAAAAGGAGGAAGGGAAAGTAAGGGATTCTGTTGGTGGCTATGGAGGTGGAATGACATGATTCGGAGCTATTTGTTAGAACCCATCATTTATAAATTCGTTCCTGATAAAGTAAAAGTAAATCAAATTAATTTAAGGAATCAGACGAAGAGTATCTAGTTTATTAGTTACTTTTGTGAAAAAGTGAAGAAAAATACGCATTAGTTTGGAAATCAAATGAAAGGCAAAAACTAGAATTGAGAAATGTGTAGGGGTGCTAAACGAGCAGTCGATTTTTTTTGGAAAAAGGAATAAGTTGTGGTAAACAGGAAGCGCAAATTCATCCAAATAGGCAAAAGAGAGTTTGTGAAATCTAAAAAGAGAAAAAACTTAGGAGAAAAACTTGTTTGCCACCCAATTTGTAAATTGTTAAAATACCGAATTCATTTAAAACGGTTACAAATCCGTTTTTATATTGCAGTCTATTAAAGCTACAATGCAAAGCGTTGGGGCTATTAAACATGGCGATGAAAGTTATAAAATATAGTGCCTACTCCTATGATTTTTTTTCTTATGCACAATGGTATCAGGTGCTATATTTTACCACAATCTATAAATCGACCATGTATTTAGTGCCGATAGTACATAAACTATGGTCCTAGGCACTATGCTTTTTCTTAGTGCTTTAATACCGATAATCGAGGGTTTCACGACATCTACAGAGCAATGCTGTGCTAAGCACTCAAATGTTAACTTTAGTGATCAAAAACTCAGGCAATTTCGATTTCACATACAAATAAACCTTACGAAATATAAGCTGAAAATGGAACGATGAGCGTTAGCTTTGATATAGCCCAGCCCCAGCCAGAGTTAGTTCACACCAATCCAATATTCAATTTAAAATAAAAATTATTAATCATGTAAGCGATGAATGTAATAAACGTAATAAGTAAATAATTCACAGATAATTGAAAATAAATACATATATAAGACAGGAAAATACTTGATTCAAGATTAAAATGCACATATTTTTTGTTTGATAATGAGTTAAATATGAATTTATTTATTTTAATTTTTTATTATTCAATAAAAAAAAATATATATGAAATTTTGAAAGGTATTTGTTTGAAATTTACATAAGAAATAAGTCGCAACTGTCTGCAAAGTAATATGATGACATGAATGATTTGGCTCCACTAAAATTTCTTTTGAAATTTTAACCCAAAAATTATGAATTTCGATTCGAATGGATTTCATTTTCCTTTTACAAAATTGTTATATATGTAGGGTCAAGCTGGACAATAATTTGACACCAGGTCCTGATGGCATTCTTAATGTTAAATCTTAAAATGTTGTGTTTTCTCTCTGCGTCCTATTTTCATCTATTTATTGAATCTTTCTCTGCCTCTCAGTATTTTTCGTAGTTTTTGGAAATATGCAATTGTCACACTCATTCATAGATAGAATTGTTATCAGCAATTATCGTCACATCACAAAACTTCGATATGCTGCTAAACTATTGGAAGCGATAATCAGTAACGTTGTGGTATTTCATATCAAATCAATATTATCTCTTTTCAAGATGGTTTCATAAAAAGCGAATTCACTACTACCAACATGCTGGAGTTCTCCCACACCGTTATTCCATCAATCGAGGCAGGACATCAGGTAGAATGTATTTATACTGACTTCACGAAGGCTTTTGACAAGCTGGATCAATCCATGTTGTTGTGTAAATTGTCTTCTTTTAACTTTTTACAGCTATTTATTGCCTGCATAGCTTCTTATCTGGAATACCGTACCCAATGTGTATCCGTCCGTGGCGCATTTTCATCAGAATTTGAAATTATATCTGATGTTCCTCAAGGAAGTCATTTAAGACCTCTACTATTTCGTTTTTATATGAATAAATCACAACCCATCTATCCTGAAACATTCTTCAATTTCACTCTATGCAGATGACGTCAAAATTTTTAAAAAAGAATCCAACATTCATGACTGCTTGTGTCTTCAAGCTAACTTTGAGAGATACTAGCAAATTAGTAATTAACATTGACAATTGTAGCGTTGTTTCGAACAAGCGTAAAATTAGTCCTTTAAGCTTTCAATACTCTTTGACTAGTATTCCCTTAAGATATTCTGACAAGATATTCAATTTAGGAGCACTTTTCAATAATGCCTTCACTTTTGATGATCATACTATCGCCATCTGAGTACAAGCTTCATCTACTCTACAATTTTTGAGGGGACAATCTAAGGAGTTTCATGACATACATCTAACTAAGATACTATTTTGTGGTTTAGTTAGACCGATGCTCGGGTATGCCTGTATAGTTTGAACGCCTTTCCAGCAGGTGTAAATTGACCGTATCGAGTCTATTCAGAAAAGATTTCTACGGTTTTGTTTACGTGAATTTGCTTGGTCAGATCCTCATTGCTTGCCTCCTTACATTAATCGACTTAGCACACGAAAGCAAAAGATAACATTTCAAACCCATCTTTGCTGCTAAGCTCATCACGGAAAGTATTTCATTTGAACACCTTTTAATTTTTTTCGCCTCAATACCAAGGGTCACACAATAAGATACGTCAAAATTTTATCTGTCCCTTGCTATCGGACAAACTACGTTTTCTATAACATATAAATCGTCCATATAATAAGGGTTCTTACCATAAATTCGACTTTAACATATGCCTACTATCTTTAAAAAATATCCACTCTGATGGATTTGTTTGTATGTTTTTCATCTTTTTTTAATGTAAATACCACTAGTCTGTATTAGACGAATTTAATAAATAAATGAAAATAAATAAATGAAATTACTGCAAATAAATTCTGCTCAAATTCAGATTCGAACCCGTGAACCCTTTCTCTAAGAATCGGCGCTCTATCCACTGGGCTAAATGAGTTTGTTGGTGAGTTTACGTTAATAACGTGTGCCGAGATTAGGTTCGTGGTAGCTGGGGCTATGTTACATAGGTCCTGCGACTACGATCCATAGCAAAAAAGCTCAAAATTTATGGTACTTTGTCTTTCAGCTATATTTTATAGCTCGGGGTACTATGCACATGGCTTATGCGACCATAACTTCTGCGTTATGTTACATAGGATTACGCGCTATGTGAATATTCTTCAGTGAACAATCATGTATTACAAACATTAGCCACATCTTGCAGCAATAATGATACGGAAGCTCTTACTTTCTATAGACGTAAACTGCAAACTACTTACACAAATTGGACAGTTAAATTGATAGATCTTCGTATTGTTTCAATTCTACTTTTTTTGAACATTTTTTGGAACTATTCTGAAAGTCCGAAAAATCATGAAAAAGCTAAATTTTATAATCTCGCTAGTTACACGGAATCGGATTCACTACATTGAATCAATAATTCAAAATTGAATGTTTCGCTAAAATAATCAAAAAGAATTTTGATTCCGTTGCTGATTATTTCCCTAGAACATTGTGTGTTCGTAACTCATAATATATTTCCCTAGAGCATAAAAAAAGTGGCACAAATAAACTTTTAATGTGAGTTTTTTTAGTACTATTCAATTTTTATTCTAATATTATTTTTTTGGTGTAATTTTTTTAAAGAATTTTTTTTCCTATTCAATAGAAAACGTTGATTTTATTAGTTGGATGACTTGGTTTTATGCATGATGACTCTGCACATTCACATCGAAGAATAAAGTATTTTCTGGTGAATTTGAAGTTCAACCTCTTAAAAGCTTAATTTTTGCGTGAAACTTTGCACATTCAAAGTAAGTGACTATTAAATACTATTGAATCATCTATATACCTAATCAATATCAATTGTCCTTATATTTTTTTGTCGTTAAATAAATGTTCTCCTCCTTTCGCGCCTGACTATATAAGCGAGCGTATTTTACGTAGTAATTGGTCCCCATTGGTCCCGAACAAATAAAATAATTCATAATATTAGAAATGCTATTTTTTAATGGTATCAGTTGTAGCATAAGCGAGAAATGTAGTTTTAAATTTTTTTTGGAGTTTGATTGCAACGAACACTTCTACCAACTAACGTAACTTGCGCCAGTAAGCTTGTAAGATTTAGAAAGTGTAAATTAACATAAAAACCAGTTAAAGTTTTCGTAATTATTTGAAAATGCCATTTTGCCCCACAAAACTTATTCAAACAATACGGCAGCTCTAATTCCTTTACTCAAACAAGCTTCCGGCGTCCAAAACATGCCATTCGACTTAATAACGTCTCAGGAAAAATACAGGCTATATTTCCTTAGTTTGCAAGTGTAAATAATATAAAAACCAAAAAATTGTTGCAAGTCAAGTAATTTATAGCACGCCACCACGTTCGCATTTAGAGTTACCCGAGAAAACGGCCTCTCATTAAAATGAGCATCGAGCAAGGCAGTTCCAATTAAGTTTCGAGTCATAAAAAATAAGCCACCCGGTTCGTGTTCGGCGGGCACAAGTGAAAACAGGTTACAGAATAAAGTTATTGAGTGGGCGGTAGGTTTCACGTGAAAATCGGAATGGTGTGAAAGTGATTATTCTTCAAAATATATGCTCACAATGTCGAGGGAACATGATTTGCATGAGTTATTAGTGTTTCAGGTAATAATTAAGAAAGTATGCAGGTGAATTTTTGATATTAGACTAAATATTTTTTTATATGTTTTGATGGTGTGCAAATTGTTTGTATCTTTTTATAGTATTGTCAGTCTTGTGATGAAAATAATGTAATTAGAATATTTAGTATATATGGTTATCTATATAGGGTTATCTTTAAATATTGAAATATATAGGGTTATCATTAAATTTTGAAGACTTTGAAGAATGGCATGAAACGTATCGTAAATGAAGTGGAATATTTTATACCTAAAAGTTTAAGAACACCAGAGCTCTATAATTCTTTCCATTACTAGTTTAGAATCATTATTTAAATCTCGGGTTGAAATCGCAAGATCATTTTTCATAAAACCAAAAACTTTCAAGAACGCATCCTCCATTCAAACTACAAAGAATCTTTGTTTTCATATAAGGTTAAATGCACACTTTAAAGACAACTATCTTTAGTGCATCTGAAAGAATCATGGTTGGTTGATTTAGTCCAGAACGGGCCAAGAAAGCCGTATAAATTATGACATATTGCATACTACAATGCATTGTTTTTTTGGTAAATGAAAAAACTGTCAAGACTGAAACGACTCGAATAAATAAAAGGGTTCTCGAAGAACTGCAAGGTAGCAGTTTGGAAGTTTTGGTGTTCAATAGTAAATGAAAAGTCTTAACAGGGAATCACAATCAAGATATAGCTCCTTGAGGCCAAAAATAATTCATTTAACAAATTCAAACAAACTTCTAAGACTTTAAGTTTATATTGGTCAAAAAATACAATTCTTATACATTAAAAAATAAAACTATAGCCTCCAGGACACCCTTCGGCCACTACATGCTCACTACTTCAGTAGATTGATTCTTATGTAGATTGACCTCATTATTGTGTGGTTCTTCTGAGATGCGGGTAGGTCACGTGTCTACCGTTGTTTGGAAATTTCAGAATCTCCATGGTGTTGTTTGGGTGTCTGTCAATTTTGTCGAATAGCCTCAGTGCCTTGTCGCGTTTATATTTGTCGATAGTCAAGTCCCAACAGGAATCGCTGTAATGCATTCGAGTAGAATGCATGAAGTAAACAATTTTAGCAATGCAGATGTATTGCTTGAAAGCTATTTCCACAAAGATCATGATGTACCTGTAGCTACACATATGTACATTGCTCACGAAACTAAAGGGAAGGCAGCCTGCTATGGGAAAAAAGCTTGCGATGAGGAATTTGTGATGGGTAATGACTGCTATATAGGTTAAACACAATACAGCGTTTTCTGCTGCGGCGAACGCAGCGTTCCACAGGGGGAGGCGTGAATGCCGCAGTTGAATTTGGTGAATCACAATGCAGCGACTATGTCGCTGTCAATGCAACCAAGGCACCAACCAAAATCATTTTTTTTCTTTTGTATTGCTAAATCCTGTTGTACGAGGGTTAGGTTGGCTTATCACAATACTCATCAGCCATCGCTTGTCTATTTCACCAGACCATTCAACCTAATTCAAACAGAGTTAATTCAACCTAATGGTGATGCCGACCTATGGTAGGTATCACCGCTAGCGGTGCGGCAAAATTAACAGCAAGCATATTGAACATATTCCAGGTCTTGTAAGGGTAAGCTCGGATGCCTGTAGAAGCATCCGTATGAAGAATGAAGGAGAAGTGGATGAGGAAAGATAAAGGGGAAATACAAATATACGCTGCTTGCCTCTCCAAAAAGCACTTTTTATAAAGTTATAAAGCTAAAAGCTCAACGTTCCCGCGTACAAACCTTTTCAGCCTAGGGCATCCAAAGTTGAAAAGAGATGAACAGGGTATGGATCTGAAATGCTTCAATGCATTGCTGTACATAAGTATTTTCAAATTTTCAATTGTTCTCGCAAGCCAAAATGAGCAGTAAAAGTGCGAAATTTGTTTAGGTCAAACGCCTTGTTCAATACTTGTATGAGGTTCGTTCCATTGTTCGTTTTGGAACTCGAAAATTTGAGAGCGGATAGTATTGGTTAGCAAGTTTGCTTCCTGTTTTAGTCTAGAGTCCTCTTTACCTCTAGCTCTTCTCTGGATTTGATTCCTCCTCCGTAAACGTATCTTGATTGACTTCTAGGGTTTGTAGGGATTTTGCTCGTCCGTTACCGGAATATTGACCGTGTTGTCCTCTTTTGCGTGGGTTATAGCGTCTTCTAAATCGCTGGCTGTTGCAGGTGTTTCAATGGTTTTCACTTCTGCCAGTGCGACTTGGAAAGCTTCCCATTCGGCGATGATCTTTCGTTTTGGTGGTTTATGGCAGTTCGTCGAGGACATTTATGTCCCCGTTTTGATAAATTCCCTGTGAAAACCCTATGCTAAGGATATTGCCGCTCAAAATGTGCTGGTTCATCGGGGATGTGCAGGTATGTTTGTGAGCTCACAGCTCTCCAATGGCATTTGTAGGCGTTGAGATCTCTCGCGAGGATGATTGTGCCTTTGTGCTTGCAGATAGATCTTCTTTTTTATGAGAGTGGTTTCTATATTCCTGAAGATGGGGGCTGCAATGGAATAATGTTCTTTTTCATAAGAATTGCGGTACTTCCTCCCCTGTCAGTCATTCTTTGTTCCTATACAGAGAATACGAAGAGGTTTCCCTGGTTTGAGGAATGTATCCTGCAAGAACATGATGTCAAGTTTGAAATCAACCAAAAATTGAATAGTCTCACCTTTTCTATTGAGCAGGGATTTCACATTTAATGTAAAAATAGAAATTTGATTAGAGGGTATAATCTGGATGTCCAGGAAGATCTGTCTCTCAAGTTTGAATTTAATGTTCCTCTCTTTGAATAGTCTTGCTAATGACAGCCACTCTTTTGATTGCCGGAGAATAATTGGAACTGGCTTGTCTTCACTGGGCGTATCTGCACAACTTTGAGATGTACACCTAAGTGTACCAAGTATTAACGATCAGACGACAACGTTTTTTGATCACTGATCGAATTTTTTAAAAAGTTTGTCTACGATCATTCGTACGATTCGTTCAAAAGCTTTTTTTACAGAATACGATCAGTCTTAGTTTCAAACAGACTATCCAATTTTCGTCTACATTTACACGGTCAGTTCAGTTGTTCAGTCTCACTGTATTTTTTCTATGTGAGATTAAATAATAACAAAAAATATCCTTTTTAAACCTATGGAAATCGGGAAATTTGACGAAAAATTTACACATACAATTTCTCAAAACTGATATGAGATGAAAAGGCCCACCGAAGCGGCGATTTTACCGAATCGTTTCGCGAGAGAAAAAGCGAGTCGGTTTAGTTGTGCATTACAAAACCGAGAGGCGGCCAAACCGCAGTGGGTGTTATCACAATGCTAACACCGCGACTCGATTGGCAAGTTACCCTGCCATATCCGATGACAACGACTGTCAATTTATGATGAGCCATCTGATGCGTGTGCGATTTCATGGCAATCCATATAATTTCAAAAATACCTCTGAACGGTGAGGACGTGTCCTTCATCTGTGCGTTGAATGCTCTTAAAAAGTTATTTGAAGTGGAGAATGAAGGAATTCTGCTGTTGATGGAAACTCCGCGTGTAAGATAAATCCCTTTTTTGATAAGCGGGTGAAATTTCAGGTGTAGGTGAAACTATTATATGATTTGCTGGGGTACGAAGGGAGATGGGGCAGAAGTCATTAAAAAAAAGTCTGCCGATCATTAAGAGGCAGTTTCACTTACTTATGCATAATTTTGAAAAAATACCTTTTTCAAAAATAACAAGTATTTAATTTTGTTTTTCAATCATCATTCGACTTTTTCGCAGTTTCGCATCATTTCATGCTCTGTAAACTTTTTTGATTACTCAACGAGATCTTAAGATAATAGCAGTATCCAAGTCCAAGTTGAAAAACCCTAGCGCATCAGAACCGCTAGAAATACTAATGTTCGAAGAACAGTAGAGGATTTGTGCAGATTTTTAGTGTATTGTTATATATTGTTGTTATACTGTTGTTATTGTCTTATATATTATATATTGTACGTATTGTCATATATATTGTATATTCGCGATCTGAATACTTAATGCTAGCATTTATTGATACCAAAATAATAAAAACACCTCCTGCTAGCAGTCCTATCTGCCTCACGTTGAAGTCAACCTGCTCTGCGAATTTCGTGTTGATCCGATCACTGCATTGAAAGTAATAGGGATACAAAAAATTTAGGGTTACCATTCGCAAGAGCTTTCAAACTTTCTAGATCTTAGTATTTGGTGTGTATTTTCACTACAAGACCACTACAATTTGAAAATTTTATGATAAAATCGCTTACTAAAGCTATTTAAAAAAAATACAAAAACAATCATAGCTGGCAACCCTATCATTGTTTTTCAAAAATAGATTTATACTGAATATTGTCTACAATAATTTAAATTTGTCATATGAATTTCGTTATGATACCATGACTGTACTGGAGGCTATAGGGCAAAGAGCTTTATTCAAATAAAATAACATTATATAAACAACTTGGTGCAGTTGAACCAATTTTTGACGATTCTAAAAGCATATAGATATATAAATTAGACGTTTTGCTTTTATATAATCTTTTAGTGCTTTTATATAATCGAAGTCGTTTGTCATAAATTATGCTTACCATAGAAGGGGGATGATGCAGATGAATAAGCTAATAAACTCGATTATAGGTTCAAGTAACAAACAATAAAATTTCCAAAGCTCGGAATATTTAAATATCGGTTGCTTATTTTATTGTAAATAGTTTGCTTATGAATAGAAAATGGAAGCACCTGTTGGTGCGATATTTTCGAAATTGTCCGGTGCTGGCAATCATGTGCTAGCACCATAGCTGCTTCACGTTGTGTTAAACTCACCCTATGAATTTCCTTTCGATTGAATGTCTGCGCTGTAAGTTATAGGAGTGAATTAAATTTTAGGGTTACCATTGCCCAAACTTTTTAAATTTTTGAAACGTAAATATTTGATGTTATTTGTCATTGCAGGATCATTCCCACTTGGAAATTTTATGACAACATCGCTCGATAAAGAAATGTCAATAAATTACAAAATTCATCATAGCCGGCAACCCTTTCACGGTTTTTCAACAAAATTTCTACAGAATTAGAAACACAACAAGATATGTTTTTCACATGAATTTCGTTTTGATTTCATCACTGCATCGGAAGTTATAGGGAAAAACCTTTATTTTCCTGAGCAAATTTACAATATTTAAGAGACAAAAATTGCCGTAGCTACCGTCCATATACTAATTTTTCAACCAAATTTCTCTGAAATCTATCTTAGAGTAAGGTTCACCTACTGCGTGAATTTTGTTAAATTCTGGTGGCTAAATCGGAAGCTATAGGCCAAAAACCAGTTTTTTTTCTCAGTGATTTTTCCAAATGACACCACTACCACAGTATTGCCCGTATTTAAAAATCGCTTCTATCAGACCTGGTCCTAGTTAATGCCAACATGTTCTGTAAATTTCATATTGATCGCATTATCCGATTGTCAGTTCTCGTGAACAGAAGTTTTGGGTGCTGAAAATAAAGGTAATTTGATCACGGGTTGCCGTTCTTGTTTACCGCGAAATTTTTGAAATTTTTATTTGACTTGGTGGACAAAAGTCAAAATTTATCAATAGTTTGAATTTATTTTCAAAAATCAAAAATTTTTCAGGAGACTCGATGATTTGAAGGATTTGTTTTCAGGAGCCTGCTGTAGCTACAGAGTTTCCCGCACAGTCTTGAAAGTCCACGTATGTTAAATTTTAGCTTACATCAATACGCTCTACAAATTTCACGACGATCCATTGTTTTTCTTAGAAGTTCTGACAAATCGAAATTTGAAAAAAAATCCTTGCCTACTTTTAGGCACTCAGCGCCTACACCTGGCTCAAAATTTTCAATTCTTTATCATAGACAAACTACAAACATAATAAGTTTTCATTCCTAGTACTCTTTTTTAACAAAAATTTACACTGCTTGGAAATATAGGTGTACCTGAAAATTCATTTAAATGCCCGCCGCCGCCAAAAAGTTTAAGATATCTTAATTCTATCAAGTCATGGACCTACCTGTTATATACATCTATGTTCTCCGAAAGTTTCAGCTCAATCAAATCGGCCACTCCAGAGATTATCTCTATTAACCGTTTTGCTGATATATATATATATATATATATATATATATATATATATATATATATATATATATATATATATATATATATATTATATATATATATATATATATATATATATATATGAAAATTTTCGGCGAAGCGATTTTAATACTAATGTTCTTCGAACATTAGTAAAAAGACACAAAGTACCCCGCCAAGCAACGCTGCAACGATCAAATACGTTTCACAATAAACATGTGCTTTGCCAAAGAGACTATTTTAACGAATGGCGATTTATGCAATATTGATTTTCTTAAAGCATTTTCTGAGCATTAAAATGGTAAGCGATAAGGTAGTTAACGCGGAATACTACTTTCGATACCATTTGGAGAGTAAAAAGAGTATCTTCGACACTTTTATGCAACCCAATACAGAGAATTTCGTTTGTTGCCAGTGAATGTTCGCTGCGCTTACTGTTTCTTGATGGGATTATACGCACGCCAACACACTCTCACCTATCAGCTAACACGGATACATACATTCTCACCTGTCGTTTGACCCCAGCGTGCCAAATTCGGAATTCGGAATTGGTTACGACTATTCCCAAAGTGAGCGAAAGAGATAGAAATATAAAAAGCACTTGAAATGAATACAACTTTTGACTGGGGTATTATCATAGGCGCGCCGTAGGGGGGGGCCAGGGGGGGCCGGGACCCCCCCAGACCCTAGGTTGGCCCCTCCCAGAAAAATAAATACTTCCAACAGCAGACACTTAAGTTTTCGCCTTTTAGGTTTTTGTGGTTACAGCAAGAGTTGAGTGGTGCAGAAGTGTAAGCCTATACCAAAGCATACACACTACTTATAACATAGAGACTGTGTTATTTGCGGTATTTGTTACGATATTATTTGACTTATTTCGAGAAATGGACGGCAATATTTAATTTCGACAAGTTAAACGTTAAGAAAAAAACGAAAAGCACCTCGCCAATCATCCTTTTTTTATTAAGATTATCTGTTCATTCCTACTAGGCAATATACAGGTATTTAGATAATAACACTTTTATAAACTGGCGTTTTATGCAATTATGTTTTTCACAAAACATAGTCTAAGTATTAAAATGGTAGGCAATAAGGTAATTAACGTAGAATACAATTTTCGACGTCATTTGGAGAATAAAAATGGCATCCCTGCCAATTTTATGCTATCTATGACCTACTTGGTTTACACTGAGGTTAAATGTGTGTGAATTTTATTATAATTTGATAAATGCATCGCATGACACAGCCGCCACATGGTTCTTATCATATTCATTAAACTTTTGTCAGACTACTCAAGACCAGTATATCCTATGAATTTTATCCAGTCGCGAGATACCGTAAACGCAAGTTCCAGGTGCTAAAAATATAAATAATTCGGTGCGATGTTTGTGCGATTGGGAATTTTACAAGTTTAGATTTGACTACATAAATATAGTATCAAATTCATCAATCATTTGCATTTTATTCTAACAGCCGTGTGAAAGATTTGTGTTTACGTACATATGGTACAAGGTTGCCCAGACATTATTTAAAAACGACAGAAACTTATTTTTTATGCCCATTGATGAGTCTTGTATTTTGTGATGATCTGATGACTCGGTGTGAAGTTATCACAATGCGAAATTTTCCATAGAGTTTCCATTATCGCCAAAAATACATCAAAATTTCAGCTCGACCAAACTTCGCGATCCGGATAAATTATCCGGATAGTAAAATTCATGCACAATGAGAAAACTCTAATAGTACTTGGAACATAGTAAATGATATGACAGTAAATGAATTATTTGGAAAAGGTTATCGACCTTACGACGTGTCTCAGTCGCCAAAGACGTGCTTTCAGAGGACATGATGAAAGTGTTGCCAGTGATAGCAGTGATTTTTTTTGAATTTTGTGCATTATTCGCGAAGCATGATTCAACTTTTGAAAATAATTTTAAAAACAAGGTTGCGAACTACTGTAGTGGCAAAACACAAAATGAATTAATGAAAATAATTTTTGAAATCGTTCGCGAGGACAATACAGCTGAAATAAAAGATTGCGGATTGATATCCATTATGGCAGACGCAACAAGGGTCGACTGAAGGAACTACTCTTCGTGGTTGTCAGATTTGCTAAAGAGCTAGCAGTCGAAGAAAGGTTCTCAAGCTTTGTAGACTTTTCAGGAGCTAGAAATGCCTCGTATGTAGCAGACATAATTTTGAGCCTGTTAGACAGCTACGGACTTAGCGAATTGCTTGTTGTTGGACAGTCTTATAATAGTGCTAGTGTCATGTCAGGACAAAAAAGTGGCGTACAAATCTAAATTAAGATGAAACACTCTGCAGCCACATTTGTACACTGTCTAGCTCATAAAATTATCCTGGTTGTGATGGACACATTTTTCACAATCGAAACGTGTACATCCTTTTTCAATGCCATCGAATCCCTTTACCTACACTTTTCGAAGCCAACACAACACAAATTGTTGAAGCAGCTTGAAGAGGCAGTTGGTCAAAACACAAGGCGTGGAATAAGAAGTTTAAGTTCTACTCGTTCGTCAATTTCACAATTGCAAATATGTGATCGATAGCTATGTGACTATGAAAGAGGCTTAAGAGAAAGAAATGAATGAGGGAAAATACAATGACTCAGTTTATTCATTGGGGATCTTTCATTCAATCAGTAATCCTAAATTTGCAGTAAATCTTTTCATCTTTCACTAGGTTCTTTTTATAACGAATATGTTAAGCACATATTTCCAAACTAAAAATGCAACTCTTAGGGATGGGATAAATCTTGTGAATGAAACACTACTAAGTGAGCGAGAAGACTTGTATGTAGTTTGGGAGAAAATTAAATCATTCGCAGAAAGGAACTGTCTGAATTTCATATTTACAAGAGGATCGCGAAAACGGAAAACAGCAAAAAGCACTAGTTTCAAAGGTTTTGCTGTTTTATCTAGCCTCGGATGCGCAGTTAGGGCTACAAAGATATTCCTGCAAACCAAATGGCTCGAAGAGAGTAAGTTACAGCACTTTTCATCTTGCCAAATTATTTTCGGTTTTTCTAGGTTTTCTAGGTAACAAATGTTTGAAGCAAGAAATCAATTTCTTCCTTCTAAGCTTAATATATTCCAATTTCTTCAAAGATATTTTGAAACTAGGCTATCCTCTTCATCAAGTATAAGTTCAAATTTGTTTAGCTTTTAAACGAAAAAATATTCTTACATTTCTAATTATTTCCATTTTATTCCCGTATAATTCATACAAGCTTTCTTTCTTAGCGGTCATTTATAATTCATGTGTAGTTCATACCTACCATTCACATTATATGCATGTGGTAGTAGCTCATACGTATTCACAGATAAGAAGTTTATTTGATAATGCATTATGCATCAGCAAATAATAAAGAATAAATCAACAAATATATAATGTATTAGTAGATTATATAAGTTGTATGAACAGTACGTATGCAAACAAAAACAAAATCATCGCATGTCTTGAACCTTTCAGTCCCTGGCCCCTGCCAGATTTTAGGCCACGGCCCGCCTATGGGTATTACTGTTCATTATTTTATGAGAAACATTTGAATATTTTTTAAGAATCTCTTTTGAAGTTTGAAAGAAACAAATTTAAAATCAATAGGAATTCGTTGCGAAAATTTTACTGAGTTCGAACAAATTTCTAACAAAGTGCGAACGAATCTGTAATAGGGAAATTGTTAAGAGTTTGTTACGAAATACATTGGAATTTGCAACAAATTCCGAACCTAATGCCGTTAATGCTTCATCTAGTAAAGTAAGTATTAAAACAGTACTTTAGTCGAACAACTGTTTTTCATGCATAAGTTCAAGTGCCTACAAAGTTTTTTGAAGTTGTGTTGTTTGTGGTGTTAACAGTGTCTATTTTAAAGGTCCGTAATGCTATTCAAATTTGTTATTCTCTTGTAACTTCTCCTTTTTGTATGCAGAAGCTGCTGTGCGAACATTTCCTTCAAGAAGACGGGACGAGATCGAAGGTTTTTTTTAAAAAAGGTTTTTTTTATAGCAGCAAAGACAAGCTTAGCAAACGGGCGAAAAAAAATTGTTATATAAAATTTATAATATGAAATAAAACAACAAATAAAAAAAATGTATATTGGAATTGAAAGTTATAAGTATTTTATTCAATGAATGTTATTAAAATGTATCCAAAAAGTATTGGAAGCATTCTCAAAGAACTATTTGAAACCTGCACAAAAATTTTCAAAAAATTCACAAAGAATTCGTAAAGAATTCGAAATGAATTCGTAAAGAATTCGCAAAGAATTCACAAAAAATTCGCAAGGAATTCCGAAAGAAATTGCAATGAATCTTAAAAAAAATGAACCATTGTACGAAAGCTTTTCAGGAGCTAAAGAGGGGAAAGTTTGAGCACTTTCGGCGTTTTTGTAACGTTTTACATATACCAGTCTTAAAGAATTCGTAACGAATAAGTTTGAGAATCCGAAACTTTTTTCTGAATTCGCCTCAATTTTCTGAAAGAATTCTCAACGAAATGCCGAATTTGGCACACTGGGACAGTATGCTTTTCTCACTTTTGCATGTGATATTGTGAACTTATTTTGGTTTTGTTTCTTGTTACGTGCCAGCTGATGGTAAATCCTTCACTCCCTGCCAATCTCTTCCATCAATAAATCACGTACTTTCAGGCCCCTGACTCATGATACAAGAAACACTAGAGATAGCGACACTAGAGTGACCATTTTATTCTCTCTCTGTGCATGACGTCACCGGGAGAGTTCGTCGCGCGGCATGTTCACAAGCATTGGTGTAAAATGTATGGGCGCTGGCGTAACTCATTTAAACAATCCGTGATTAAACCATGTTTTGCATACATTCTTGTACATAAAATCGTCACTTAAGGAATCATAATATGTACAGTTAAATTATGTGCTTAGTAGTACATGTAAAATGTATGCACAATTTATGCAAAATATGATTAAAGTATATTTCAAAAGATGTAGATTTGGAACAAAACGTAGGTATATTGTTTGTACATGTGAGAAAGTCAAAGTTCACTCTTCGAGATGTGGCTAAGCAACAATATTATTGTAAATAACACAATTTAATGATGCTTTTGATGATTTCAACTTCAAAAAAATAGGTTTTACTCATTTTAACTAATTTTATTTTCAATACAAAAACTCCATTGCTAGTTTAAGACTCCTCTAGGGTGAAATCAGGGAAATACCTTACTAAGTATGTATGAAATGTTTGTGCTGAGAAATGAAGAACGGCCAATATGAGGGATTGAATAACCCAAACTATGATTGGAGTACTTTACGTGGCTAACATAGCTCAAAAAATGTTGGTCGGTCTATAATTAGTAATTCATTTTTATATCTCTGGCGTTTTTTTGAAGTGCCTAAATTTTAAGTTTGAAAACTGGAAAACTTCTAACTCCTTATGGATTGTGGGATTTTCATCTCCTGAATCAATAACAATTGTATGGATTGAAAATCCACATGAACTTACAACATTTGTTAAATTAGCACCTTATTTTGTGTATTCCTTCAGCAATACGTTTGTGTATTCCATCAGCTACAATACGCCCTTATTTTGTGGTTCTACATATAAAGGCATAATATTTTGGTCGCTGGCAGGTTTCGAACAAGCCTTGAATCACATAATTTTCTGATGGAGTCAATTTCCATCTCATTGAATGAGAAAACAGATACCTTCAGAATGCAGCTGAGTTCAGACCTCCACATAATTTTTATCGCCGTAATAAGAAACCCTGATTGTATTTGGGCTTTTTAGTATCATCTTGAAGAGCTGTTATTGAAGAATTTGGAAAAGCTGTTAGCACATAATCTTTCAGCTCATAGACTTAATTTACGCTAGCTGATTTGTTTGCATTTTGCAATAGAATTATCTTTTCTAATTTTAAATGAAAGATGAGAATTGCATTTTTCTTCTTTGAATTTTTGGACTGCGATTTACACTCAGGATCATCATTGACTAACCTTTCCTTCAAATATATCCAGAGAAGACTATCAAGCATTTCGTGTTTCAAATCCTGAATTTAATGTTCGTTCTGGAAATATTTCAAAAACAATCATGCAATAGACAAGTTCCCATACCTTTTCGCTCCTTTTACACATCACAAAAATTTGCATCTGTTGGATACATATAAAATAGTTTTTTCTTCTGCCACAGTATTCTTCTTTTGACTTTCAGTACAGCAATAACACACAAATTACATTGCATTTTTTCATTTTTCACATATATACTCCTGTAAATAAAATCTACTATGATCTTAATAAGCTCATTGATAGTTTATAATATTCAAAAAATCCTGCAAAAGAAAACCATAGACAATTTTTCGTGCTTTTGTTTGTATTCCAATACCATTTAATGCATTTATTCATGAACCGAACTCTCCCGGTGACGTCACGCACAAGCAGCGAGCCGAGAGAGACATACGCGTGTCGTAATCTTATAGTTCTTTGATTCATGCCCCTGACTATACCGACTCGGTTTTCCGCTCGGGGATCGCTTTGGTAGAACCGCCGTGTCTGGCCTTATTCTGTTTGCCCTCCGTTTTAGTTTCAAGCTATTATTATTATTAACACACAGAAGTATCGGGGAGTCAACGTTCTGGGTTTGGTGTTTTTTTGCAAAACTACCAGAGTATCGTAAGAGGGACTCTACACGATCAATATGGATCGTGATATTTGGATCGCGATACTCATCACAATAACACAAATGCCTACACGTTCAATTCGATCACACGTCAGTACGACTGATAATCTCGTTTGGTGTAGACGTTTTCGAATTAATGTTTGCAAAGTGAGTGATATAAGCAAAACAAAAGCGTGCGTGGCAATTATATAAGCAATTGGTTTGAAAAAGAAAGCAATGGATGAAAGAGTGGCTTCGAAATCGTGAAAAATATTCTTATATAAATTTGTTGGTTAAGATGTGCCAACATAGAGAAACTGAAGACTTCAAAAACTACTTTAGGATGTCTGAGGAATGCTTCGATAATTTTCTGGAAATTTTGTCTCCATATATCTCGAAGCAGGACACAACAATGAGAAACTGTATATCAGCTAAAGAAAAACTAGCTTTGATAATACAGTATTTGGCGTCTGGAAGATCTTTCCAAAACCTTCGATTTTTGACTATAAAGTCCCCACAGTTGATTACCCAGGCTATAATGCATACTTCAACTGCAATAATACATGCGCTAGGAACCTACATAAAGGTAAAAAAAAACAATTATTTTGTGTTAATTGTACTTTGTTTATTACTTTTACACATATTTTAATTTGATTTAAATTGTTTTTATTAAATTACGGAGCTTTCTTACAAATAATTAACTGAGAAAGAAAACCGGTAAAAAAAGAGTCCAAATAGTCCGAGCAACAATCACTATGTGAAATTTCTGGAAGCTTCACATTAACACCAGTGTTCTCAAAAGATTTGATGACCTGTAAGGAATCGATGATGATATTGTGGCGCTTAAAATATCTTCCTCCATAGCTATACGTTCAATATTTATCGCAATCCAAATACATTGATTGATGGATTTCAAAATATCCGGATATTTTCGCGATTCGTATAGTGATCCATCAATACAGCACTCTACACGGTCAATACTTTGTATCGCGATCCAAATATCACAATCCATATTGATCGTGTAGGGTCCCTCTAAAAATGGTTTCAAAATAGTGATTAGTAATTGTAACCACTGGTCCCCAAAGAGATAAGCGAGATTGATTGTTGTCACTGATAACTAATGGAAACTTCTGAGCTTTATTAAAATTATGGTCCCGGTATGAAAAACTTAAGCATTTTGTGAGTTATTCTTAAAAGAAAGTTCTCAAGGAAGAAGTGTAAGAAGTTGATCTTGAGCAGCTTTTTGAAGTGACACTAGTGTGATGTGTGGCTCAAACATATACATAAATAGCAAACAATATAATTATAGAAGAAGAATACAGTTTGCGATAATTCCCGCTTCTAAAAATGAATAAAGAAAAGCAAGAAGCCCACGCTGGGCACGATATGTTAGAATAAGTACTTATCGGGTAAATCAATTTCAGGCTCATCTTTGAAAGGAAAATTATAAATAGGTGGCATTTGAATAAGTGAGAAAATTGGTGTATAAATTTGATTGCTTTAAATTTCCAATGCTCCTCAAATCTGTTTTCTTTAGTTATTTCCCATTCAAATTGCCCTCAAATTCAGTGATTTCCTGGGCCTGAGCTCAAGGTATACTTATGACTGTCTGCGTTTGTGTTGTCTGAAGAATCGATGTTATGTTATGTAGCAAAGGAACCAGAGTAAGACATAGTGAGTTTGTATAAAAAATAAATTGCCATTAAATTCTACAGCATTGTTTTGATATTGCCGCGAATAAAATATTTAAATATGAATATTGTGATTGAAATTCAACTAATAATCTAAGGAAGCTTTTCAGTATGGATTAATACTTTCCACATAGTAAGGGATAAGTTCACTTCATTAATCAATTTTTTTGCAATAGCAAAAAAAATATTAAGCTAACGAAATAAAAAACAATGTATGAAACACATCAACAATCACAGCACTGATTAAATTATCGATATCAGGTCCCAGATTAACTATCCAGTCGAATTCAAACTTGATTAACTTATAATAATACCGGTTCAATCCGAACCGTTTATTCCCAAATGAATTATCAGATGAAAACCAATTATCCGTTTTATAATTGGTTACTATGCTGGTTCATCACAATATCAATTGAGAGAATTTTCGGTTTCAAATGGTGTGTTCGTGGCTTCAAAGGAGAGTGCTTAATTGCGGAATTGCATCACAGCCGAGATAAGGCGACGTAGACAGTATTCATGATGGTGCTATGGATCAAAACCGCGTTGAAAGCATTGTGAATTGTCTAGGAAGCTAATTCCGATAGCTTGTTCTGCAACGATATTTATAGGGTGTGATGGAAAAGGAATCGATTACTTATAAATGAGTGAGTTCATTAAAAGGTCACTCAGGAGGATAGTGGTCGGATTTGAAATTAGCTAAGGTTAAAACTAAAAATAGATTTGATTAAAACTGCAGATTTTTATTAAAGAATTGCAATTTGCATTACACTTTAAAATAAAAAAAAGTTTTAATTCCTTATATTTAACTGGGATTTGTTGTACAAATATAAATTGAATTTAAATATCTTCTTACAAGTATATGGGAAGATAGTAGTATTAAATCAAAAGCAAATTACTGTTACTCGAATCGCAATGAGTTTTTTGAGAACAAGTGAAAACAGTTAATGATTTTCTCAAAAATATATGTTTTTCTTGTTGATGTAGTCATACACAACATTCAAATCAAACTCCGTTTCATACTCAATAATCTGATAAACAAAATTCATCAGTTATGGAAAAAAATTAAAATATTATAAAATAGGTCTCGTGCTCACGTTGCGTGAAATACAACGACTAAAACCTGGGAGGGAACAAATTAAAATCAACTTGATATTGTTGCGGAGTTTACCTAGTTTACCTACACGAAACATTATAAATGAGTTTTTGGTTGATGCTTTCACAAAACTTCCCATACCTTCACGTTTCACGGTCATACGAGATTCCTTGTTAATGGAAAGGTCAAATCTAAAACGCCTGACTTATTGATTGATTAGGTATTTATGGTGCCAGGCACTGATTGAATTTCATGTTAGTCTTACGAAGAGAGAAACTTGAAACTTCAAAACATCATGTGTTGTTACCAAGAGTCAGCGTGAAAGCGGCAATTTGTCAAAATTTAAAGAGAAATAGTTTCGAATAATTGACGTGGGTAGTGAAATTTAAAATTCAATTAAAATTTCTAATAAATCGCGGATTGTTTCTTTTGATAGAAAAGTCAAAAGGAGGATGGTTGTTTACAAATCTAGTTGAAAGTGAACTATTAATGATCTTGAGAAAAGTTAATAGAGAAAATATATTTCGAAAGGAAACGTACGTATTTTACTATTTCACGAAACGAAACGTACTGTTTTAACGGCTATTTCATGGATTCATACATTTTATGTTTGATTCGACCGCTGATCGATTAGGTATAAACTCGACAAAAACAAAACTTCATTGTTTACGGAAAATAATTTTTTAGAGAGTGGAAAATGAAGGAATCAAACCTTTCAGATTAACACATGAGAAAATGCTAAAAGAATTGTCACACAAGCGTATAGTTAGGCCAGCAATCCGCGAGATTGCTGATATGAACATGAACATCAAGTTTAAGTTTAGTTTAAGCAGAGGCAAGGACTGCTTCATATATCCAATAAGGAAAAGCATAAGTCTGGAGCTCGGGAGAATAAGACATGGCTCAACATTTAGAAACGTTCAACGATAAGTAGTAAGAGTTACACCAAACAGTAAGAGGATTCAATTGTTTCTGAAGAAGCAGATAATTTTCTGAACTTTCGATTGCCCGAAATATTTTTAAGTCATCTGCGCAAAATAAACAGGATGACTATAAAACATTTCGAAGATCGTTGGTGAAAAAGTAAAGTAAAGCAATCCCACGACAACCCTCGTACGGGTCTAGGGGATGAAGCTGGTAGAGAGCTTCATTACAATTTTTTAATCATTCTGGATACGAGTGTGGAGTGATTAATTCTACGACTCACTTTACCCCTGATTTAAATCAGGTACCTAATCAGAGCTAGGTGAACTCAAAGCTTGGTGCGCGGACCCTCGTCCGAACCTGGATTCGAACCAGGGACTCCGCACGCAAGAAGCCAGTGCTGTACCCACTAGGCTACTCAAGCTTCTACATCGTTGGTGAGTAGGTTGAATAAGAGCAGTCTTAGTATGGATCCTTGAAGTACACCAGAAGAGGGAAAAAACGGTGAGAACAACACGCCGCACAGTGGTCTAGAATGCTAAAAAATTGATTGAAACTCAAAATCTTGGATTTTTTTTACTAATTTCAAATACGGTATTGGATAAAGTACATACTTCTGCTCACAATGTGCAAAGAGCGAGTGGCTAACGTGACGTTTGATCGTATGTGAAAGTGACAGTTGTCGCGTACTCGTGCGAGATATGTTTTAGTGCCAAAATATACGCTGCGTTAAAAGTGATCAACAATTGCCATCATCCTCAATATTAAGACCACGAAAGAATGGGAACCAGTTAACTTGATTAAGGGGGCAAGATGGTTTCCGAGACCGAAGAAAAGCCGATTTTTGCGATTTTTTTTCTCAGCTTTGAGTGAAAATAATTACTAATTTTTTATAACACATTAAAGAACTATATTTTGAGAGTATGTAGGAATTATTATAGAAAAAAATATTAATTATTTATCCCGTGGTGGCAGTAGATCAAAGGCGCTTCGAAAAAAAGGCGTCGTGCGGTGCGTAAAACCTGGCCTGACAGTGTTATCTGAAATCCAAAAATCGAAGTGATTTACTTAATATATTAGTTTTTTTCGCGGATGAACGAAATTATATTGAAAAATATGCAATTTCCGATTTTTGGTGCGGTTTTCAATTTGGAGGTACCATTTTCACATAAAAAATCAGCC
Source organism: Nemotelus nigrinus (assembly GCA_947369275.1). Classification (NCBI taxonomy): domain Eukaryota; kingdom Metazoa; phylum Arthropoda; class Insecta; order Diptera; family Stratiomyidae; genus Nemotelus; species Nemotelus nigrinus. The sequence continues at coordinate 53,559,165 of OX376374.1, read as the reverse complement.
TATGATTGCCTGTAAAAAATAGTAAATTTTTTAAAAAAAAAAAAACGATCGTTCATCCGCGAGTATTTATCATATTAAAGATGTCCGGCAAAGTTCATTGAGATCGGTGCATTAATTTTTGAGTTATGTTACGCACCGACTTAAAAAATGTAATTCGGAGTTTCGAGCTAGACTATTTTGGTTTCTCGTTGAAATATACCTGGCAACACGATCATAAAATAACCGGTATCTCTGCGAGTTTAAGTCCGATTGACTTGAAATTTTCAGAGGATATTCCTGAGATATTGTACTTTCATATAAAAAAATAATTGAAAAATTTTTTTTGTTTAAGTTGGAAACCATCCTGCCCCCTTAATTTCAGTAGCCATGCGTGAAAAGTTAGCTTTGTGAAAATTGAAACGAGAGACATTAGCAATCGCTCACAAAATGAGCAAAACAGGAAAAAATACAAAAATGAACTAACCAATTTAAAGAGTCCTTAAATTTTTAATGACTATGCAGGAACCAATTTTTGTTACATCTATTTTTTTTTTCTTTTTTAAATTCCTTCAAAAAGCAGCATAAATTAGGATTTAATACCTTTTGGTGCAAGTTTCACCAAAAATTCGCTAAAATGTACTGTGACATAAAACTTAAATCGGTGGTTTCATTTTGGGTACCCACAACTGCTCAAATCTTCTATCACAGAATTTTTCAACATGCATTTTATTGTGTCAGGCAATCTGTCAGTGCCGAAAAATGACCTTTTGATCGCAAGTCAAATTAATGCTTCCATTGTTTGAGTTTTTGAGCAGGAATAATGATGACTTTAATTGATGTAGCCTTTTTTCCAATCAAAAATTCAATCGTAAATGAATAACAGTGAACCTCTCCGATTCTAGATTGGTGTTCAAATAAGGATTGCCTAAAATTTTGCTGGAATGCTACATGAGAGAAATTGTGGTAATTAGATAGAACATAATTAAAGTTAATATGACAATTTTAAAATAAGTTGTAGAATTAATTTTTCAAAAAAAAAAAGAAGGCTTAAATGCCTAAAAAAATATATTAGTTTTGTTGTAAGCTCAAATATTCCGAATTTCGTTTGAAGTGCAAGCTTTGGTATATGGCTGAATGGTAGCTTTTCCTTTATCCTTGCTAAAAAGAAACTTGGGGCTCAGATAAGGCAAGATGCCTAACAGCATTCCAGGTGACAGACGATAAAAAGATATATATTGTACAGGGTTTTGCAATAAGAACATAACAGTTTTGTATTTTAAAATATTATATATATTGAGATATAAGTATGAAATTCGATTTTGTTCACATAACTACCGTGAGCACGTTTGCAGCGATAAATTCATTGGAGTCGACTTCCCTAGTGTACACATAAGGTTGGAACCCCTTTCTCTATTCCACTGTTCACCACATAAGTCGATTTGGTGATAGTGCTAGTTACTGAGAATTCATAAGGTAGCCATATTTGTGAAATAGTGAAAAAGTTGTGAAGTGGTTTTTCTTGTGCGATTCTTTCTCGTGGGTAAGATAGGATAATCACAGTAAGTGGTTGAATATTTTGAAGTAGTTTAATAAATTCATAATTGATATAACTGATAGTATTATATTGCCAAATTGTTTCTTTCTCTGGGCTGCACGTGGTGCGGAGTAGAGAAGCCAAGTGCGCACTTGAGGTTAGACACTTTTTGAGTGGCGTAGAATTTTGATTTTGAGGAAAATAATAACAAGATTTTGATAGGGATGGGGGTGGAACCCCCGGATAGGGCAGGCAGCCCCCCCCCCCCATGAATGGGGGAGCTGGAGCGAAAAGAAAGAAAGTGTCTGATAGTGAATTGCCGACAATGGTATCGAAGGGGGCGATGAAAGAGCTACCACCTGTAGAGAAAAATGATAATGAAGTAATAAGAGTGGAAGACGGAAAAAGTAGACAGAATGAGGATTCTGAAATGAATGGAATTAGTCAGTTTAACAAAGTTGAAAACAGGTATAGATCAGTTGCTTTGAAGGAGTATAAAGTTCTAATGATAGCCAAAGATCAAAATGGCAAAAGAGTGAGGTTGGAGCCGGTCACGGTATATAAAATAAAGAAAGATCTTAATCTAGAGAGTATTAAAGACTGCAAGAGTGTAGGCTCTAATAAGGTAAATGTATATTTCCAAAACGCCAAGGAGGCTAACAAGTTCATTGACAACCAGTCAAGCATGCTGAGTAACTTCAGACTGCTTATTCCGAACGGGTTTATGTTTAGATACGGTATAATTAAGGGTATACCGACTGATTTCAATACAAATGAACTAATAGAAGAGGGGATGCCGTGCAATATGTATGGTGTAGAATTAAAAAATAGCAAAATGAAGGAAGTGTATAGAATCATGACGAAAGACAGGGAAAATGAAGGGGTGTTAATTCCAACTACTTCTATAAAAATCACATTTGAAGGAGATCAAATACCAGATTTTATTAAGCTAGATTTTTTGAGAATCAAAGTTGAATACTTTATTCAAAGACCCAAACAGTGTTATAACTGTGGCAGGCTGGGACACTTCGCTGGTGCGTGCAAGAGCACTATTAGAAGGTGCCTTAATTGCGGAGATGAAGTATGCGAAAGTGATGATTGTAAAGCTAGATGCATCTTAAGTAATTCTGATGAACCTAATGCAAGAAGTCGAGAGTGTAAGAAATGGGTGGTTGAGAATGACACACTAGAATTGGCGGCTAAACTGAATGAATCTGCTGGGGAAGCGAAAAAGATGATATATTCAAAGAACACATATGAAAATTTGGAAGAGGTGGATCTAAATAATAAAGATATATTCCCGGTCCTGGATAATACCAGAAAGGAAAATGTAAGAAACGACAATGTAAATGCAAATAAAATTTTCAACAGAACTAGTTATAGAAGTGTAGTGGTTGGACGTAACGTAGTACCAAAGAGATTGATTCAGGGAGAAAATAGAATAGAGGAACCGTTAGACACAGTATTTAAATTGAAAGGATCTTATCCATGATCAAAGTAGCAATGGAAAAAGAGTTGGCAGAAACTGATGAAGAGAGGAGAGTAAGAGGAAATAAGGAGATTGTAAATATAAATATTGTAAATATGAATTGTAGAGATGTAAATATAGATAAGGATAAAATGGATATAAACGAGAGTGGATTGTACGATACATTGTAAATAAGTTAAAATGAGTAAAAAAATTAATATAATACAACATAACATATAGGGGTTAAGGAGAAACCTAAATAGTTTAACTACATACCTATATATGAATAAAGTAGACATAGCACTTTTGTCAGAAACATTATTGCCAAAGGACTTTAACAAAGTTAATCTGGTGCTAGGATATAAGGGAGTTCACAAGAACAGGGAAGAAAGTAATGGTGGTGGTGTGGCAATTTTCATAAACAACAGCATTAAGTTTACAATTGTGAAATGCAAGACAGATTTAGAGATGATTAGTATCAAAACACTGAACTTCAATAAAAATTTGATAATTGTATCGGTATATGTACCGCCAAACCATAACAATAAATGTTTCGAAGAAAGTTTTGTGAAGATTTTGGACGTATTAAAAGACACGGAAGTGTACTTAGTGGGTGGGGATTTCAATGCTAGAAACAGGAAATGGGGGGATCACGTACAAAACGCAAGGGGAAGAAAGTTGGAAAAAATTATTAATACTTTTGGGCTATTGGTTTCGAATGATGGTAATTTCACATTTAAAAGTGGTGTGAACATGATACAGGGCAAATCTGTTCCTGACATAGCACTGACAAACTCTAGAGAGGCTGAGAATCGGAAAAGTGATTTAAACACAATAAGCAGTTGTGGACATAAGATAATCACCTTAGAATTGAGCTTTAGATGTTTGGAAAATAATAGTAAAATTTGTCATGAAAAGTTAATACTAGATATAAATAAGTTAGTTCTGGGAGAAGAGTTGAGTGGAATTATTGAAGATTTCGAGCGAACGATAAGTAGAAATAAAATAAACAACAAGATAATAAGATTCCAACCTATGTATTGGTGGGACGACAATTTAAATAAAATTTGGTGGGAAAAAGCGAAAAGAAAAAACATTTTAATAAAAAAAGTTCGCAAAGAAATTATAACTTATGGGTGGATGAATGTAAAAAGTGGAAAGAGGAAGTGAAATTGGCAAAGGAGAGAGCATGGGAAAAGAAAATGATGGACATCACCAAGAAAGGCAATATAGTTGAATTTTGGAACTTTAACAGAGGTATCAAAAAAGGTTGCATTAACGCTAATCCACCTAGCTGGGATAATAAGAATAGTCAGAAGTACCTCGAAATATTAGGTAGTAAAATCTCAAATATAAAAGAAAAGGTGCCTAAACTTACAGTCGAAAACTGTGGAAGTGTATTTGACATACACCAACTGGTAAACATTTTGGATAAGCATAAAACGACTGCCCCAGGAGTGGATTCTATTGCATATGAGATGGTAAAAGCCCTAAACATTTATAGCAAAGAAAAATTGATTATAGCTTTCAACAGTATTATGAATGGAAATTACCCTGATGTAAGGTTGTTTGCCACCAGAATATCACCTATTCTAAAACCAGGCAAAGATGCGGCACTTCTTAACATTTTTGTTAAATTAATTAACAGCCTCATAAAAACAATTTAATTAATTTCAAATCATTCTTGGAATACATACCAAAGGATAGCCATGCCTATTTAAAAGGCAGATCCACACAAACATGCCTAAATTCAATAGATCACTACATCAAGGACAGGAGGGCAAGAGGGTTGAATATAATGTTGTTGACGGTGGACATATCTAATGCTTATGAAAGGGTGGATGCGAAGAACCTACAAACTTTATTGATATCAATTAATACTCCTCCAGAATTCATAAATTGGATTATGTATTTTCTTAACAATAGAACACTGAAATTGGGTGATAGTGTTTTCAGGGTGGGAAATGGATTACCCCAGGGTGATGTTCTAAGCCCGATTCTATTCAACATATATACAGCCTCACTTCACAAAGGGTATAATGACAATATAAAAATATACCAATATGCTGACGATTTTGTAATTACAGCGGAACACAGAGTCAAGATGAGTGCTTCAATAGTCTTCAAAATGCGACAAATAATTTCATAAACTTATGTAATAAATTAAATCTTCCAGTAAACTACAGCAAATGTAACACATTAATGTTCAATAGGAATCATATGTTCAATCGTAGGATTCAAATTAATAATAACAGTGTGGCATGGGTAAAGAACTTGAAATTCCTTGGGGTAATATTAAACAATATGCTCACTGTTAAAGATGCGCTGGATAGCAAGATATTAAACAATAATAAGTATAATGATCCGCTGAAAATAGTCACAGGACTTAGTAAAGGTTTAGATGTCACCAAGAGTCTACTAGCATATAAGTCTTTATATAGAGCCAAAATTAAAGCGCAGATGACCAGTTTTGGGGCTGCACCAAATTATTTCTATAAGCGTATGGACTCGTGCAAATGTAAAATGTTGAAAAGATGTCTGGGGGTGCCACAAAATACCGCAAATGTTATTGCAACGGCAATGGCTAATGAATTACCGAGTAAATATAGAGCTGAATTGCTATCGGCCCGGGAGCTATTGAAAATCAAGGTAGAAAACCCGAAGCTGTATGTAGAAGTTAGGAATAGTCAAGCCAACTCTAACTATAAAATAGTATATAATAGGTTTAAAGATATATTTGATAGAACTAAGGATAGTAGAGAAAACAGACGTCCAGAGAATCTCAAAGTTGTCAGTAAAAAAAGAGGTGTATTTAAGGATTTTGATAAGGCTGATAGGGAGAGGTTAGATATAAGATTAAAGGAGCTGATTGATGAAATAAAAAGGGAAGGGAAAAGTATTTTTCTAAGTGATGGATCTAAAAGTATTTTAGGAGTAGGGTGTGCCATTATTAAGTTAGAAAATATGGATGTAAAACAATATGGACTACAGTAATAAATAGTGATCAAAAAGGCTATAGAATTTGGTTTGGAATCTAATATTAAGAACTATACAATTTTAACTGATTCTAATCTAGCTTGTATAGAATTGGAAGAAAATAAAAAAAAACAAATTACGGAAGAAATTTTCAGTTTATTATGTAGCAACAGAGACGTGAAGGTTGAGATTATGTGGGTGCCAGGTCACACGAATTTAAAAGAAATGAAGAGTATTGATAATTTAGCTAGAAGTGCTTTTCTTTGCGAAAATGAGGTCAGACAAAATATTGAATTAGATGAGGCGGTTCAAGAAATAAAAGAAAGTATTCTGAATAGATGGAAATCTGAGTCTATAATGAAAAGCAGAGTCTTAAAACAGAGCGCATGGCTGAGAACTGATTTGGCTTTTAGAGATAAGTTTTGGTTTAGTGGACTTAACATAGGAAGTAAAGCCACCAAAATAATTAATAGATTACTTGTGAATAATGCTCTAAACAACAAGAACAAATTTAGGATAAAAATAAGTTTAGATAATAAGTGTGTATTTTGCGGTGAGATTGATGACATCAACCACCAAATCTTCATATGTAGCAAGTTCTCAGAGAAAAGAAACAAATTGGAATTTTTTTCGGCAAATAGAGACATAGTTGATCTGCTTGTAAAACATAGCAGGAATCACTTGGAGCAACTTAGTAATATCATAATATTAAATAACTTAAAGCTATGATGGAAATTGGATTAAGGGAGTTAAAGTAACTAGAGCTACCTCCCTCCCTCCCCTACCTTATACTTACCCCAACATTCTGTCCCTAATGTCATGGTTACTTGCAACATAAAAAGCAAAAATCTAAAAACGACAACACACAAAGCTGCAGTGAAATAAACCAAAACAAATGATAAATAAATTGTGAACTTCAAACAAACGATAAATAAAATTGTGGTGTAAGAACCTTAAAGAAGTGAACAAGAGAATTGTTGTGAAAGAAACTAAAATGAAAGAATTGTGGTGAAGAAACCAAAAATAAGTGACCATGAAAAGGTGTTTTAACTATAATAATCGAGTCAACGTTGGCTGATGCCTGCTAGTCAGGAAGCCAGGAGTTTTTTTTTGGGGGGAAAACCAAAAAATCATTATGAAAAAGAAAGGTTGGAAATTGTCAAAACTTTATCAAATGCATGTTTGAAACACGTCTAAAAATTCATTTCGCATACTTGGTTTTTTTTTTTGAAAATTTGCTTGTTGATAGAATTATAGGGACACTTGTAACACCACTAAAATGCCCGTCGGCGCCAAAGGGTTAAAGATAAGTAGCGTTTGATCCAACTTGATCCTATTTTACAAATATGCCAATGTATTTTGAAAATTTCAGCTGAATCGGATGAAGCGTTTATGAGAAACGATGATTCAAATGCAAAATTTTGCTATCCTTATTGAAATACCTTATTTGAAGTGTTCATTATTTTGCGTATTTTTCAAACCATTGGTTAATTAACCGCATAAATAGTTGTTTTGATTTGGAATGTTGAATGCTTTGTAGTTTGGACTATTAAAAGTTTAAAACATGTACAGTTTGGCAAAGGAATTTTAAGGAGATTAAACTTATTTATCATCCAATTAAATGTAGTTTGTGTATGCCTTGTTGAGAGAGATACCAAGCGAAAATAAGCCAGCCTCAATACCAATAATTTTGGAAGATTTTAATGGAATCATGGCTGGGTTTGGTAATCAACTACTAGCAAAACCAATTCAATTGTTTACTTGGGTACAAATTTAGAGGAAATAATGACAAAATAGAAATTGAATTGGCCCCTTTTGGATTTTAAACAAATGTGCCAACCAAAACGAAAATTAGATCTGATTTTTATTGTTTTTTTGTGTGTTCACACCATTAGATAGACGTGCGTTCATTATGGCGTATTTAACTCGAACAATATCCTTTGCAGCTAAACTAGCTTGATAGCTTATCATAGCTTCATTATAATGCTATCACATCATTGAAAAAGCCAAATGGACTCCCAATGACAGTGATTAATTTTCTGATTCCAGTTTATGGGTCTCCTAACACTATCCGGAAAACCCCATTCAACACAAATACACCCACCCACAAACATAAATTTCAAAGCACATAGAAATCATAGCGGATGCCCCAAACAACACTTACTGGAAATAACAACAAATTACACTAATTAGTCCTATCTCCGAGATTCCATGCCGTTACGTAAGAATGTTGAGGAGGGACAATACCCTGAGATTAATCGACGTGATACTCCCAGCACGAAATGACCCAGTTCAAGACAGTTCATCGGGTCGTTTGTTTCTTTCTGGGGGAAATAACAACCATCCCAACTCTTTTCAATATACCTAAGAATAAACAACAATGTCTAAACACTATTTATACTTTAAACGGTAGTAATAAGTTTCAACTTTACCAAAGATCAAACAACAATTTTCCATCGATTTTCCACTAAATCCACATACTCCACTATTTCGAAATTATTTTTCTTAATGAAATTTTCCAACGAACCTTTTGTAGTATCTACTACCATCAACTTGATTTCTTCAGTCCGTAAGTCGATTTGCTTCTTCCAGCCCGCTCAAACCATCCGCTTGATGATCCTATGTTGCGTGTGTCGCATCATCCACTCGAACGAAAGAGCTGGGTCAATAGAACCGAAAAGAACTAACACACGGATTCAATATCGCAATGAACTGTTTTACAGGAAATTAATAAACACCAAAACTTGTTACGAATTTTCTTGACCCGATTCCGGTCCGGATTTAATTATTTCAGCGTTGCTGTTCTGTTCTCGAAACAGGACCGCGAACTTGAAAATTGTACTCTTGCACTTCTTGCATAACACTTGGCCACGCACTGCAACACTTGGTGGAAACGGATGGAGATTGACTCGTAGCTTTGCGCGAGATTCGTCGTTTGCACCAATGTGAACGAGCAAGAATGTCTCAGTAAGCAGAAGGACACAGTTGGATGCGCTTTGCAAAGTCATTCGTGCATTTTTACATAGGCCACCACCGCGCGTCGTCAGAAAGGATTCCGAAAAAACGGTTTTATTAAGACAAGAGAGTGTGGGACAAATGAAACGCCCAGTCTCCTTTCCTAACACGTCCTCTGCAATGCACTGGTTTTAATGGGCTGACGACCGTTGCCTGAATGAGTGAACGAAAGGCGACGTGCTTTCGCATACAAATTCGCCGGCACACTAAAAACTTTCACGAGTTTCGGGATATCAAAATATGTGCCCCAAACGAGCCCCAGCTTGGTCGCGACCGAACACTGTCGCTTCACTGGCACAAGCAGTTCTTCTGACTCTGCCGTTTTCAGCCTGTCCTGGCGATGCAAGCAAGGCTATTCATTTCGGGAGCATGCTACTGTCTGTGCACATGCAAGTGTTTAGCTCCGCTATCTCTCGTCCTCGCGCCGCTCTCGCCACGCGTTTATGCTAGTTGAGTATAGAGTCCCCACCTCCGCTCCTTCGCTGACAGGACATACGACGAGAAGTTTCATTCGGTATAATTTCAACGTGTACAGTGAGTGGCGGCAAAAAGGATGATGAAAATAATACTTGAAAAGTGTCTTCTCGAGGATCATCATCACGATAGGGAAAATTATTGAGAGTTACCCCGAGTGGTTATGTGCGTTATTTGCAAGTTTAATATTTTTCTGATGTCGTCGGTAGGTAGTACGCTAATGGATGAAGTGTTTCTTGAATGTTGGAAAAATCTGTGTAGAGCCTGTTGGCAGTAAATGTAGAGAGGGAGCTTGAATATTTACAGAAGTGGTTCAGGTGCCATCTGAGAGTTTTATGTAATTAAAATAGCATGCACCTGATTTGATTTTGGTATTTAGAAGGGGCTGGAAGATTTGAAGAATTCTGAGTTAAATGCGCTAAAATGCAATAGTAACAATGAAAGAGGACAGTAATCCTTCAAAAATAATTCAATAGTTTTTGATAATAATAATAATAATAATAGAAATTTCATTCATTACATTGTACATATATAACTTAACTAAAGGGGTATTTAACATAAAAGAACTTATACTTAGCGGCTATTTTATTTGGGCCTGCTGGCTCTTATTGAATTTTTATTTTAATTGTTTTTCACCATTGATTTATTTTTCGATTTTCACTTATTAACTATTACCCAGGTAGTACAATACCTGAGGTTGACTTAGCAATATAGTACTTAAATACTAACTTCATTTACTAAACTAAATCTAGCTTAAGTCTAAATACAACTTAGCCTACTTAGACCTAAACTTAACCTAGGTCTTAACTATCCTCTCCGATTCGTCGGAAGACCAACATAATTGAACAGCATGTCCGTGAGCCGCCGCTGTCCTGCTATTTCCGCTGGATGCATAAATGGCTCATTAGAGCCACTCATACGTCCGATACCCCGGATCACTCCGTTTTCATGTCCATCTATCTGTGCGTAAAATCTTGTCATCAGTTCTACAACCCGGTCTCTAAGCGGCCCAAGACCTGGCTCCTGATATAGGAGAGAGTTCCTCGGCCAATTTTTAGTTACCGGGTTGTAAAACTTGCCAGTGCAGAAACGCAGAATTCTCCGTTCGAACATCTCCGCCTCTGCCATGGCTGATCTGGAACAAGTAATCCAGGATGGGGAAGCGTATGTCAGGATTAGCCAAATGATTGTTTTGTAGCAAATGGATTTAGCCTTTGTCGTCATGCCCATCTTTTTGGCGAAAAGATGTCTGATGCGCTGAAATGCGGACCTGGCTACTTTTATTCTATGTCGAACATAGGGGTTAAATTTCAAGAATTCATGCATATCTACTCCAAGGTAGTGCAAATTAGGACTAGGAGTAATTCTGGAAGTTCCGAACAAGACATCGGTTTTTTTGGCCTTATTGCGGATGGTTTGGGATCCCCGATTCTTGCAAGGGTTCCTGAATAGCTTGATGCCCCATTCATGAAAATAAAGTTTAAGGTTGACCAAGTCTTCAAGGCTCTTCGCAGCTTTAAGCGGGTGTTGGCTCGACGCGAATAAGAGCGTGTCATCTGCATATTGTAGGACTTTAACTTGAGGATTGCCCGCTGGAAGAGGGAGGTCAGCAGTGAAAATGGTGTATAAAACAGGTCAAGTGACAGAACCTTGTGGCACTTCTAGTTTTTGATAAGGAATTGATAGAAGTATACAGAGACGCAAAAAATATAATTATTAACTAAAAAAAAACATGCTCCAAGTGTCAAATGGATTATTTGTTGCTTCAATCAGAATGTCTATATGAATATTAAGTCAAGGTATTTGAAATTTATAGCAGGATAGTTATAAGAAACTTAAATTCACTATGAAATTATTAACTATTTCTTCATTTGCTTGAAAAAGTTTTCATCACGTTTTCACACAGTTATGGCTTTATTTTGCAAATAAAAGCTTTGAGGCATTTTATTGTTTTTGAATCATTAGCGCATCTATTTTATGTTCGCTGAAATGTTTAGTGATACTAAACCGCAATAGCTGCCTAATGCCATCAATTGTTACTGAGTACCACCGAAATTATATTGAAAATAAGATCAATGAAAAGATTTGTCGTGCAGAATTTTGCGTTTTTTTAAACAAAATTCGTTGTTTGTATAGGTGAGTTTGTTGTTTTTGTAGTGAGTCCTATTATGGTACCACGACGAGATCCATATCTTGCCCCAAAAGCTATCTAAATCTTGTAGAGATAGAAAGCTCAAGATATTTTTCATGAAGTAATCTGGATAATCTGGATATCTGGATCTGAGATTATCACAACCAGTAAATATGATGTCTTAACCAGTAAATATAAGTAACGAGTCAACTATTTTCATGCAAAATATGGTCTTTGGTATTGACTAATTTCTGCATTATAATTGCATTCACTAATTACTGCAATCGTCTTCATTTGAACATACATAGGTAAGTTTTAAGGGACAATTTATGTTTGAATTTTCGACATAACCAAGCAAAATCACATTTAAGGGGTAGTACCGGCTATAATGTTGAAAAAATCAGTTTTCTTTTTTTTGCATTTTTCAATTTATTATACTTTCAGAAATCACGTCTCAAAATTTTATTAAGATATTCCCAAAAATGAATAAGTTACGGCAGTTTACGGCAGACTGTTGCTTTCAATTACTGCGAAAAAAATATGAAGAGCGCATAAGTCAGGCAGAAAAGGCGGCAAAAGAAGCGCGTTTGGCTCAACTGCAAGAACAACTGGCTTATGCGGGCTCAAAAATTGCACACTGAGCAATTGTAGGTGATAAAATTATTTTTTTAAAAATAATATTCAATAAATAAATGGTAAAAAAACTTCAAACGCGTTTTTCTCGAAATGAAATTTTTTCAAACTGCGGATACTTATTCTCTGGATTGGCCGAACCGATTTAAGTCAAATTTAGTGCACTACTTATTTTTTTTTTATGTATATTATTATATTTAATCTACAACAAATAGGCCAAGCGTTAACCCAAAAAAAATTGGCAAGCGACACAAAGTGAAAAAACTACGATTTTTCGAAAAATATTTTCAACCAACCGCCATTTTTTTTTATCACATTTTTCAAAATATTGTTGTAGATTACCACGTAAGAAACATTCCTCTTTAAAATGCGGTTTGGTTTTTTGTTTCAGACTCTTGATTTCTGGGATTATCTGTCCGCATTATGACGAGGAATTTTTCGAGACGTCAACTTTGGCGCTCTCTATAAATAAGTAGAAAAACGAAAAAAATTAATAAATTTTTTTTGTATTCTTCAAAACGTGTATTTAACCCATGCAAATTTTAGAGTTTATACAAAATAAATGAGGTGAAAATAAATAATATTGAAAATTAGGTTGTTTTTTTTAGCATTCTAACCGGTACTACCCCCTTAATAGAATATATGAAAGAAATATGATGAAAAAATTTATAAAATAAAATAAGAATTAAAAAATCAAGAAAATTAAGATATGTAATACGCAAGGGTTTTCTTCCGTCATAAAAATTTGATTGAATCGTACATATTTTTAATATTAGTCAAACTTACAATTTTTGAAATTTCATAAATAATCAGCAAACACCATTCCGCTACTTTTACAGCACAGTCTCTCTAGACATCGATTAATCTCTTCAAATTGAAATTCTCGTATTCTATTCTATACTATGAACATCTGCACGCTACTCTCCTTTCAAACGCCCATACGTATCTTTGGCCACGGCATGAATGGACTGGACAACTTCTCGGTCTCAGTTTGAATGTTGGATTCGGTACTATGAACAAAGTTATTGTTATGTTGTGTTGACATAAAGCTTTAATTTTTTGAATGTTTTCCGTGAAGACGAACTCACGGTTAGGAATTTAGTATGTTCTAGTGTGTAGCTTAATATGAAAACGGTCATTTTTACAAGAAAAAGGAATGTTGTGCAATCGGAAACACTTTTCCTAATGAGCTTTTGATCAGAGTTTACCATAGGTTGTTGGAACAAACAAGTTTTAACAAACTAACATTAATATTAACCCATTCAACGACTAATAATATGACATAATTTGTTAATTAAAAGCACTATTTAATTATTACAACTTTTATTTCAAGGAAACCTTAGCACTAAACTTCACATAAAATTAAATCGGTATAACAAAGAACTATATATTTTTTTCGTTATTATATTTTTAGCGTTCTTTGTCTACGATATTGCAAAGCGATACAAATGTCTCTGCAGATTTGCCAGCTCTTCGTATAATTTCACCTCCTCTTCAGGTGTTCGTATCCCGCTTTGCATGTGATACGTCCACTGGAGCTGTTGAAAACTACGTATGCAGTAAACTTGGTTATACGCCGCACATCTTCGATTGCATCAAACTGACTAAAGACAACCTACCTAGACGATTGATAGCTTCGTTTAAACTTATTCTACCTGTTGGGCTTGATATTGTAGCCGATCCGAAGTTTTGGCTACCTGGTACGCTGGTCAAGCCTTTCGAATATCGTGGGAATTTTCGCCCAGCCAACAACAAAAGATCCCGCAAATAGTCTTTAAGCATAAAAAATATCTTTATATTACCAGAATGTTCGTGGCATGAGGACTAAGCTGGATGAACTTAAAACTGCTTCTTTACTTGAAATGGATCACCTAATCTGCCTCTCTGAAATCTGGCTGGTTGATGATATCTTCAGCTCTGAATTTTTCCCATTACATAATGTCTACCGTTGTGACCGTAACCGCTCTGCAACTATGAAGTCTGATGGTGGCGGGGTGCTCATTGCCGTGCTTAACTCCCTTCAAAGTAAACTCTGCGTTGATTTCGTTCCCAGTCTTCCTGTTGAATGTGTAGCAGTTTGTGTGTCCCTGTTGCTTAAATCTTCGTTGTTTGTGGCCTCTGTATATATTCCGTGCAACTCTCCCTTTTCTACATATGAATGTTTTTTCACCGAGCTATCTTCCTAGCTTAACATAAATTTTTCTTCTTCGTTTGTCATCATCTGTGGTGACTTTAATATTCCATCTGTCCAATGGGACTCTGGTTTTTCCCGTATTGTTTCTCACAATAATATTTCCATTGCTCTCTCATCTTTCCTTTCATCTTGTTCACTTAATCAACTTAATTATGTCCCTAATGTAAACAATAAGATCCTTGATGTCATTCTTTCCAATATCGAACCTTCATCGTTTTTGCTTTCTCCCTCCTAACGCCTTATACGAACCCTGACCACCATCATCCTCCCCTCTTTGTTGACATTATTGTTAATCTTTCTAATCGTGCCAGAGTTTCAGACAAGCCTTGTTTCAATTTCAAAAGAACTAGTTTTGACCTCTTAGCTTTCGATCTCAACTCTTTTAATTGGTTTGGCTTGTTTCGTGGTCTTGATATTGACATTGCAGCTAAGAAATTATATTCTGTACTCCTTGAGTTAATCATTGTTCATACTCTAACCTTCCACTTGCGTAAGCGTAATGATGCTCCTTGGTTCACTGAGAGTTTTAAACGCGCCCTCGATATTAAAAATGCAGCACGTTGTAAATTTGTGAGCTCTCATTCCGCCCAGGACTACGCTGATTTTTCTCGTCTTCCTGCTGCGGCCAAGAGTCAAATAAGGCTTGCCATGCGCAACTATTTATCGCTTATTGCATCTTCTTTGCTTTCGAATGACCCCAAAAACTTCTGGTCATTCCTTCGCTCCTTAAGATTCTCCTCTCCTATCCCTGACTCCCTTACATTTAATAAAATCACTGCTGCTCTTCCTCAGAATGTTTGTGATCTCTTCGCAATGTTTTTCTCTTCTGTATACTCTGATTCAATGGTTTCCTCTTCTTATTGTGTCCCTTTTATTCACCCTCCTTGTCTCTCTTCACTCTCGACTAATCCTCTTGAAGTTGAATCCCTTATATGTTCTCTTGATTCTAGTTACTCTCCTGGACCTGATGGCCTTCCTAATTTTTTTGTGAAAAATCTTGCTTCTTCTTTATGTGTCCCCCTATCAGTTTTATTCTATTTAAGTCTTGGTTCTGGTAAATTTCCTTCCTCCTGGAAGTTGGCAAACATTTTCCCTATCTTCAAATCTGGTGAACGCTATGTTGCCTCAAATTATCGTCCTATTTCTATCCTTCCCTGTTTCTCAAAAATCATTGAACGTTTTGTGTTTAACAAAATTTATGATTCCCTTAAGTATACTTTCAAACCTCAGCAACATGGTTTTATTAAAGGTCGGTCCACATCTACAAATCTCATTGAATTTACTCATGCTGTGTCCTCGTCGTTAGATCGAAACTCTCAAGTTGATGCTGTATATACTGATTTTTCTAAGGCTTTTGACTCTGTCAATTTCGATCTTCTACTACTCAAGTTAAATCACTATGGCATCTGTGATCCCTTACTTTCTTGGATATTTTCGTTTTTGACTAGCCGCACTTGTTTTGTCTCCCTCTCTGGCGTTCCGTCCTTACCATTTTCGCTCTCTTCTGGTGTACCTCAAGGTTCTATATTAGGACCGCTATTGTTCAACCTCTTCATCAATGATTCTATCGTCATCTTGTTTGCTCTATGCAGATGACTTAAAATTATTTCGAGCAATCAATACCTCAGATGATCATCTACTTCTGCAGGATGATTTGAACTCTCTTACTGTTTGGTGTAACTCTAACTGCCTACCGTTAAATGTTTCTAAGTGTTTTGCCATGTCTTATTCTCTGAAGTCCCAGACTAATACCTTTCCTTACTTACTATGTGAATCCGTCCTTGTCTCTGTGGATTATTTTACTGATCTGGGTGCAACCATTGATCGCAAACTTAAATTTGATATCCATGTTCGTAACATTACTAATAGTGCCTCGCGGATTGCTGGCCTTGCTATACGTTCCTATCACAATTCTCTTAATATTTTTACTTGTGTTAAGATATGTGTTACCCTTGTTCGTTCCAAACTTGAATACTGCTCTCAAGTTTGGTCTCTTCGTTTTGCTTATCTTTCCGATGCCATTGAATCTGTTCAACGGAGGTTCAGTCGCACCCTACTCTTTAAATATAATCTTCCTTACATGCCTTATGATGAACGCTTATCGCTCCTTAATCTCCCTCTCCTCGCAAAGCGCAGAGTTAACCTTGATGAATGCTTTCTTTTCAAAATTTGCCGAGGCCATCTGAACTCATCTATTGCATCGTTGATTATTGAACGGCAGTGTGAGAGGCAAATTAGGTCCTCCGTTGTCTTTGACGTACCATTTGCCCGTACTGAAACTTACTTTCATTCACATCAACATCAACACATCAACTTGGTCCTATTCCACACTCTATTGCTACCTTTAAAAGAAATGTTCGCAACACAATCTTTGCTGATGTTTAATCTTATTTATCTTCTTTAGCATTCGATTCTTGTTTTTCATATCTTAATTTTCTCAATTTTTTAGTACTAAGCTCTTCTATTTGTAATTGGGCTTTTTGCCTGTTAATGGATTACTTAAGTAAATAAATAAATTTGGATATTTGTTTAGGCAGTTTTGGAAAGGTATGGTATTTTTTCAAACAACAGAGCCACCAAGCATTTCTCACATTCCCATCGTGATTCACTTTTCTTTTTCAGTAATGAACACATTTTACAAAGCCTGGACGGGTTTTGTTTGACAGGATTTGGAGGAATTTGTCTAGAGATATGTGCCCATCATACAGCCTGTAATCGTATAGGGCATGCTCCTCCAGATGCCCTTCCTCGCCTCTTGTATGGTGGTGGTATAATATTCTCTAATATGCATTCCGCAATACCTATCCTATAGTCGCTATATGGCAACCTTTGCACATTAGACATATTTTTATGTAATGCATAGGTATTATGTAAGGCCATGTCAGCCAAATAAAAAAATATTTTTTGGTATTCCTTGGAGTACCTCCGCATTAGTGGAAAGGAAGCCAAGCACTAGTCATTTCTGTCGACTCCACCCATCCCATGATTATAATCGATGGCTGCCTTGGGTTTTAGAATAGGATTCCCAGTTTTGTAGTCATTTTTACCCGTATCCGTCATAGAAATATTTGAATGCATGGTTGACAGCATATGAATGGGTTTTTTGTCCAACCATCTTACTGCAGCTATGTCATAGCTAAACAAAATATCGGCATCGCCTCGTTTCAAATTCCTTTGTTTTTTTTTGCTTTTATTCTGTACATTGGTGGAATATTTTTCCTCATGCAATGAACTGTTCCTACAGCATTTACTTTCTTATTTTTCAAATTATGAAATAAAACTGGTGATGAATACCAGTTGTCTGGAAACATTGTGTACCCATCTGAAGTATATGGCTCCATTAGCTTATACATGATTCATTCACTAGCTGGTAAAGATGTTTCTGTTTTTTTTTGCCTGTATATATGTATTTCAAAATCTAGGCAATACCCCGAGCTAGATTGGCAGATTTTGTGAATTTTCATGCCAAATCTTGCCCCTTTTGATTTGTTGAATTGGACATAACTAAGGTGTCCGCGAAACTTCATCAATGATTCGTTAATAGACAATTCTTCATTGGGTCTATATGTCGTGAATTTATTTTTCAAATAACTTATATTGGACGGATTTTAAATAATTTACCACTTTTATCTAACAGAGCATTGTCTGCAAAATGCAAATTTGAATTGCATTATTGTTCTAAAAAAAGGTGTTTCTGTCGATTTTTTTCACTCCAGTATGATCTCAATGTATTCTTCTTCACCTGACTTTGGAGTATACAGATCACAAAGAATGCTTTTATTTCATCTGCAAATACATCAAACCACTTGTCATCAGGTTTTGTTGCGTGCTTTTCCTTTGCAAATCTGTTAGTTTCATCTGCAATCATTTGGAAAAAATCGTCGCCAAACATTATTTTATAGATGTCGTACGGCCTAGAATTTTGTCCTAAATTTAGTTCGGCCAAGCGGCATAAGTCTGGTACTCCAGTGAAAGGAATTTTGGATATCTGAACTGAGTCTGTATTCCAAATCCATTCCTCATTTCAGCTTTTTTGCTAAGTAACTCGCGATCTACGTGTCGTTCTATTGAACTGTCACTTGACACTTCAGAATCATTATTTGAACACTCCAAATCGTTTTTCGAAGATGTAAAATCACTTGAATCACTAGCACATTCATTAATTTCACTACAACTTTCCAGAAGCTATAGTTCCATTTCAACTTCATTTGATAAAATATTACAAGCGGAACGATATCTTTTATTACTGCTGGCGGCCATTTTGGAAACACTGTTGGTTGTCAAAATACAAGTTAAAAATAATACGTAAAAACTTCAGTAATTATATTTTTTCATCAAAATATAATTCGTAATTATTTTATCAACGATAGTTACATGAATAAAATGGTTGTCAATGATTTTTTATGCATAAAATGATTACGCAAAGATTTTTTGATTATAAGCCAGATCTTTGAAGCAAAAAAAAAATTTTAAAAATCTAACAAGAACTGCTTTATTTTATAATTGATTCTCTCAAGCTTTTTACTAAAATAAATTTATTGCATAAGTAAAATTAAACGCAATTGTAAATGAATGAACTTTGAAAGGCAGCTTAATCATCTCCATATCCAAGCTAGATCATTTTTTCCTGGTTATAAATCTATTAAATATTAAATCTTTCTCAATACTCCATCGTTTTAAGCCTTTAAAGCTATTTTAAATCCTTTAAATTTTTCTCTTCTGTGCCTAGTAGCTGAAAAATCACAAATCTGAAATTTAATTCAACGAAAACTGAAAACGCAGCGCTTTTTCTACTCCTAAAATGTACAATCGATTAAATCCTCCACATGTAATACTTTCAATATTACCTTAATCCAGCATGAGATATTGAACTCAGAACACTCAAATCCATCAAATTCAAAAGTACTCGCATAAGTCCGATGAAAATAATATCAACTGGACTTTTACAGAGACTTAAATCGTTTGAGTGCTCTCTAATCTTTCAATTTCAGTATCTTAATGCTACATTGCTGGCAGTGCTGCCAACTCTAGCTAAAAGTAAGTATATCTACTTACTTTTGCCCTTCATAACAAACCTACTGACTTTGCTTCTCGGTATACTTACTTTTTCAT
The DNA here is from genome assembly GCA_947369275.1 of Nemotelus nigrinus. Taxonomy (NCBI): domain Eukaryota; kingdom Metazoa; phylum Arthropoda; class Insecta; order Diptera; family Stratiomyidae; genus Nemotelus; species Nemotelus nigrinus. Next base: position 53,539,649 of record OX376374.1, on the reverse strand, counting down.
TCTATAACCTATCTACTTACTAATCTACTTATATTTGCTCTAGGCAAGGTACTTTTATTTTGTTGAAACAGCATGAGAAACATAAAGTGAAATAAATCCTATGTTCTCCGGGAACCACCTTTTTGGATATAGACATTTAACAATATGGCAAAAATAAAGTTAACGTAGTTGATCAGTATGTGTTTAAGAAAACTCATTCCTGAATTGACAATGTCTAGATGGAACGTTATATTTTATGAACCGTCAACTGTGGTGTGTGCTATTGGAAACGACAAGGAGTCGCTTAGCTCAGCAAGTGAGGACGAACTTTAATCAAAAACAAGAGACAAAGGTATGAGCAGAACTATCGCGGTCAGTGAGAGGGAGTTTTCTCTTGCGTATCAAAAAGTACAAAAGGTAATTTATATGCCTTTTGCAAAATTTACCTGCATCTTCTATATATTGCCAAAACGGGGCAAGCGTAGTAGTTTAGTATGGAAACAGCCTACGGTGAAGGACGCACATTCAAATGGAAAACAGTGTACTTCCAAGGCTGCTACTGAAGCAGAAGTTCGTTCTGTCCTCTTTCTGACAGAGCATAATTTGTCATTTACTTTGATGGAACATTTTTCGCGGTTTGAAATTCTTAAACCGCACCTAAACCGTTTAAGAATTTTTGCTATTCTGATTAATGTTTGGGGGCAAATTATGTGGGAAAGTTCGCAGGAATTTTAAATAAGTCTAAATTTTCACTCATTATAGGTGAGGCTTCTGATATTTCAATACAACAAGTGTTGTGCCTAGTAGTTCGAGTTTATCATAATAATAAAATGGATAATTTATTTTTTGACTTATTGCAGGTGGGAAAAGCACACGCTAATAATTTTTATTCATCAATTATTAAAAGTTTTCAAAATTATCAAATAAACTATCAAGGTAATTTTATAGGTTTTGCTGCCGATGGCGCATCACTTTTACGCCATGATATTCAAAGTATTTTTGTAAAAAAATGTGTCTGCCACTCTTTCCATCTCTATGCTTTTTAATCATGTGAAAAGCTACCAGGATTTTTGGAAAATTTGGCGAGTGACCTATGTAATTATTTGAGAAGTTCCAAGCGCCTTTCGAACTTCACGTCATTGCAAACATTTTTCGATATGAAACTACTTTGATTTCTCTTCCCTTTGCAAACACGATGGCTTTCACTACAATGTGTTGTATCCAGTTTAGTTGACCAATTCGATTCCCTTCAGTTCCGAATTATTACAAAATCTTGATGTTATTGAGCCACAATGTATAATAGAGAATAAATTCTATCATTAAACTTGTTAGCACTATGAATTATCTACTTATAAACAGTGATATACAGACAATTGACGATCAGGATAGTTGCTTCAATGAATTCAGAGAACATAGAAGAATTTCGGACTCATATAAATTCAATTACAATAAGTGATCAGGGTGCATTTGATACATTGTGTGTTTTTATATTCAATATCTTAGCGCTTCCACACTTTTCTGCTAGCACTGAAAGAATATTTTCTCATTATAGTCTAATTAAGACTTAAACTAGAAATTTTCTTTGTAATGAAACAATTAGAGGCTGCCTACAAGTAAAAGCTCTGTTGAAATTGAATAATGCAAACTGTTTTGATTTTAAAGTAACGCCTGATATAATTAAGAAATTTTCCCAAAACATGTATACTTTCAAAATATAATAATGAATAAAATGTATCTCATTAGTTTTTAATAAAAAAATCATGCGAGATATCCAAAGAAAATGAAACTTGTTTTTCTACTTACCGTTTTTGCTGTTCTACTTACTTTTCTGTGGAAAATCTACTTACTCGCTGGATTTTTAGTTGGCAGCACTGATTGCTGGTAACAGCTATTGAAATCGAAATATATTCCATTCTGAAAATTTCAAATACCAATGCAGCAATGAAGCGTATTTCAGATTCCCGGAACGGAAACTACGTTAGGAAATTTACAAGAAATGGCGATTACATAAATCTATATGTTCGCCTAAGGCTGGATTTTGAATTTCGAACCAGGATTATGTGTGCAATTTGAGATGGTTACAATTCCGCAAGTAAGGATATCCTGAATATGCAAAAACTACGGACGTAAGATCGATTTTGTCATTTATGATGTGATGCACGTATGTACATCAATTTGTATAAATCCAGCTGAGATTAGAAATTCATGTCGCAGAGGACTTGTTCTTTAGACGGTCAATAGAGAATGGTTTTGCTTTAGACAAGTCATTAGTTCAATTTAATTGCTGTCATATGTACAAGCAGAGCTAGTACAGGAAAGTTTACATGCGTATGTTAGTGGTGTGAAAGCTCGTATTTCAATACTTTTTAATTTATTTATAATTGCCCAATTTTAGCTTGGCTTACTGCATGATAAACATAATTTGGTTTTAAAAATGGCGGTGATCTTTGGTGAAATCTTCTATGTATTTAGCAGTTTTATGTTACTTGCCGTTGCGTGCTACAAATTAACCTATAGTAAAATTATAAATGTCGTGGCTTTTTTCGATTTACTAACTTTGAACTTACTTTTCATAGCTTTAACTATGTCATCCTCAATCTACGACCACACAAGACGTACCAGCAATGGTCTGGACCGGAGCGCCAGCTCTGATCGCTAGACGATCAGCGAGCCTTATAGGAGGAGAAACTCGTCCGTTTGGCTGGCAAATGCTGGGGGCACGAGGCGATTTGGATCGCTGACGGGCTGTGGTCCGCATCGGTGGCCGTGGCTCAGACATCGGTCACGTATCGGTGAGATATAGAGAGAGCTGCTACCTGGCCTCGAATGTCTCAATGCAGGAATTCGGAGGACTCTCTCCGTGGCATCGCCGGCAATGTCATCGTAGGGAATGGTGCGGGCATTGGTACGGGGCATTTCCACCGAAAAAAGTCGCGGTCGGCACATAGTCGAGATGGTACCGAGGTTGAGTTTGTTGGTGTTGAATACGGGTTCGACGTCAACATTCCAAAGGCCCGGATTTAGCAAATCCATTTCCGATATCACCATAGCATCGGAGAGACTTGCGGCACTTATCAGCAATTCAAGGGTGATGGAAGAATACACTGCTAGTGATCATAATTAATCCTGTACGTGGCTGGGCTAGAATTCTGCTAAACTTAACAGGGATGAGATGGTTGCATCGCTCGTGTCGAGTTTGGAAGGGGAGCCTCTAACATATGGGAGCCCAGTGAATCATGTTGCAGTAGAGGCCATTGCTTACAGCACCATAGGGTGGATTCGTAGGGTGTGTGAGGCTTCAATGCCCAAACGGAAATCCTTTCGTAGGAGGCAACATGCGTATTAGTGGAACCAAGAAATCACCAAACTGCGATGTATCGCTTTGGCGTGCAGGCGCAGAGTGCAGCGAGCCATGAATACGCCGAGAGTGGCTGAACTATCTACTGCTCACATTGCAGCAAAGAGGAAGCTAACCAAGGCCCTCATGGGGAGCAAACGTGCCAAATGGCAGGCTCTTTGTGAAGAGGGAACCTCAGACCCATGGGGAGATGGCTACAAATTGGGCACTCGCAGACTTGGGTGCCTGCAACCTAGCAATCTCATGAACGCGATATCAATGAAGCGTATTGTTGGTTTGCTGTTCTGATGTCAAAAGTAGGCCTATCACTTCAGATGTGGCAAAGGTGTAGATCTTCAAGTCTGACCTCTGGAGCATCATGTACGATGATCTGCTGCGCCTGGAAATGCCTGTGGATGTGTTTCTGGTAGTTTACGCTAATAACGTCGCAGCGGTATTCACTTTCAGATCTGCCGAATTCACTCAACTCAGACCTAACCAAGTCACGAGGAGAGTGAGTCGGTGGATGACCGGGTACGACCTCCAGCTGGCAGTCTCTAAAACAGAAATTTTAATGCTGATGAAGTGGAGGATGCCAGCTCTCATACCCACGACAGTTGGCCCTATGAAGTTAGAGACCAGCAAGTTGGTCATGTATCTGGGAGTCACTCTGGACACCAAGCTGGCGTATTGGGATCATATTCGCAGGGCGTGTGACAGTGCTATAGTAGTCGTTGCTTCGCTGAGTAGGCTAATGGCCAACATCGATGAAGCCAGTGAGACGATACGGAGGCTACTGATGGTTACGACTGATTTCATCTTCCTATATGGAGCCGAATTTTGGGAGATGCGCTTCAAACTAAAAAGTTCCGGAAGCGCATACCCAGTGCACCGCTGCAAATTTCCTGTAGCTACCGCATGGTCTCAGAAGAGGCTGTGACGGTGGTGTCGGGAGTAGTCCTCATCGATTAACTAGCACGAAAGCGCAAGAAAGGGTACCTCTTTTGCTCAGAACTGAGCAGAGCTGAGGTTCTAACGCACGTTAGGTGAATAATCCATATTTTAAAGTTTATTTAAAATATGGATTATTCACCTAACTATCAATACCTTAATAATCGAAAATGAATAATAAAAACTTAAACACTTTTGACTTTATTACAATGGATTGCTGGCTTATTATCTTTTTTGAATTTATTTTCAGCACAATTTTTCCATCTTACACGCTAATAGTATCCCCCAGCCTGCACAGCCCTGAGCAGGATTTTAGTGCTATGATGACAATCCTTCACAGTAGTCGTAATTATCCTGGCAATAGCCACTTCAAATTTACTTACGCTACGAATTGGACCTAACTTCTGCCTAATTGCCAATGAGTTAACTTAATCGACTTAAATATTATCTTAAACCTTAAGTATAGCTTTTTCTGCTTCTTAAGCGTCCAAAATAGTCAAACAGCACATTCATTACCTACCAATGAAACGGTTTCTTCCCTATCTCTTTCTGGAATTTAAGTGAACAACGCAACAACGAGAAAAAAGCAGTAGTGGGATCATACTCTAGAGTTATTCTAATGTTTATGGCTACAATATTCTTACTCGATCTGTTATACACATAAAACACATTTTCAATAGTTTTACTTTAGATCCATGAAATATTGTTTGAATTTCTTTTGCTGCGCTCAAAAAAATATTTTGCGCCCAGCGTGGGCTGAATGCTTATTGGCTTTACAATTTATACAATTTTTTTCTCGAATTAACTGAAAAAAAAACTAACATGTGAATCCAATATTTGCATAACATGTTGTTTTTATTAGATTCAGCCGAAGTTGAATTTACAAATAACTCGAAACAGTTTGCTTTACTATGTTTTTTTTTTAACAAAACAATATAATTGAACTTTGAAACTTTAAATTTGACGAACATAAGTGAAAAATAATGCTTTTGGTCAAGCTTTCTATGCTTTCATTAAAAGTGTGAAAGCAAATTATGGACTTTATGTAAAAAATGAAAAAAAACTTTTGACTTAACAGACAAATTATTAGACAAATTATTAGGGTTTTTTAAAACCTCTACGATTTTTTTTTTTTAGATATTATAAGAAAAATATTTATCTTTTGGAATATGTTTTAAAAGTGTAAAAGTATCGAAATTCTTATCCTAGTTCAATATTAGTGACTTCCCTATTTCGGCATAATAGGTTATCCTCAACATGATATTTTCTTACTAATATTACTTTTTGGCTAATGAATTGATTACCGTCTCATAATAAAAGCTCATCTAACTAGGTTTTAAGTAAACCATATTTTGAAAAATCCCTGCTGATGCCACCAATATGAATTATGCAGAAATTTGATTCAATTTTTTGATGTAGTATTTAATCAGGAGTGTCGCACACGTTATTAACAATATTTTTTTTTATCACAAATTCTTTCTATGTTCGTTTATTTTGCGTTTTGTTTTCATCAGATCGATTCTATTGAGCGAATTTTCCGCTCTGCTTTTAACGTAAGATGACAAAATTTCAATATTTATGGGACTTTTTATTTGATATTGCCTGCTATAAAACAAAAAACTAACAAAGTTTGAAATTTTCTGAAAAATAACCAAATTTGGAGTTGATCTATGCTTAAGATGGTTTATGTTTATCTACAATCAAGAGTGAGTAGCTATTATGCCTCGGGGAAAAGCATTGGGTAGAGACCTAATGCTAAGTAAATCTCACTTATCTGATTGCTCCTTGATTATTGAATATTTCATCATATTCACACCCGCTTTTTAATGTAAAAGTATTGATAAAAGCAAGTAGTCCATCAATCACAAGCCACCCCCCTGTTATTCACATTATACCATTCTGCAACATTTTTGCTAACCTACTTAAAAATTCAAGGGTGTGTTTTTAAAGGAAATTAACAGCTAATTGATTGAGTCTTGGTGACAATCAAACCAATGCTATAGCACCGTTTTACATATTTTTTGACCCGCTTCGGTTTTACATATAATTGAATCAGCTGAACAATGAACGCAAACGACAATATATACCACTTCATACTCTTATAATTGCATGTAATTTCATTTTTCCAGTAATATGGTATAAATATTGCGCACAATGTAATTCTCTGCTGCGTTGTACAACATGCAGACGTAAACGATTTCGCGTGGAACGAGAACAAGATAATTACACGTATTCAGCTGACTTTTGCAAAATGCAAAACTGGCTGCTTACGTGATTGTTTGAAATGCCACGGAAATATTCAGCTGATATTGTGACAGAAATGGAAAATTGTTAAACCTAATGTTTGGCAGGAATATTTTCCTACTTGGCTGGGTAGTTGCGTTACATCTGGCCCAGAAGTTTTTGCATTGCGATTGGATGGGAAATATAGCTATAAGCCGTTATGTGCGAATTCGACCCGAATCGTAATCGCAGTCTAATCGTTTTCATATTATTTCAATTTAATATTTTAGATCATTACACAGCACTTTCAGATGATCACAATTCACGCTGGTAAACGTAAAAAGGTAAATATTTTTGAGTTTCTTCAGTGTGTGGACATAAAAAAAACATAAAAAAAACTCTAGCGCACCTGAACCGCTACAAACACTAATGTTCGAACAACAGTAGAAGAATCGTGCAGGTTTTGAGTGCATATTCCACCACATGTGCTGCTTATTACGGCCAAACTGTTTTAAATGCCACGTTTTACTTTCGTCTCAAGAATGCATTATAACTCATATGGTGGAAGGTTTCAGATATTACCACTGGCATGAATTTCAACGTTTATGAGAGCAAAAACACGGGTTAATTATATTCGTTATCAGTTGCTTATTTCACATAATTTTGAAAGCAGCATCTCATATAACATCAATGAAGAAAATGCTCAGTGCCTGCAGCACTGTAACTGAAGTTGGTGTTTGGGGCTGCGATCCGAAAAAGAACTTTGCGAATTGTAACATCGGTTATTTATTTTCATAGTAAATGTTTCCGATATGAATACTAACTGTAAGCATTTATTGATACAAAAGTAGCACAACCGACTCGTGCTGGCTGCCTTTCGCCAGTATCAAAGCCAAGAATATATCAAATCTGCGTCACGTTGTTTAATTACATTCGAAGTTATAGGAGTATAAAGAAATTTAGTGCTACCTGCAGCGAATTTTTTCAAATGATCGAAAGCTTAATATTTGCTGTTTATTGTCACTACAATATTATTACCATTTGGAAATTCTACGATAAAACCGCTTAATAAAGATATTGCAATTAAACACAAAACCAACAATAGCTGGCAACCCTATCGTGGCTTTTCAACCAAATTTGGCCTGAATAATGTTTATGACAGGTTTCATTAATTGTATGAAATTCGTATTGATTTCATGACTGCACTGGAAGTTATAGTGCAAAAAGTTTTATTTTCCTGAGCGAATTTTCAAAACCAAAGACTCAAAAATCACCATAGCTGGCAGCACTAATCAAATTTTTCAACCAAATTTCCACCAAACAGAGATTGGAGTTAGGTTTAGCTATTGTGTCAATTTCATGAAAATCTGGTAACTTATTCACATTTCATAGGGCAAAAAGCAGTTTTTTTTCTTTGTAATTTTTCAAGATGGCACCACTGGCACAGACTTGCCCATATTTCAAAATCGCTTCTATCAAGTCTGGTCTTACTTAAGTCCAATGCATTCTGTAAATTTTAGCTGTATCTGATTATTGGTTCGTGAGTTTCCGTGAACAGAAGTTTTTGATGCTAAAAATATAGGTTAACTGGGAGAGGGTTACCGTTCTTGTCCGGCATGAAATTTCCAAAGTTTTATTTTGAACGTGTAGATATAACATAAGATTTATATACAGATTGGTTTTATTGTAAGAAACGGACATTTTTTTGAATTTATCGATGGTTTGAATGTTTTCACATCCAAATTTTTATTTTCAAAATGAAGACGCCAAAATTATCATAGCTGGCAGCTCCAACCGAATTTTTCAACCAAATTTCTACCAAACGTGGCTTAAAGTAAGGTCCAGCAATTTTGTGAGTTTCGTCAAAATCGAACGATTCAATCAGAATTTATAGGGCTAAAAATAGTTATCTTTTTTAGTGGTTTTTCAAGATGGCACCACTGGCACAGAATCGCCCGCATTTCAAAATCACTTCTATCAGACTTGGTCCTATTTAAGATCAATACATTCTGTGAATTTCAAATAATTCTGCCCATCGGATCGTGAGTTTTCGTGAACAGAAGTTGTTGATGCTAAAAATATAGGTAAATTAGGCAAGGGTTACCAGGCGTGCCCGTTATACCATATCTTTTTTTTTTTGGTTATGTAAACAAAGCACAAGATTTCCATATGAGTGGTTTTTTTTTGAAGAAACGGCATTTTTTCAAGAGAGGCGATGATTTGGAGGTTTTCACTTTCAGTGCCTGCCCTAGCTACAGGGTTGCCAGCACGCTCATTAAAAGCTACACAACTACTACTAATGTTCTTCGAACATTAGTAAAAAACAGAAATAAAGTGCCTTCGAAAGCGGTTGGTTTGGCGCAAGTCGAAAAAGGAAAATTGAAAGGGAAGAAAAACCCAGAAGAATAACTCAAATATTTGATAATCTTTCATTAAATTTATTGACTTATAGTCCAGTAACTTTGTCGTCTAAAACGATAGATACATAGCGTCAAATCCGGTAGTTTTTGGCGATTTATACCACAAAGGACTTTTTTATGATAAACGTTTTGAAAATTTTTTAAATGATACTAAATTTGCTACAATTTGAAACCAGAGCTGTCTGTAGACTCGAGCGATTTTAATATACAGCCTTTCAAAGTTTATCGATTTTTTGAAAAAAAAATTTCTTAAAAAAGAATATACAGAAAAGATTACATAAATATAAAAGTTTTTTTTTGTAAGGGGAAAAGCTGCTGTTAATTGAATGGCGTACTTTTACCGCATTCTTCCGCTCTATAATAAATTTGCTACAATTCGAAACCAGAACTGTCTCTGTAATTCCGATAGTTTCCGAGATACCGCCTTTCAAAGTTATTGATTTTTTTAAATTTTTAAATTTTTAGCGATATTTGGTTGTTCTAAGTGCATTTTCACCTAGTAAGACTGCGTTCAAACAAGATTTGTTGTAGCCACACGAAATTGTCCGTGAAAGGTGTTGTGGTTGAAACAGTTGTTTGTTTGGAGGATGTTTCAACGATCAAAATATCATCTCCGTATTTTTCAAGCAAGCGACTTTTCACTAATCGTGGTTGAGGTCGTTCTCCTTCTATTTGGACACATTCATTCATTTACACACTCCTCAGAGTTCTCTTCCAGGAATAAATGAATTAATTCCATGGCCTGATCAACTGAGGGATCCTGAATGTTTCCCCTGAACATTCTTGTTGGTAGAGCTTTGTTTGGTGAAACCCATGATATCTGATAGCAACGGCTACCAAATCTGTGTCCTCAGATATACGCTGTTGTTTTTTGATACCCCATTCGTCACCACGGTTTTCAGCTACTTTCAAGATTGTCAAATTGAGAAACATATTTTCCACACTGATGACATTGTTCCTTTTTCTGGCTTTTTCTTCCCTTGGGCAACAAGAAACTCTTCAGTTATTTTGTCTCCGCAGAGAAAACAGTGTTGGCTACAATTGAACATCTGAGACTCTGATTTCGTTAGTCTTGATGGTGTCACTCTTCTTTCTTCATGGCAAAGAGCTACTCGGAACAACCTGATATATCTCTTCTGACAAGCAATGTTCACAGCCATTAGCCCTCTTCAATAAAAATTATTTTCTTGGTATTTAAGGGAAACACTGGAAGCGAGAAGGGGTTTTAGACTCCTTTCCTTTACATACTAACCGTACTTCACCTGACTGAAAGTTTCCTTACATATAAAACTCAAACTCGCACTGAGACTAGAATCAGACATTTTGTAGATTTTGAATTTAAACTACAAGAGATACACACACAACTCATGTAATGGAATACTGGCCAGAACAGAACTAGGTAAGGACTAGGAACTGAGAAGTTAGATAAAATGTGATGCGAAGAACCTGTCCTTGAGGTCTAGGGAGTGGGAAAGAAGTGAAGTGGTGGGAAAGGAGTGCAGTGGAGAGAGCGGAAGAGTGCTTTAAGGGTGCCTCATTGTATCGACAGCAGCTCTTGTACCTGAGCTTTATCTTCTCTTGACAAAAACCCTTACATGGATATAATCTTTTCTGTACATTCTTTTATGGCATAAAACTATCGGGTTTTAGGGACTCAAATTGTAGCAAATTTAATATAATTTAAAAAAACCTACTGAATAATATTTATGATAAAGCTAATCCTTTATGGTATAAATTGGCAAAAACTGAAAAAAAGTCGAAAATTTCTTGATTTAATTTCGACTTTGACAAGGTTGCGTTCGGCGCTCCAAGTCTCAAATTTAGGTTTTTCATTGAGGCAACATCATAAACTAGTCAGCAAAAAATTTAAACTACCAGATTTAACGTAAGGTCTGATGTTTAAGGTTACTGGACTATTAAGTAGAGGCCTGTTTTTTTTCAAATATTTTTTTAAAAGATTTGATTGCTTCCCATAGGTAAGTAGTAAGCAACTAATTTCAATATCAAAATAAATTTTTTGGCTACTTTTCTTTTTCACAGATGCTAGTTACAAGTGGTTTGCTTGTTTTTAGCTTGCAACATTTATTTTTGCATTAATAATATTTTTTATGTGTTTATAGACTGCAGATACTGCTCATATTTGTGTAGTAAGTACGTCTTTAGACATTTTTACTGCAGGTATTGTTTGCTTTGACCATTTTCACGTATTTTAGTCTCTCCGGAAATTTCACTGAGAAGTATCCTGGAAAAAAATCAATAGCTGAGAATTTTTGAATGCGCCAACTTTCAAGGGCTTAACTTAATCAAATCAGGGCTAAAAATAATATTCTGTAAATATCACTTTAAGCTACCCAACAAAATCATTAATGAATTAAAACGAACTTTTAATGAAATATTAATGTAAAACGTGGAAAATTCTGGATTATATTTGGTTGAAATCCGCGCTCTTTTCCATTATGCTGGAAAATATACACAAGCCATAGATTTAACATCTTCATGAATTTTCATCGAATTTGCAGATCTTTAGTGAAATCATTATGTGGCAAATACATATTGGCCGAGGCCAGGCGAACTCGAAGTCAGGCAGAGTGTGACGAGCCAGTGACAGCACAAGCCTGCGTATCCACATGTTGGCCGCGACTCGCAGCTTCGCCAGCTGTCAATAGTCAGCTGATAATCAGCTGTTTTGGGTGGTTACAAAATTCAAAATTGTAAGTCCGGTTGCGAACTTCACCCGGAGCAGAAACTAACAGCTTCATTCGTAATGCGGCACGAGCAAAAGGTAAAAATGGTTTCTGTTGCAATAGAAGAAACAGACACCATAAGGGCAGATTTTTGCTTTCCAAAAGTAGTTAATTATTAGCGAATAATTCCAACCTTTTGTAAAAGTTGAAAATAAGCACAATATTGTGCTAAATGCATTTAAATTAGCCACAGCTGGTGTGAAGTTAGCATTCACTTCCGTCTCCGTCCATCACCAGCACGAAAATTTCATTAAAGCTCTGTCTCAGCAGTTGCAGTGTAATATCTATACGAACTTTCATCATATTATTTTGAGTTTTTAGTTATTTTGAATTATATGAAACCCTATCGCTTCGTAGTTGGCATAAAGTTTGCAAGTACAAAATATCAGGCAACAAAAAATTTTTAATTTTTTACAATTACATATAGTCAAACTAAAGCATCTGAATTTATTAAAAAGTTATAATACAGCTGCCTGATTACATCAATGATATCGAAATTATAGCCATTGAAGCATGGATAAGATTAATACTATTGAAAATTTACACCATCACGCTGTTGAAAAAGTTTTTGGAGAAATAAAATCGCTGCTCATACCAATATTCCATGTGGCAGCTTGTAGGCCAACATGTGGACGGCATTTGCCGGGTCGTAACGAAATCCCTTTGACTCGTGCCCAAAAACCGACTCCGATCGGAAGTCGCACGAACGCCAGCGAGACATGTCAAAGTTGCTTGTCTGGACCGTGCACACATTCGGGCTCGCCGGCTTTGGCCTGGGCTCGGCCAAAATCTAATAGCTACTTTATGATCAAATATATACAGGTCTTCTGCAAGCTGATTCTCAAAATTTACATATATTACATTTAACATATCAAAATAATTTTCAGAATTCAGTTTCTCGTATCAATATTCTCTGCTTGATAAGCTTTAGAGACGATATACGTTGTATATGTTGATTTATAGACAAGAAGGGAACCATGATCACAATTAAATGACCTTTACAAGTAAATTATATCGATTGATATAAGTCGGAGATGTTAAAATTTGTCACAACTAGCGTAAACACAAGTTAATGATTTCCAACTGCAAGTGGTCACATCAGTCAAGAATGCACTATGTGCTGGTGTCGGATGAGAATTAGTGCATACTTTCGAAACCACTTTGTCAAATAAAATTTTCAATGTAAATAAAATACCAAATATATTATTTTAAGAATTGCCGTGACAGTATTAAAGCTAACAAAACTAATGAATCTACTTGCATCAGTTTTAAGAACAGGTATTTTCTTACTTGCTTGACGACTTCATAAGTTAAAGCAACTGAGCTCACCATATAACAGCAAGAAATATTGTGTACGAGTGACACCGCTTTCGGAATTCTAGTGAATTTTCAAAGCTCTACTCATGAAGTTCCCGGACTTGACCAAATAAATTTATGAAGTGAAATAGCAATGAAAGGAAACTTAACAACTCTTCACATTACAAAATATATTACCAACAATTGAATGCACAATTGTTCTGCGTTGTATTTTGCCACTCTAAGATTTCTCAAATAGCGCGAGAGTGACTTAAATCACAATTGTCGGGGAGACTATTTTCAGCTCACCATTGCATTATTCGAAAAGTTCTCCCATTATTCAGACAGACCTAGGGCATTTTGCGAAACTTACTTAAGTTACACAAGTCGTGGCGTTAGTACTACAGAAGCCTGCGCCTATATTTCTACATGCAAGCGTAGGCACTATTATGAAAATAATCCTTCTACGTTCCAGATGAAAAACCGGACTGGCTGAGCCTTTTTTGCGATGGTTCGGAAAATGATTGCGCGTCGCCAGCCAGCACGTATGAAGCAGCTAGAAAATGTCCTTGAAGTCATTATGGAGGAGTTATGCGCCAGACTAAAAAGTACCTACCGGAATTCAGAGTCAGGAAGTAGATTTATCGACCCGGAGTGCGATGTGAATACTTTCGAAATCAACAATACGTACGTTGAACACATAATCGCTACTCTACTTCATGGAAACTTCTACGTTTTGCTGATTTTTGTTGCTGCCACCAAACAGCTGGCAATGTTGTGGCACAGTTGGTCTCAATGAGGTTGGATATAATACATATTACACACCAACCAGTTTCACCTTGCACATTTCAAGTTCTTTAGGCTTGATGAATTAATTGCACAGGTTGTGCGGTGGGTGCAATAATCAACACAATCAACTTGAAAAATCTCTAGCGTCCTGGCTTATCCTGAAAGCAATATGTTAAGTGAAATTTGCATATCAGCTTAGACGCAGACTGCACTGGCAGCGACAGGTAATTTACCGCATCCCGGCTATTTCTAAGTTCAAATCTGGTTCCGATGCAAATTCTTTGTGCCTTGGCATTTATCAAAGTACTTGGTTGCTTGCTTTGCGTAATTGAGATTTCATGTATCGACAAAGTAAACGACAGAGCCCACAGTACGACTGCAATGCTCGAAACAAGTAGCTTGTCCTAGAAACCCGAAAACCAATGGAAATTGTTTCATTTGCACTTGAGGATGTACTTGAGGATTTGAATTAACTTCAAGTTGTACTTGAGCACTGGCTGCAAACTGCAATTTACGATCGACACTTTGATGACTGCTATGCGACGCTAGAAGAGCTGTCGAGAGGAAAATGCTTTGATTTTAGTGAAATTGTTTTGAATTATGATTGTTTGGCAGCAGAAACGTCAAGATAAAAATGGAATTTGACGATGAATGTTAAGTGAAAAATTGCATATTTGCAGGAAACTAGTTACATTAAAAACTATTTACATTACATCATGTTTCAGACATAAAAAATTGTTGATGTCCTTCGACTAAAATTCTTTCTCGTGTTTTCTTATTTTTCTCGATTTCATAATCGAAATAAAGTAAACCACGAGAAGTTTATTTGTTGTGCGCAAAAATTATAGGATATGCATAGATGAATTGTAAGATTCAGTAAGTAAATCGAATTCAGCTGATTGATAATATTTACATTTAGCAAAGAAAACTAGAACATTCTATGAGCTCATTATGACTGAGATGTAACTACAATCAGAGATCTACCGCAGTATTGAAGGAAAACGGCTGCGAACCTCGCAAAGATAAAGAAATGTAATTAGTTCATTTCATAAAATTATTGTATCAACAAAAATTAATCGTGTATTATAAGCTCTGTGTCAGGCTGATGCAGAAATGTTACTGTTTCAATGCAGTCTACCCTAACCTGCTATTGATCGAGACGCAAAAAAGGCATCTATTGTTAATCGTGCTTGTCGTATCATCTTCAAACCTTGTTTTCCTCACCTTTTCATCCCTCGAGTGGTGTTTTTACTAATGTTCGAAGAAGAAAAAATAACTTTGGCCAAAAATTCATAATTCTATATACATATATATATATATATATATATATATATATATATATATATATATATATATATATATATATATATATATATATATATATATATATATCATCGAAAAATTTCAGTAAAAAAATCCCAGGAACGCGCCATCCGATTGAACTGAAATTTTGAGGATACATTGGTGTATATATGCAGAATAGTGCCAGGTCTCACAAAAAGTTGGCGCCGGCAGCCATTTTAGTCGTATTTTAAATATACCTATTTTTCAGTCTACAAATAACTGTCGCGAAAATAAAATTTATTTTAGGAATTTTGAACGTGTTCCAAATGTGAACATAATAATTTTTTGAAATTTTTAACCCTATGTGTGCACTAGGCGCCTAAAATGAGATTGGGAAAATTTGAAAAATTTTTAAAATGCGATTACTTTTGACCAGATTGTCAAATCATTGCGCTAAGCCGAGTTTGGTAGAAATTTGGTTGAAAAATTCGGTTGGTGCTGCCGGCTATGGTAATTTTGGTGTCTTGGTATCTGCTTTCTCGGCTAAGGGATAAGAAAATCTATGAAAACGTTCGCCTCTACCTTGCTTACATGCACAAAGCCACTGACTCTGCTTGTTTCGAGGGTAAAACGAAGACTTATCTTAAAGTCATGATTCAACAGGAAGGTCTTCCCATAGATTTTTAGGTTCTTCATACTATTTTTGTTCGGTATCATGAGCAATTTGGCATAACAGCTGACCAAGTGAAAAAAGAGCTAAGCACCTTTGCCTTTGCAAATCAAGGAATGGTTTTAAAAACTATCATTCCTAACAAGAAGTTTTCGTTAAACAGCCTCAAACTTTTTTACCACAACTTCGGCGGTATGAGAGGCAAACTAAAGAGACTCTTTCTTGACTCAAAATCTTGCCAATTTAATGTACTGACGTTCACGGAAACCTGGTTAAACAGTTCACACACAAACGCAGAAATATTAGATGGTAACTGAACTATTTACAGGAAGGACCGAAACTATCTTTCTACTGGCCAAACTCGAGGTGGTGGTGTTTTGGTAGCTGTTCGTAACTCACTATCAAGCGAACTAGTCGAAAGCATCTCATATAATCTCTTCGATCACAAGATTATTCGCATTTCCGGGTCCAAAGGTTTCATTCACATCGGAATATTCTACATCTCACCAGGTTCATTTATAATGATGTATGCGTAGTGATCTCCACCCTAGTTTCATCTCTTAATGAGCAGGATAAAATTATAATTCTCGGTGATTTCAATCGCCCAAATTTAAAATTTACGGCTGATGAAACTGATAATAATCTCATTCATTTTAATCTTCTTGACTCCAGCGATTTCAATCTAGTTAGTACACTTTATGGCAATGATTTGCAGCAAATAGCTCCGACACCTAACCAAAATGGAAATTGGTTAGATCTCATATTTACTAATAGCTACGACGATGTAGTGGTTAACTCAACTGTTGATGCAGCAAATTTTTTTGGTAACACTCTTCACCACTCTACGTTCACAGTTGAGTTGTTATTTACATCTGATATGTTCACTTCCCTATCTTACAACAACTCTATTGTATATGACTCTCGCAATGCTGATTATAAGAGAATTACGGATTGTCTTCTCAGAATTGACTAGGCTAGTAATTTTTCTACGCTAGAATTAGATGACGCTGTATCATTATTTTATGAGCTGGTTTTAAAAGTTCACCCCAAAGATTAAGAGAAAAGACAAAATATCTGAAATATGGCTTGATAGCAATCTAAGGTATTTGCGGAATAAAAGAAATAAACTTTACAAAGTAATTACAACCAGCACTGATGTCAAAGATGATATCAAGGATAAGCATAATGAATTAGCTCAAAAATTCCTGACGAAATCCCGTATGAGCGCTATGTTAATATCATGGGCGAAAATATAATTCATGATCCTAAAAAGTTTTTTGATTTCGTGAACACCAAACGAAAAACTTCGGGCTACCCTACTTCGATGTACAAAAAGAACTTTTGTTCGTCATGCCCTCACAAAGTTTGTGACCTGTTCGCTGAGCATTTCCAGGAAGTATTTTGTTCATGTACAAGCAAGTCTAACATTCTCCTCCCTCAAACATTCTCACCAAATATCATCTGTGAAATGTATTTAACTAGATAGGAGATTGCAAAGGCTATCAAAGATCTTAATGTCAACAGGGTCCTGGTCCTGATTTGCTACCTCCTAGTTTCATACTCGAATGCATGGAGTCGCTTATCTTAGCCGTGTATTTAATTTTCAATAAATCACTTTCTTGTGGGGTTTTCCCTTCCTTCTGGAAATCATCCCATCTGACCCCGATTTTTGAATGTGGTGATAGGTGGTCAGTTGAAAATTACAGAGGTATTGCAACACTATCATCATTGCCTAAACTATTTGAAAAAATTGTCTGTGATAAGCTCACTACTCTAATAGAACCTCTTCTAAATGAACAATAACATGGTTTTAGAAAAGGCAGGTCAACTTCTACCAACCTCGTGATTCTCGTCTCAGATGTTCTCTGTGACATAGAAAAAGGGCATCAAATTGATACCATCTACACAGACTTCAGCAAGGCCTTTGATCGTGTTGATCATGATATTCTTCGAATGAAACTACAGAAATTTGGTATCTTGGGCCTCTTATTAAACTGGTTAGACTCTTATCTTCGAAATAGGACGCAGTACGTTAAGTTTCAGGGTATCCTATCAAAAAAAAATCGAAGTTTTATCAGGTGTACCACAAGGTAGTCACTTTAGGCCTCTTTTATTCAATATTTTCGTATCGGATCTTTCTGAAGTTTTAGAAGATATCCCTCATCTTTTTTATGCAGATGATCTGAAAATGTACCACACAATCAAATTGAAATCAGACCCAGTTTTCCTCGAATCGAAACTGCTTCCTCTTGAGCAGTGTAGCAAACAAAATAATCTCGACATTAATGTCAGTAAATGTCAAGTCATTAGTTTTTCCCGCAAAACCAGTTATATAAATTTTGATTACCGCCTCAATAATGTTGCAATCAATAATGTTGACAATGTCATCGACCTCAGGGTTACTTTGGATAAAAAGCTGCGTTTTAGTTTACACTATGACAAAACTTAAGCAAGGCTAATAAGCAGCTTGGATTCATCAAAAGACGTGCGAAGGAATTCAAAAACCTATGGGTCACGAAGTCTTTATACATAGCTCTAGTTCGGCCATTGCTCAAATATGCATGTATTGTCTGGCACCCTACCTTTGATGCCCATAGCGATAGGCGCGAATCGGTGCAGAAGCAGTTCTTGCATTTCGCGTTGAGAGATCTGTATAATCCTTACGAATTTGATAATCTACCTTCATACAGATACAGGCTAAGTCTCTTAAATCTATCAAGCCTATCTTCGCGGAGAATAGTCATATGCTCATGCTTTATTTTTGATGTTATTATGGGCTTAATCAATGTTCTGTCCCTGTCCAATAATATCACCTTCAACGAATCAGTAAGGCAGACGAGGCACACACCTGAATGAATACCGACACCACACAGTTTACGCCAACAATGAGCCAATCAATAGCTGTTGCAAAATATTCAATAGCTTTTCAAAATACTACTCCCCGACCTAGGTCTAAAACTGCTCTGACTAAGATGCTCACATCATGAATGCCCTTTCCAATTCCCTACCAAAGATGGTTATATTTTTAAAATTCTTTCATTATTTTTGTTTATTGTACAAATTTATATAAATTGTTAAATATTAATTGTGTTTTTTTGTACGCCTTGTTTGGTTGAAATAAATAATATATTATTTGAAAAATGCTCAGGAAAATAAGGTTTTTTCCCTATAACTTTCAGTGCAGTCATGAAGTCAAAACTTTTTATGGGCATTATTCAGAAAGAATCTGGTAAAAAAACCATTTTAGGGCTGCCAGCTGTTGTTGGTTTTGCATTTATTTCATTTTTATTAAGCGATTTTATCGTAAAGTTTTCAAACGGTAATGATCTTGTAGTGATAATAAACAACAAATATTAAGTTTTCGAAAATTTGAAAACTTTAGCCACAGGTAAGCCTGAATTTCTTCGTACCCCTATAACTCCCAATGCAGTTATCGGATCAAAACGAAATTCGCAGAGTAGGTTGATTTTAATGTGAGGCGGGTGTGATATATTTTGGGCTTTGCCGCTAGCAAAGAGTTGCCAGCGCACAGCGTTTTTTTGCGATTTTCGTATCAATAAATGCTTATATTAAGTATTCATATCACGAACATTTACAATGAATATAAATTACCAATGTTTAAATTTTCTAAGTTCCACAAATTGTTTGGTTCCAAACATCTTTCGTTTTTTGACCCTAAACATCTTTCTATCCCTGTAACTTTTGGCGAAATCATTGAACAACATTGGCAACTGTGGGAGACTTTTAGTTGCAGAGCTGGTAAAGTATTGCAAGCATTAAGCATTTTCTTTGTTTATGTTGTGTTATGTTGCTTTCAAAGTTTTGCAGTGTTTGGCTTTCCTAAATCTTGAAATTCCTGCAATCCTTTCCACCCTATGAATTTAAATGCATTGCACTTGAAACAGGTTGGAGCACGTGTGGTAGAATATGCACTCAAAATCTGCACGATTCTTCTACTATTCATCGAACATTAGTATTTCTAGCGGTTCAGGTGAGCTAGAGTTTTTTTTCATTCTGTTTATTTTTTAGCTGCAGTCAAATCCATGTAGCGTCGGTTTATCTAATCTCTCCTTTATTTGTTTAGTACTTCCTGTTGTCCTTATGAAGAACGACTGCAAATCCTAAAACTTTCGTTGTTTCGTACTCGCAGTTTATTCTTGGATGAATGTTTCCTTTACTCCAACATTCCTATTTCTCAAGTCGTACGAGTTTGTGATCGTTCTACTAGAATTCAGTGTTTTGTTTGTATTCCTTTCGCTCATAAAAAGGTGTTTTCCCATCCGCCATTTCTTAGGATGCATAGAAGCCACAATGAGCACCAGTTTATTTTTTATTCCGAGCCCTGCTTTAATTTTGAAATGCGTATTCTACGGGTTTTGTCTGAACTTCATCGTCTATAATATACTAATTTAATATGGCTACTGTTTATATCCTATTAATTTACTATATGCAATATTTATGTTGTGTCTTTTTACTGAATTTTTACTATCTGATTGTTTATTTTTTTATTTTTTTGTATACCTCTTTAGTTTCCGTTTTGTAATTCGAGAATGTATCTGTAAAATGGATTCATAAATAAATAAAGTATTTTACTATATCAGCCGTACTACGACTAACAAAATATGATGAGTAATTTTTACTTCGCCGCATAGCCGTTTCAATGGAAAATCGACTAATTTTCAGAAAATTGTAGGACTCACCTCCTTGAAATTCGGCAATATTTTGGTATCCAGAAGTGCAGGTGAGCTATTTAACGAAAATGAAATATTTTTGAAAAATATAGTATATTTGCGAAAATATGGCCTTTTGAAGTTTTTGAGAAACGTCGGTTTGTGTTGCATTCAGGAAATTGTATAAAATCTTCTACTTAACGTACGACATTCAAACTAGTGATGGGCGATTGCGAGATATTTTAACAATCGAGATAATCGCAATCGGCGCCACAAAACAATCGAGATAATCGCAATCGAGAGAATCGCAATCGATGCGCCAAAACAATCGAGAGAACAATCGAGACAATCGAGACAATCGGGATAATCGAGCGATTCGAGATAATCGAGACAATCGAGCGATTCGAGATAATCGAGCGATTCGAGATAATCGAGTGATTCGAGACAATCGGGGCAATCGAGACAATCGAGACAATCGAACATCTCGCAATCGATCATTCGGTCGGTCAAGTCATGGACAATCGGTTGACGGCAATTGAGTGAGCCATAAAGCACGTTTCGTTGGCGCAGCCAATAAAAAAATGTTCAAATATTTCAGCAAAAATATTAAGTGTTATTATTTGATCAAACTGCAATTTTTTGGGAAATATTGATGTATAAAAGGATATGTTTATCTTAAGTTAAAATTAAGATATCTGTAACTCTTTGGTGGCGGTGGGCATGTTAGTGTATAAGCACACCAGTATACACAGTACGCTTGTAGAACCGCTTGTGAAGAATAGATTTGAATGGATTGGATATACTATTTAGTGGATTTTTTTGCGTGTGCATACATATGGAATGTAATGATCAGATATGCATGGAAATTTGTATGGCTAGCATTTATCATGTATAAATGGCTGGTAGTTTTGCTAAAACTATTAAGTCTGATCAAAGTGTATGATCAAATATTATATGAAGTTGAGTTTTGTCATGCTGTTAAGTATGTTAAAATAAAATCTGCTTTTAGATAGTGCAGTTTGAAAGCATATCATGTATCCAGTATTTTCGTACTTGCGAGTATTTTATTCAAATATTCAAAAAGTTTTTAGGGCAAAAGTAGCTGAAATCGGCCAATTTTGGGTTAGAGTGGTTTCGGACATAACGGGCCAAGACCTATTGCTGTGATACAAACATTTCGGTTTTGTAGGGGAGTAAGGGGTTTTTTTGGCCATAGTTTGGCAAAGACTGCCTTTACCGCGCTTTCAATGATTGGAAGTGGTCGCGGAGTACAATAGTGATAGTTTAAGGATGAAAAAAATGTTTATGGGGAAAATTGGGCAAAAACGTCGAATTTTTCCAAATTTGTTTTTTGCGTAGCTTGAATTCGGGGACATTTCTGAACTGTTTCGGGCGAAATGTCCATACAAATCTGAGAAAAAGTGGCCTAGTTTCGAAGATATGGCAAAATGAAATCCGCCGGAAAACCGACCGGAAAAACTGAAAGTAGCACTAAAAGTGCTATATAAGAGAAGGTTGAGATCCTTTTTGGTTCGATGATTGGCTTCTCCGGCTGTGCATTATGCCGTATCTTCGAAACTAGGCCACTTTTCCCCCCAGATTTGTATGGACATTTCGCCCGAAACAGCTCAGAAATGTCCCCGAATTCAAACTACGCAAAAAAAAAAAATTTGGAATAATTCGACGTTTTTGCCCAATTTTCCCCATAAAAATTTTTTTCATCCTTAAAATATCACTATTGTACTCCGCGACCACTTCCAATCATTGAAAGCGCGGTAAAGGCAGTCTTTGCCAAACTATGGCCGAAAAACCCCTTACTCCCCTACAAAACCGAAATGTTTGTATCACAGCAATAGGTCTTGGCCCGTTATGTCCGAAACCACTCTAACCCAAAATTGGCCGATTTCAGCTACTTTTGCCCTAAAAACTTTTTGAATATTTGAATAAAATACTCGCAAGTACGAAAATACTGGATACACGATATGCTTTCAAACTGCACTATCTAAAAGCAGATTTTATTTTAACATACTTAACAGCATGACAAAACTCAACTTCATATAATATTTGATCATACACTTTGATCAGACTTAATAGTTTTAGCAAAACTACCAGCCATTTATACATGATATTATACACTAACATGCCCACCACCACCAAAGAGTTACAGATATCTTAATTTTAACTTAAGATAAACATATCCTTTTATACATCAATATTTCCCAAAAAATTACAGTTTGATCAAATAATAACACTTAATATTTTTGCTGAAATATTTGAACATTTTTTTATTGGCTGCGCCAACGAAACGTGCTTTATGGCTCACTCAATTGCCGTCAACCGATTGTCGATGACTTGACCGACTGAATGATCGATTGCGAGATGTTCGATTGTCTCGATTGCCCCGATTGTCTCGAATCACTCGATTATCTCGAATCGCTCGATTATCTCGAACCGCTCGATTGTATCGATTATCTCGAATCGCTCGATTGTCTCGATTATCTCGAATCGCTCGATTGTCTCGATTATCCCGATTGTCTCGATTATCTCGATTGCAATAATCGAGTCAAACTTAAATAATCGAGATGTTTCGAGATATTATTGAACAATCGAAACAATCGAGTTTAATATCTCGCAATCGCGCATCACTAATTCAAACATAGTTTGTTCGAAGGGTAAGATGTAGGTATTCTTAAAAAAATAGAGCAAGCAACATCCTGGCCAATAGGATAATAAGGATCATTAAAGTGTCCTTTATCCTAGAGTATTTAAAAATACACACCTTTGATTTTCTTAATTTAATTTAAATATTGTAAACAGCTGTATAAGAAATAAGTGTGCGAAATTTCAAAGTGGAGCTCGTAAAAATACAGTCGCGAGAAATGTTTAAAAGTGTGTAATACTATAACCGTTAAAGAAAATTTATAGAAAATGGTGCCAACACCATAGGCGCGCCGTAGGGGGGGCCAGAGGGGGCCGGGACTCCCCCAGACCCTAGGTTGGCCCCTCCCAGAAAAATAAATATTTCTAACTGCAGACACTTAAGTTTTCGCCAGTTAGGTTTTTGTGGTTATAAACAAGTGCAGTAGTGTAAGCCTATACCAACTTTCACTACTTATAACTTCGAGACTGTGTTATTTGTGGTATTTATTACGATGTTATGGGACTTATTTCGAGATATGGACGAGAATATTTGATTTCGACAAGTTATACGTTAAGAAAAAGACGAACAACGCTTCCCCAATCATCCTTTTTTTATTAAGATTATCTGTTCATTCCTAGTAGGCAATATACAGGTATTTAGGTAAGAACACTTTTATAAACTGGCGCTTTATGCAATTATGTTTTTCACAAAACAAAGTCTGTGTATTAAAATGGTATTAACGTAGAATACAATTTTCGAAGTCATTTGGAGAATAAAAATGGTATCGCTGCCACTTTTATGCTATTTTAGAAGTCAATTCTAATTTGGAAGTAAATACTTCCACTGAAAATTTAATTTTAATGTTATCAAGAGAAATACGTCTTGACAGCTTTTTACAAAATATATTATTGATTTTTATTTTTCAATATTTTTATTTACATTTTTCTTAGCCTACTTTATATTATTGTATTGTATAGTACTGTGTGGATATGTGATTGTGGGTTGTGTTATGTGTTCTCACACTATCTATGACCTACTTGGTTTACACTCAGGTTAAATGTGTGTGAATTTTATTATAACCTGATAACTGCATCAGAAGTTAAAAGGCATAACACTTCAATTTCACCGAGTGTTTTTCCAAAGTGACACAACCACCACATGGTTCTTATCATATTCATTAAACTTTTTTCATACCTGTATCTACTCAAGACCAGTATATACCGATTGGGAATTTTACAAGTTTAGATTTGACTGTATATATAGTATCAAATTCATCAATCGTTTGCATTTTATTCTAAAAATCGTGTGAAAGATTTGTGTTTACGTACTTATGGTAGCTACAAGGTTGCCCATACATTATTTAAAAACTACAGAAACTTATTTTTTATGCCCATTGATGAGTCTTGTAAATTTTGGGATGGTCTGATGACTCGGTGTGAAGCTATCACAATGCGAAATTTTCCATAGAATTTCCATTGTTGCCAAAAATACACCAAAATTTCAGTTCGACCAAACTTCGCGATCCGGATAAATTATCCGAATGGTAAAATTCATGCACAATGTGAAAACTCGAATAGTACTTTGAGGACAGTAAGTGATATGGTGCTTGAACAATCTTGGAATTTTGTCAAGATGAACCAAAATTATTTGGAAACGGTTATCGACCTTACCAAGTGTCTCAGTCGCCAAAGACGTGCTTTCAGAGGACATGATGAAAGTGGTACCAGTGATAACCGTGATTTTTTTTGGAATTTTTTACATTATTCGCGAAGCATGATTCAACTTTTGCAAATAATTTTTAAAACAAGGTTGCGGACTGCTGTAATGGCTAAACACAAAATGAATTAATAAAAATATTTGCTGAAATCGTTCGCGAGAATAATACAGCTGAAATAAAAGAGTGCGGACTGATATCCATTATGGCAGATGAAGCAAGGGTCCACAAAAAGGAACAACTCTCCGTGGTTGTCAGATTTACTAAAGAGCTAGCAGTCGAAGAAAGGATCTTAAGCTTTGTAAACTGTTCAGGAGCTAGAAATGCCTCGTATTTAGCAGATATAATTTTCAGCATGTTAGCCAGCTACGGACTTAGTGAATTGCCTGTTGTTGTACAGTCTTATGATGGTGCTAGTGTCATGTCAGGACAAAAAAGTGGTGTACAAATCTAAATTAAAATGAAACACCTTGCAGCCACATTTGTAATTATCCTTGATGTGATGGACACATTTTTCACAATCGAAACGTGTACATCCTTTTTCAATGCCATCAAATCCCTTTAACTACACTTTTCGAAGCCATCACAACACGAATTGTTGAAGCAGCTTGAAGAGGCAGTTGGTCTAAATTCAAGGCGTAGAATGAGAAGTTTAAGCTCGACTCGTTAGTCAATGAGATTTCACAATTGCAAATATGTGGTAGATAGCTATGGGACCATGAAAGAGGCTTTAGAAAAAGAAATGAATGAGGGAAAATACAACGACTCAGTTTATTCATTGGGGATCTTTCATTCAATCAGTAATCCTAAGTTTGTAGTGAATCTTTTCATCTTTCACTATGTTCTTTTTATAACGAACATGTTAAGCACATATTTCCAAACTAAAATTGCAACTCTTAGGGATGGGATACATCTTGTAAATGGAACAGTTAAAACACTACTAAGTGAGCGAGAAGACTTGTATGTAGTTTGGGAAAAAATTAAATTATTCGCAGAGAAGAACTGTCTCGATCTCACATTTCTCAGAGGATCGCGAAAACGGAAAACAGCAAAACGCACTAGTTTCAAAGGTTTTGCTGTTTCATCTAGCCTTGAACACGCAGTTAGGGCTACGAAGATATCCCTGCAAACCAAATGGCTTGAAAAGAGTAAGTTACAGCACTCTTCCATCTCGCCAAATTATTTATGCTTTTTGTAGGTTTTCTAGGTAACAAAAGTTTGAAGCAAGAGGTCAATTTTTTTCTTCTAAGCTTAAAATATTCCAATTTTTTCAAAGATATTTTGAAACTTAGATATCCTCTTCTTCAAGTATAAGTTGAAATATATTTAGCTTCTCAACGAAAAAATAGTCTTATATTTCTAATTCTTTCCATTCTATTTCCATATAATTTGTACAAGCGTTCATATCTTAACGATCATAGATAATTCGTGTGTAGTTCGTACCTACCGTTCACATTATATGCATGTCGTTGTAGCTCATACATATTCACAGACAGGAAGTTTATTTGATAATGCATTATGCATAAACAAATATCAAAGAATAAATTAACAAATATGTAATGTATTAATAAATTATGTAAGTTGTATGAACAGTACGTCTTAAACCTTTTGGTCCCTGGCCCCTGCCAGATTTTAGGTCACGGCACGCCTATGGCCAACACAGAGTGAAACTTACATAATATGATACGAAAGAACTTTAGGTTTTAAAAATAGATTTAAAAACTATTTTTTAGCATCATTTATTAGCTGTACAAGGAAGTAAACTAATGCATATTGCATCCTTATATTAGCTGAACTGTAAAGCTAGTACATAGAAAAATATTCATAAAGTAGGGTGATTTATTGAATATACTGCGGAAGAAATGTGTTTCGTCTTAATGGTATTTTCATTCAAGGGTGAAACAAAGTGAATCCTCCGTGTTGAAGAAATTTTAAGACTTCAATTTTTCCTCATTTTCATAATCGCTAAGTGGTTACACAAAGTTAATGTAAACGATGTTATCTTTAGCCCAGTCATATAGCTGAAGTGGTGTAGTTAGCCGCGAATCTTTTTAGAGTTCCACCTAATCCATCACAGATACTTTTGCCGTGATAAGAAGCAAAGAAGTTCCATTCGTCTAAATATTTCTGAAATAGATGAACTAATGTTGCATTGTGCTTCATAAATTCCGATATGATGATGAAATTTGTGAAACCTACGGTCTGCAATTCAAAATCGAATTAATATACACCGAAAGGATGAATAGTTGCTTGTGCATTTGTCCAGTAGAAGCCATGTAGTCCTGTATAAAAATGAGTAGTTTTCCAAAAAAATCGAGTGAAACTATTAATTCATTAGCGTGAAGGAGACTTTTTAATTCTTTTAGGTACCCGTTTTGCTGTTCTGCCTAGGAAGGAATGTTCAAGCAACATATTTAATCTATTGAAAAAAGTTTCAAAGAAAGTCTGCAGTAGATTCTAATCTAGTTTCTAAAGTAGAACGAACTGTATAGGTCCATTGCTTATAACTAATACTACTGACGAAATTGTCTTCAAATTTTTTTTCACATGTACTTAGAATAACAGCTGATCCAGGACAATTCTGTCATTTACCAAAGTAACCATCTTTTGTGGAGGAAAGCATATCATCAGAGTTAAAAAGCATTCATAATTAGCCAAGCTTATATTGGCGCCGTTTGTTAGAAAGTTTATTTTTGATCCTTCAATCATTAATTTAACGCTTGGATGTGTAACGCATACACCGACAGAATGTGTGCCCGATGCGCAAACTTCGAGAATCTGACTTTAATACCGGCATTATCAGATTTTAATTGGCAGTATAACTTTTTGAAATTGTACAATATTAATCTTTTTTGGAAAAGCTCTTTGTATGGCCGACGTAGAATAATCTTATGAGACCATCGACATGTGGATCCATAGTTCATCGCCTTTGCGGGGAAGTATAGCTCGTCTAATTTCTTTTATCACATATGGGGGTGCGTCAGGAAATTCAAACATTGTTTTGGCATGCCACCAATTCGTCGGCAAAAGTGATAAAAGTAAACGCTTTGCTTTCTTTTCTGTAAATTTTCTTTGGCGGTTATAGTGTTTCGTATGTTTAAAAGTTTCTTACAAACGTACATTTACGAGCACCATTTGCTGCCTACATAGCTGTTTACAATATATAAAAGAATTACGAAAATTGAAGGTGTGAATTTTTAAATATTCTACGATAAAGGACACTGTAATGATCCTTTTTATCCTTTTGGCAAGAATGTTTCTTGCTCTATTTTTTAGAAAACACACATATTTTTCTTTCGAACAAGCCATATTTGAATACACTACGTTAAGTAGAAGATTTTATAAAATTTTTTTAATGCAACACCAACCCGAAGTTTCTCAAAAACTTAAAAAGGCCATATTTCCGGAAATATATCACATTTTTCAAAAAAAAATTATTGGTGCACATAACTCAACTATTTATATTTCCAGTAAACATTTTATTAAAATCTGACGATAACGATCAAAGACAGTTGGTCGATTTTCCGTGGAATTACCCGAATATAATCCGGGAAATCGGTGTTAAGTTGGTGTTAAGTTGATAAAAGATGTGTTTATTTGTTTTCCGCAAAGAATATGTTAATGTAAAATAAAAAAAATTTCAACCAGATGCAAACAAAGTAAACAAAAATAATGAAACATAGATATGTTTCCCATTAATCTGATTTTTAAAAATATTTCAATGCGTTCGATATAAGGAATTGTCATAGTTTATTTTCATTTAAACCTATTTTATTATAAATTTTCAAACAATTTTTTAAAAAATTGAAATTTGAGATAGTTGATGTCCTATCACTTGATGTCTTCGAGCAGCTTCAGATTTCTATCATATCTTAAAGTGCAAAATATTTAAAACGAACAGAAAATTTTTGAACGTTTCGAAAACATCTATTGTTAGTTCCGTATTTACACTAATTTTTACCAAACATTTAACGAGACCCACTAGCCGAATATCATCTTTAACTCTCAAATTCACTAGCCGAATATCATCTTTAAAGCGATTATATTGAAATTTGACCTATTTTCCATTTTAGGACATTCTCGTTTATTCTATCCGTTTCAAGTCTCAGCTCACTTTTCTTGCGTTTCAGCTGCTCCTCGATGATTTCCTTATTTTATCTTGCAAGGCCAACTCCCGTCTGCCGGAATAGTCATTGTGAAGGATAATCAGAGAAGAAAATTGTAAGAAGGATTCACGGAAACTTCGAAAACGTTCGGTCCCAAGACTCCCACGTCGAATGAAAATCAATACGATTGCAACTGGGAACTATCTACTGTCGTTTGCGGTAGATTTTCCATACGAAATTTATGTTGTCTACGTCGATGTCGTCGTCGTCGGCAGGTAAATAGACAAAAACGCAAGGAAAGTTGCTACATGCTATCTGGTATGGTTGTCGGCGAAGCTTGAGGTGGTGGCGAAGGCGGTGGTAGTTCCGGTGTGATACATATTTCTCAAAGCTCTTCAACTGTTATGTAAGAGCCGCAAACGATTTGTTCTTATCATGGAACGACCCAATTTAGACTAGGTGTAGTTGCATTTCTATCTATACGTAATATGTTATTGTCTCGATGAACAAAGTTGCCGGAAATGCAGTTGACATGCAGTTTTTATTTTTGTCGAATTCTTTCCAACAGAGGATGATTTTTTTTTTTAATTTTAAAAACTTACGTGCGAGTTTCGTGGCGGATGCAAAACTATTGTTTGTGTTGCTTGCAGTGTGAATGGGTTTAAGCACTACAGCGATATGCACATAAGTGATAAAGTCTGTCTGGCGAGTGCTGCTGAATTTTAACTGCAACTTACCTGCAAATAAAAGATAAAATAAATTTCATTAGAAATGTTTGGGAATTAATAGATTTTTTTATTCAAAGACACGTACAATTCCTACTAACTGTAAAGAATATGAAATTAGCGACAATTTGGGGGTTTGATATTTAAGGTCAGGTTTTTATGGTATGCAATTTTAGTTGATAGATTTAGCTTGATCTGATCTGAGATCTTTTGAAAAATAGGTTTGTGCTGATACTGTGAATAATATTTGGTGATCTATTGTTCTGTGAGTGGACGTGTAAATTTGGTAATTTATGAAATAAATTGAATAATATAGTGAGGAGTGTAAAGTTGCAGCTTGATTGAACTCTTTTGATCTATTCATTTTCAAGATTATTTGAATACCAGCCAATCGGTTGCAGAAAGTTGCATCATATTGGTATCATTTGTTACTGAAGTTGATTAATATTTCGTTCGTAAATTGATGTGGTGGTTGATTGCCGAAAAATCTAAGAAGTCAGCGAAGTTAAGCAAGTATTCACTACTAGTTTGTCCTCAGAATGTCCCCGTCACGGTCTATTTCAAAGCAATTATAGCTAACTTCTTTTTGGGTTATCCTCTAGATGCAGCTCGAAAATAAAAAGAGTAAGAACTCGCAAGTGTAAACTCTTGTGCCCAAAATCATCCGCATAGCGGTCAGACGAATGTCTTTGATTAACAGTTTTCTTCAATTTTATAGGAAAATAATTTTCTTTATTATGTATTGACTATTATATTCAATAATTTGCCACCGTCATTCAAGTAACTTTGTAATGTAACGGTACTAAAATCTCTGATTTTAACTGCAAATAAATCAGTTCAAGAACGTTTCATCATCATATTTATACCACTTTCATCTCTAAATGCAACATCATCGATTAGAAATCCCACAAAGCTGATGTTCTTTTATGATTTCCCGCCGTACACAGTTCTTAGTTTTCTATGATCTTTCTATGATCTTCTTAGTTTTCTATGATCTTCCGAATAAAATATAAAACAAATTTGTTATTTTCGATATTAGAATTAAATAGCAATAAGCAAAAGTAAATTGCGTAGATATTATGTTGTCAACGATGACTACTCAACCTGTTTGCCAAATCACTTTCATCGTCCTTGTGTGCTATTCAATAGATTATTTTCAACCTCAGCTTCTTCTTTAGCTTCTTCCCGTTCTACTGGAAGTCCGTTCATATTTCTGTAAAAAATCTGATGACTCAGGTTACATTTCCAATTATCATCCTATTTTCCTCCTTGTCAAGTATTTGAAAGAGTTGTTTTCAATAGGCTGCTACCTCTATTCTTCATTGCTTTTTTGCTTCTGAACAGGATGGGCTTGCAAAATGGGGATCAGCTTGGCCTTCAAATACTTTCATTTTTTCTCGCTAAACACGAAGGCTACGAGGTATATCTTCTCCAATCTGCCTTCTCTTCCTGGAGTTCTTCAGGGTTCAATTCTTGGTTCGTTGTTATTCCTGATATTTATCAATGGCCTCTTTCTTTCGTCCATGCTCCTTGCCTTAAATTTGCTGATGACTTCAAAGTGTTCACAGTGATTGAATCTCTTGATGGCTGTCTTGACGATGTTACTGTATTGCAAATGTGATCTTTGAGCTCTGATGAGTGTTACTTAATCAATTGCCGAATATATGTAAATGTCATCAAATGTCTTATACTCGTCAAATGTTTTATCTAAAGTTTTCTATTTCTTATTTGGATCATTTTTTATGGTTGTAGACAATTTGGAATATTTTGGTGTGCTTTTGACTCTAACCATTATTTTATTCTCACTGTGCACATGACTATCAAAGCCTCCTGTTTGTCTGACTCATGTCTCCTATTCATTTCACTAACGTCAACATTTCGCTTCTTCTGTTCTTCTCACTCGTCCATAGCATCCTCGAATACTGTTGTCAAGTCTGTTATTCATTTATTTATTGTCCAAATCAACAGAAATAAATAAAATTATAGACTAAACAAAAATATTAAAAACAACATAAAAACTAAGAAAATGGATCCTTGACCGTAAAGAAACTAATACAATGGAGTAAATTAAGAACCTATTTAATGTATACGAAAGATTGTTCTTTTTCAAAGCGCTTTTGAGCAGGGAAAAAGGGTTCGAGAAAAGGAATAAAGTTAAGGCTATTGTGTTCACAAGGTAACCGCAAAAGTGGAGAAAAAATATAGGTGTATATATGGACAAAAGGAACATTAAAAGGAATAAGGTTCTATTATGATGGCTGGATTCTCAAACAGAAATGCGAATGCTCGGGACAGTCAATATACAGCCGTTAAACAGTTTTAAAAAGAAGATATTTGTTGAGGAAAACTATTCATGGCTCAAGTGAAGGAATTTGTAGGATGAAACTTATAGAATAATTAGCGGGTGAACCCGCGCTAAACGGATTCAACCGCATCGATAATTTATCTATAATGGGGACATCGAATTCGGTAACAGTGTTCTAGCCAACCACAGAGTAAGTGAAAAGCAGAGGGCGGGTTTTGTAGGAGTAGGATATTTGATGACAATTCACAATGTTAACAGCAACGAAATTCGTAGCACTCCAGTTAGCTTGAACATCCAAACCGTTTAGCAATATGAAACAGTCACTAGTCACTGAAAATTTTGAAATCATCGGCACACAGCAGGCAGGATTAGTTAAAGTGAAACAACAAAGGTCCAAGAAAAGATCCTTGTGGCAACAGGTACAATGCAAAAAAACTCTAGCGCACCTGAACCGCTAGAAAACTAATTTTCGAAGAAATTGTCTTTGAGTGACAATGTGGAAAGACGTAATACACTTTTTTGTAGAATCATATCAACCATTCCTTGTTCAAAGCAACAGAACTCAACTGTAACACAAATGATGAAAATGTTCAGTGCTGGCAACATTTTCCCAACGAAGCAGCAATAAATTAACCTTCACAAGCTCATACTTAAATCAACTTATCCTTTGAATTTCGTTCTCATCGGAGGATTTCATCGAAAGCTTCAGCGGTTAAACGTTGTTTGAGGCTGCCATCCGAAAAATGTTCAAAACTCGGAAAATGTAAAAATTGGTTTCTTAGTTTTATTGCAAATGTTTTGCATATGTGTATGTAATTTGAAGCATCTGTTAATGCAATAGTTACGAAAGTGGCTAATGCTGGTTACCCTGTGTCAGCAGCAAAGCCAAATATATACCAAATCTGCTTGACGTTAAGTTAAACCCAACCAGTAAATTTCGTTTCGATTGAATCACTGCGCTAGAAGTTATACGGCGGAATAAAATTTTAGGGTTACCACCCTCAAAACTTTTCAAATTTTTAAAGCGTTAATATTTGTTGTTAATTTTCATTGCAGGATCGTTCCCATTTGCAAATCTAATGTCATAATCGCGCAGTAAAGAATTTTCTAAAAAATTACAAAAATGGTCATAGCTGGCAGCCCTTCCCCGATTTTTGTACGAAATTCCTATGACATTTGGCTCACATCAAAATCTTTTTACTGTATAAATTTCATTTTGATATCATGACTGCACCGGAAGTTATAGGGAGAAAAGCTTTATTTTGCTGAGCAAATTTGCAAGATTTAGGATACAAAAATTACCATAGCTGGCAACCCTATTCTAAATTTTCAGCCAAATTTTCACCAAATGTTATCTTAAGTAAGATCCACATATTGTGAGAATTTTGTTTAAATCTGATGGCTGAATCGGAAGTTATAGGCCAAAAAGCTGTTTTTTTTTCTGAGTGATTTTTCAAGATGGCACCACTGCCACAAGGTTGCCCGCATTTCAAAATCATTTCTATCAGACCTGGTCCTAGTTAATACCAACATGTCCTGTAAATGTCATTATGATCAGATAATCCGGTCGTCAGTTCTCGTGAACAGAACTTTCGAGTGCTGAAAATAGAGGTAATTTAGTGATGGGTTGCCGTTCTTGCGCAAATCGGAATTTTAAAAATTTCAAATTGATATGATGCACAAACGTTAAGATTTATCAATGATTTGAATTTTTCATCAAAAATCAAAAAATTTTCAGGAGGTTCAATGACTTGAAAGATTTTGTTTCAAGAGCCTGCCGCAGCTACAGGGTTGCCCGCGCTGCCTTGAAAATCCATGTGTACTAAATTTTAGTCAACATCAATACGCACAGCAAATTTCACGATGATCTAATGTTTTAGTCAGAAGTAATGACAAATCAAAATTTGAAAAAAAAATCCTTGCCTACTTTTAGGCACGCTGCACCCACACACGGCTCAAAATTTCCAATTCTTTACCATAAACAAGCTAAGAACATAATAAGTTTACATTCCCAATACTTTTTTTGAACAAAAATTCACGCTGCTTGGAAATATAGGAGTACCTCAAAATTCACTAAAACGCTCGCCACCGCCAAAAAGTTTAGGATATCTGAATTTGTGGACCTACCTACTAAATACATCTACGTTCTCCGAAAGTTTCAGCTCAATCGGATCGGCCACTCCAGAGATTATCTCCCTTAATCATTTTGATGATATATATATATATATATATAAAGAAATATGAATTTTCGGCGAAACGAGTTTAATACTACTTTTCTTCGAAAATTAGTAACAACAGTTACAATGCAAGAACGGTCGCAAACGTAGGAAAAGAAGCAAGGAAAGAGCACACCAGATACACTAAGTCCAGCTAGTTTTGGTAGAAAAACATCATGGTTCGCAGAATCGAAAGTTTTGACAAAGTCTGGCTTCCACTTGATTTAGCTGGTCGACTGTGGAAGCAACGGTGCTTGTAAACGACATTAAATTTGTTACCGTTGATTTATCTTTAAGGAATCAATGCTGTTCGCTGGCTGGCAAGGGCTTGATAAAGGTGTTTATTCTATTAAGAATGACTATTCCAAGAACCTAACCAAAACAGGGTAAAAGGGATATGGGAAATAGTAAGAGATACTAGAAATACCAATAGCTTTATGGATCGGAAATATGGTGATGGATTTCCAAAACGATGCGAATGTATTGTTTGAAATGCTTAAATTAAAAATTATTAACAGAGGAGCAAACAAGGAAGATGAAAATGATTTAGTGAAGAGATTCGGAATGCTATCAGAACCAAAGCTAGCGTTTGCATTAAGATACCTCATTAGTAAATCGGCTTCCAAATGGTTTATGAAAAAAGAAGACAGGGGTAAAAGCTGGAAAAAGAAGAGAAGAATTGATCAAAAAGTTGAGAGAAATCTTACGGAGAGGAGGCAAATGTATCATGAAGATGTATAACGGAACAAATTGCCAGAGGAATTTTTAACGGAGTTAATACAGGGTCAGAAAGGCTTAGGATTGTCGCATGTAATAGAACTTTTGACATGCTCAAAGTAAACACGCATTACGTCACTCCCATGAATTATTCAGTTGCCCTCTTTTTTCTTTTTCCAATTCATTCTGTTCTGACAATTGGCTTGTGTGATAGCCTGTGAAAATTTCAAGTATTCAAAAAATTAATCAAGAAATAAATAAATACATTCTAATTTTTTCTCTCTTTCTGCGCAAGATGTGAGAATAAAATTGAAACTGGTTCACATTTTTGCTTGGTTTACATTCAAATATCGTCTGTGTAGTATATGTACGCTATTTGAAGCGTTTAGAGATGAGTCAAATCGAAGTTCGACACTTCGTCACATTAATGGGTCTCTCTTTCTCATGCTTTGTTGTTGTGTCGAATTCATAAAATACACTTAAATATTTTGCTAAAAATAGTTATTGAAGCACTGGTGATCAGTGTTTGCATATTTGGTTTAAGGCCACGCTTAATCATGGCGTACGATTGCGCTAGGTGTGGTTAAATTTTTGCTAACGACGATGGAACTGAAATATCATTTACATTTTTTTGCGCCTCTTTTGAGTTCTGGTTAGGTTAGTATCATTGTCTCAGTGATCTCACTGAAGCGGATTATCGGGGCAAGAAAACCGTTTGAGTAAAAGCTCATCGGTTCACAATAGAGAATGAAATTGAGGGAAATAATTTGAAGTGGCTAATTGGTGCGGCAAACACCTCTAGATTTACAGGCTAACATTTTTATTAAATTTAAATATAAATAAGAAATCAGAAGGTTGAATATATATATTCTAAACTGGCGTTTTACGCCATAATAATGTTTAAATTATATAAACTTACAATAATGTTACTGTAAAATCAGAAACGTAAGTAAATGCAGCAATCTACCTAGTCTGGATCGTTTTTTTTGTGACCAGTCAAACTTGACCTGATCTGAAGTGTAAAAAACCGCACCTTATGTGTCAAATACCTTTAAATTCTCTGAGTTGAATTAGCTCTAGTAAAAACAACTTTGTTTTTGATTGAAGTAAGATAATTCAGTCTAGGAAATACTACCTTATATTATCTTAACAGTATGTAGCACGCACTTAACCCTTAAAAAAGTCTTCCAATAATATTTGAAGTTGCTAAAAAGCTTTTAGCAAAGTTTCACGAGGCTTATGACAAATACATTAAGATAACCGGCGAAAATATAATCCGTAATCCGAAATTTTTTTTATGATTTTGTAAATGTGAAGCGAAAAACTACTGGTTATCCATCGTCGATGTTCTTTAATAATATCACTTCTTCCTCTCCTAATGAGATTTGTGATTAATGCGCAGATAGTTTCCAGAATATTTTTAATGCACCACCCCATCAAACTCACATCTTTCTTTCTCTCATTCTGCTCGAACAGCTTTCGTTAGACACTTAAAAATTTCTCGTGATGGAATACATAAAGCTTTTTATGAACTCGACTGCAACAAAGGTCCCGATCCCCTTCCTCCAACTTTCTTGCGCAAGTGTGTAGAGCAGCTTATAACTCCCTTGCATATGTTCCTGAGCATGTCACTTTAATCAGAAGTTTTCCTACCCTGTTGGAATCTTTCGTATGTAAAACCCATATTCAAAAATGGTGATAGACGCTGTTTCAGAAATTATAGGGGTACTGCTATCTTATCTTCGATTCCGCAACTTTTTGAAAAACTTTCCCCACTTGTTGACACCCGTGTGAACGAGCAAAAACAGGGTTTTAGGACAGGTCGCTCAACTACCACGAATTTGACAGTCCTAATCTCAGACGTTCTGTGTAAAATGAAGAAAGGATATCAAATTGACGCAGTCTATACAGATTTAAGTAAAATTTTTGACAGAGTTGACCACCATACTTTAATTCTAAAGATTCACAAATTTGGATTTGCCGGATGGTTACTTAGCTGGCTGACTTCTTACCTTCGCAGTCGAACACAATTGGTGAAATTTCAAAGAATTTTATCGAAAATTTTTCACTTATTTTTAATATATTTATTTCTGAACTATCTGACGTCCTAGCAAATATACCACATCTTCTTTATATAAACGATCTCAAAGTCTACCACATCATTAAATCTAAATCCGATGCACTCTGTTTTCAATCTAAACTCGTAGTCTGGCAACCACTTGACTGGCTGGCAAGAGCTGTATGAAGGTGTACATTCTATTTAGAACGACTGTTTAGAGGAGCTTACCAAAATAGTGTAAAAAAGATATGGAATGGTAATGAGAGATGCGAGAAATAATACCAGCTTTATGGATCGGAAATATGTTGCCGGATTTCCAAAGAGATGAGAAGGTAATGAAAGTAAGCTCTCTCTCAACATTGCTAAGTGCCAGTTTATAAGTTTTTCCCGCAAATACACCATTTCACATAACACGTACTTCCTCGGCAACAATTTGTTAGCTCGAGTTGAAAACGACGTTAAACTTAGTGTTATCTTGGATGAGAAACTCCGCTTCACATTGCATTATGCTAAAATACTTTCCCGTGTAAACAAAAAGCTAGGCTCTATCAAAAGCCGTGCCAAAGAATTTCGTAGCCTGTGGGTCACAAGATCCTTATACATCTCACTTGTACGCCCTATTTTCGAATATGCTTCCATTTGCTGGAATTCGGCTTTTGAAACCCATGGTAACAGACTCGAGTCTATACAAAAGCAACTATACAAAAGGAACTATACTCTCCTTACGTTTTTATTACCCTTCCTCCTTATGAGTTTCGACTGGGTCATATAAACTTATTGACACTTGCATCCAGAAAAAAGATAATTTCAGGCTGCTTCACGTTCGATGTCATTAGAGGCGTTATCAGAGTTGAATTCCTGAATAGTGAAATGGTTTTAAATATCACTGCAAGAGACACCAGGTCATCTAGTTTACTTAAGGAATAACCACATTCAATTATTTACGCATCTAATGAGCCGATAAATATATGCTGCAGGATGTTCAATAGTATATGCAATCTGTATTCTCCAACGATTTCCAAATCATCCTTCAAATCCCCCTTTTTCCAAGCTATCCATAGCCCCTTATCTTAAACTATATGGCAATGTTTTATTTATTTGTTATTTATTAATTATTATTGATTTATTTACTAATTATTTAATTTATTTAATTTTTCGTTTTCTTTATATTAATTTTTAATATTGTTTTATATTGTTAGTGTATCTTGTACTTTGCTTGGGTAGTAAATAAAATAAGTAAAAAATAAAATAAAATAATAAAAACTTAAGTCTTCCTTCAATAATTTTAAGATTGTTTTGTTGTTTGCATAGGAAGACTTAACTACGTTTCATTGCAGTACTATTCAAATATTACTTGAATTAATGGAAAGCTTCAATGAATATTCCATATTGTTTTTATATTATTTATCATTATATTTCTAATTATTTTTTTATTACTATTATTTGCTTATTATTATTTAGTGTATTTATTTTATTTAAACTATGACATAAACAATGTAAAAGACCGATAATGGAAATCTATTTAGAGTTGATTCCAGCTGTCTGAGTTGCCAACAAATGCAAAAGCTTTCTTGTTCTTGTAGAATACTATTAATTAAGTTAGATGTCGAATTTGCAGCGCAACTGAGATTATTTAGTTGAAGTAAATTTGAATTTATTTTGGTAAAATCATAACGAAAATATCACGATTCGATGCCAATTTTCGATTTTTAAATAGGTACTGTACAGCCTTGGTAGCTTCTTTGAAAAAGCTCAATATTTAACTCAGATACTTTCCACTCCGAAAATGACCAAACAAGCTTTCCGCCATTCCAGACAACACCCTACAATGAAAACGCTACCAATCCACATCGGTTTGTGCTTGCTCTTGCTTTTCGTTTCGGTCCCAGCTAGCGAAGGTGCAATACTTGGACAACTGGTCGAATCGCTCTGGGCACGCTTGGAACGGATTTGGGAATCAAGCCTGCTTCGAGGTCCTTTGAAATTTCTCACAAATCTTCGAACAGTAAAATTAGTTCGTTCGGTCGTTAGATTTTTCATAGAAACCGTAGTAAACATGCCCTTTAAAGCAACAATGAGAGTTATCGATTTCGTATGTGAGTATACATATGCACATTTGAGTAATTTCCAATTAAATCCAATTCGAAGTATGGTTTCCCAGGTGACACTCTGACAAACGAGGGACTCATCGGCAAATCGGGTTTGGTGAAAGCAGAAGATCTAGGACTCATACTGGTCGACGACGAAGGCACCGAACGAATTGGATTGAATTCACTCCAAAAAATCGCCAGCAGCTCTCGGTTTAATCCCGAAAGGGATTTAGTAATTTTCATTCCGGGCTGGACGCAACGAAATGAGACGTTCGATCCGACAACACAGGAACTGGTCGATGCTTTCAATCAGAGATATGATAAGATTTTTTCGGTAGGTATATGGCATGGCAGTGATTGTAGAGGAAATGGAGTTATTCTGTTATTATATGCGCGTAAAGAGTGCTGAATAAGAGGAGTATTGTGGGCTGGGTTCTTAATGAATATATGTATGCATAATGATGAATTGTTAAGGCATTGTTTCGAAAATAAATGCTTTGTTGTTGCATGAAATTTAACTATCAAATGTTTAACATAAATTCCGAAATATTTAGTAAACTATATCCAAAAGACTGTGATGAATTCGCATGCATTTGTTTTCTAAATATTCATTTTTTTTTCTAAATAAAACTAATAATATCGTGATGCTACCCACATTATTATCGTACTTTTTCCCACTCATCAATTTTAATATGAAGCGTTTTTAAATTTCATCAATTCCTTCTTGTTGGATTACATCGTCCTCAGGTTCTGGATCTCGGTGATATTTTGGATAATCTGTACACATGGGCTGCATACAATACACGTGAAGCTGGCAACTTTCTAGGAATTCATTTATCGAAAATAGTCAATGTCGTCCCCGCTGAACGAATTCATTTGATTGGTGCAGGATTAGGTGCACAAATCGCAGGATTTGCTGGGAAAAAATTTCATGGAAAGACATCGAAGCGTATTGGAAGAATCACTGGATTAGATCCGTCGCGACCGTGTTTCGGTAATAACGGACTAGATAGTTCTGCTGCGGAATTCGTTGACATTATACATTCTTCGAAATTGTTTGGAACCATCGAGACAAGGGGACATGTTGATTTTTTCGCTAATAGGTATGTTGAAGTAAATTGAGGGGAGTAGATATTTTGTGGGTTAGATTTTCTACAAAAATAAGTGAGCAAGATTTTTGGTTGATTTCATCCAAGAACTTGAAATCGAACGAAAGTGACCATCTGTTTTATTTCCAATAAACTTCGCCTCTCAATAAAAACTAACACAATTCACCAAATTTCAGAATATCAACCGTTCTTCCATCGAAAGGCTGCCCGAGCTTTTTCTGTTTGCATCAACAGGCCGTTTTGTATTTAGCAGAGGCTTTGATTTCTGGCCAGGAAGGTAATTTCTGTGCAGTATCCTGTGAGTCTAGAAATCGTTTCGAAATGGGTCATTGTGACCACAAAGAACAAATTTATTTGGGTCTGTGGACGCCAAAAGATGCTCGAGGTAGTTTTTATCTGAATACAAACTCACGAAGTCCATATGGAAAATGCTCGCGTTTCCTAACAACAACAGATTCTACTGCTGGTAAGTGGTTGCCACTGAAAAAGTTAATGGACTAGGTTGTTGGGGTTTTCTGAATATACTATAAGTTTGATGAATTAATATTTTATTTTAGAGACAAATACGGCTGAAAATAGTGACGACGGGAGCAATAATGAACCGAGTGAAACAACAGCTCAAGCAGCTGATAGTGACCCAACCACTACGACTATTGCTGCTGACCCCGAATAAAAAATTCATCAATATGAACGGGTATCGAGATACAGATTATCTATTTTCAACAAATACGCTAGAGTTTGTTTCAACCATTAAATTCAATTTCATACGTTGAATAAAAAGTATTTGTTTTACCCATATGATTCTACTTTTTCTTAGCATAAATTATTCTTGTCTATACAATCACATAAATAATTTATTCAAAACGTCTTTCATCCGATGCATCGATCTTCGTTCACTTTTCAGGATATTTACGAATTTTAGAAGCTGTAGAAGCTTCAACATTTGAAAATTATCTGGATTAGGCATAACATTAAACTCGTTTGATGCAAACAATCGAATTGGCCAAAAATTCATATTTCCATACATAGATGTATATACATATATCATCAGAAAAATTCAGTGACTATTTCTCGGGAACGCGCCATCCGATTCAGCTGAAGCTTTCAGCATACATTGGTGTATATGCAGAATAGGTCCAGGTCTTACTAAATGTCAATTATCTTTAATCTTTTGGTGCTGACGGCCATTTTAGTAATATTTTTAAAATATCTATTAGTCCGTCCACATAAAATTTTCGTAAAAATTAAGGTACTCGAAAGAATTTCGAACGTGTTTTAAATGTGAATCGGATAATGTTTTGGAATTTTTTTGACCCCATGTGTGCGCTAGGTGTCTAAAAAGAGAACAGGAAAATTTGAAATTTTTTAAATTGCGATGACTTCTGACAGAGCTATCAAATCATTATGAAACTTTCAGAACATATTGATATTATTTAGTTAT
The DNA here is from genome assembly GCA_947369275.1 of Nemotelus nigrinus. Taxonomy (NCBI): domain Eukaryota; kingdom Metazoa; phylum Arthropoda; class Insecta; order Diptera; family Stratiomyidae; genus Nemotelus; species Nemotelus nigrinus. The sequence continues at coordinate 53,498,163 of OX376374.1, read as the reverse complement.
AAATTTATGTAGGTTTTAATGAGCATGTTGGCAACCCTATAGCAAGGGCAGGCGCTGAAAGTGAAAACCTGCAAATTGTCAATTTTCCTGAAAAAATGCTGCTTCCTGAAAAAACGCCACTCATACATAAATCTTATGCTTTGTCTACATAGCCAAAGTAAAAAATTTGAAATTTTACAACGGGCACGTCTGATGGTAACCCTTTCCCAATTTACCTACATATATTTTTAGCATCAAGAACTTAAAATATGCTAAGATTCTATTATTACTTAGGGTGTATTAGTTTGAAGTAGGAAAAGTAAGTAGTTGTAGTATACACACTCAAAATCTGCACAAATCCTCTACTGTTCTTCGAACATTAGTGTTTCTAGCGGTTCTGATGCGCTAGGGTTTTTTATATCTTTAATGTGAGTTTTTCGATGTTGTTTTCTAATTTGCTTAATTTTGAACCATACTTATTGTAAACACTGTAAAAAAAAAACATTTTGGTGTAACATATTTGGGATGAATCTTCATTTTTACATTAATTCTTTCAAATTATTATTTTTAACTTTTGGGCAGATTTCCAAGCCCTGTATCTAGTGTGTTAAATTGTTTGTCAAATATGGAGTAACAGGACCATCTCCTTTTTGTACACTAGAATAATGTTTACATTCTCGGCGAGACTTGACGAGTATAGCTGACACCGAGAATGTGGATGGATTCCTCGTTGGTTTTAGCCTGTTTTTATCCATCCACACACCTGACAAGACCTGACGAGGATGATTTTGTGAATGATTTCTTCCCGGCGCTTACCTGATTTATAAGGATTTCAAAGGGTTTATGAGGGTCTTCCCTTAAATCTTGGTTGCTCGAATTTTTGTCGGTTTTAAGTATCGAGGCAAAGGAATTTGAAAAATTGTCTGGTGCTGGTCCGATGATATTCACAAACCAATTTGTTTTGCCTACAAAATCATGATCAAGGTGTATCATACCGGAAAAGATTCACGAGTACGGATGGGTACAAGTTACACTGTTTGAATATTTGTAAATAAATTTCTGAACAGAGAAAATTCTACCTATCTAAATGATATTCAAACCTGTGCACTTAAACTTCGCACCATGAAAAAGGGTACAAAGTTTAAGTGCTCAGATATGCATATTGTGTAGACAAGTAGGTATCCCCTCATAAAATAAGCAATTTTCAAACTATACCTTACCGAACGTCTCGTCGAATGTTTTGTCGAATGTGCGGCCTTGAGGTTCTCGTGTACACTGCTCTGAGAATCGACGTATCGCTCTTTAAAATCGCGTGTCAAATCTTTCCATTACATGATGGATCAAGTACTAAAGGGGTTTTTTAGACAAGGGTCCATGCGATCTAGTGTGTTTTGTTTACACGAGTCAACTCGATTTGGTTTATAAGGTGGGTCTAAAGCGAAAGAGGTGGAGTATGCTGATTCATGTACAACAGACTTTGTAATGCTTTCTTTCGCTCATTGTTATTTGTGGATGATCTGTTAAATATATGTTTTGTGGATGTTTAATTGATTATATGATGATGTGGATGATAAATTTTTTGCATCATTATGTGCAAGACCCTACCAAAAAAAATTAATACATAGGAATATCTATACACAAATATATATATGTAGGTATATATAGTCACATAGACAGAAAATTGTGAAAAAACGAGTTTGAGGAATGAGAATTAGTAATGTTCTAAGCTTGATGACAACGATGCTTTAGTCATTTTTACCAATATGTGGGACCTGGCTGTCTGAATATGATTTTTTTTTAAAATTTAGAATTATAATAACTTGTTACAGAAACGTGATATCATAGGGAAATTCACACGAGGCGATGTTGCTTAAATAATATTAAAATAATCATCCACATCAACATATATTAAAATTACCATGCACATCAACATACGTATGGTAAAAAAAGTATCCAATAATACTGGTAAAAAAAATCATTTTTTGCGTGTAACAAGAAAAATTATAGCTGATTTTGTTAAGAACGATGTCAAGTAAAGTAGAATTAGTATCCAAATATTTTACATACGAATAGTTTGCTTTTATTATAATTTTTTTTATTATTTTTGAACTACAAATTTTTAGCAAAAATTAGATTATAATCAATGTTACAATGTAAATATAAGTATTGCTTTATGACTTACTCCTATACTTTGCATCAGAAATGTTGCGTTGTAGTCCCGCCAGCATACTTGGACTCCATTTTCCTTGGTATCGTTTGTCTATTGTAAAAATAACTTAATGGAATCTTTCACCGTGTTCATCACTAACAGCACCCAAATTTGTGGGGAAAAAGTCCAAATGTCAATGTAAAAAATGTATTTTTAGGGACATATTGCAGCTTAATGCCTTATAGTTAAATAAAAGCTTTTCTACTATATTTTCGTAATCATTCGTAATCATCAAAATTTTCGGTGATTTTTATAAATGATTCCCAAGCTGGTTTTCCTAGATCGTTGAGTTTTTCTTTCAATGATTCATCGTGTATCACTTGTCTGATTTGAGAACCTCCAATTATGTCCTCTTTAATTTTGGCGTCACTTATTTTGGGATATTTTTCTTTTAGGTATGAAAATCCAGCACTATTTCGATCCATTGCTTTCAGAAAAATTTTCATCAGGCCAAGTTTTATATGGAGAGGTGGTAAAAATATATCATCAGGTAAAAGTACTAAAGGGGCATGTTTTACATTTTTCAGTCCTGGAGTAAGAGATTGTCTTTTGGGCCAATTTTTCTTAAAATAATGATTTTTTCTACCTCTACTGCCCCATTCGCAAATAAAACAACAGAATTTTTTAAACCCAAGTTCCAATCTTAAAAGAAGAGCAACAACTTTCAAATCTCTGTTGTGTTCCATCTTTTCCAAAATAAATTTCATATTTTCATACGATTTTTTCTTCCTTCCATACCTATCGGTATTATTCCATTATGTAACAGAATAGCCTTTGAACTTGTTTTTGAAGCACCGAAAAATAAACGCCACTCTTTAATTTTGTATTGTATCCAAAAACATTCATAACGCCACAAACATTGTTACAAAATATCAGATTGTTATCCTGCGAGGAAAAACTTTTCAGCTCTTTGTACCGATGCAAAAAAGAGTTATTGTGTGTTTGGTTGAAATAAATTCCATCGTTTTAATCTAGACGCCAATAGTTTTCCCCGTTGTTTTGACAAACGTAAATCACGAACTAAATCATCAAGATCTCCTTGAGACAGTAGATGTGGTTTTTTTCTTCATTGAGACAATCGATGAGGAAGCTACTTGAAAACCAGGATCCATACTGGCATTATCTGCTTCCTTTGATTCAGTTGATTGATCGGATCGCTGAGGTGAATCTGGTATAGGTAGATTTTCACTGTGACGAGTCGGTCTTTTGGCAGCTAACACGTCAGGATAGTTTCAGTTTTAATTGTAATACGTTTTGTATTAGTAAGACAAAAATAACAGTTTGATGAATGGTCTGTAGGTTCCATCCAAATCATATTAATTCCGAAAGACATAGACCGAGATCTTTTTGCCTATCCCGTCAGAAGTCCCACGCACGTTACACAACATATATGAGGAACCCACTGTTTATCTTGTTGTTCGACAGGAAAACCAAAATCATGTTCATACAATTTTTTTACTAATGGTGTTAAATTTCTCCGTTGACTTATGAAACTAATTTCATCACAAATATAACAGAGCTTGTCAGGATCATTTTTACACTTTTTTTTACATAGTTTAAGAATCACTCTACACGCCTATGCCTATGTTTGTAGTGAGTGGATTCGATTTTGTGGTCGCAATGCAAACGATAACATGCGAAACTTAAGAATCTGTAGCATTCATTTTGAAGAAGATTGAAGTCAATATCAATGCATTTTGCACATCGTGGGATGCATGTAGTTTTTTTTTTCACCAGGTTTTTCTTGGTCTACCGCTCTCTGCTACATGATGTCTGGACATGCGCAGAACATGACGAATTTCATACTTAGCATTTCGTTCATGATGTTGGTATAATAATCACCATATTCAACCACTTTCGCTTTAGTTCCGCTTTCAAAAAACTGAATTTGAGTTGACTTGACTCGTGTAATCTAAAACACATGGACTCATGCCAAAAATCCCTTTAAAGCCCTTTTTAGACATGAGTCCATGCGTCTACGCGTCCATACGATCTAGCGTGTTTTGCTTACACGAGTCAATTGTATTTTGATTATATAGGCGGCTCTCCAGCGAAGGAGGTGGAGTATGCTGATTCACGTACCATAGATTTTATAATGATTTCTTTCGCTCAGTGGCATGTGTGGATCATTTAAATATATGTTTTGTGGAAGATTATTTTATTATATGATGATGTGGATACTATTTTTTTTTGCATCCTTACGTGCATGACTATTCCGAAAAAATTTGAATGCATATGAATATCTGGACACAAACATATAAATGTAGATATATATAGTCATATGGATAAATATTTACAATTTTTTCTTACCAATATATTTGTACGGAGCAAAAAAGAAACATCATTATAAGCGTGTAAAATCCATCCATTAGCCCCGCCTTCAAAAAACTGGATTTGAGTTGACTTGGCTCGTGAAATCTAAAAACGCACGGACTCATGTCTAAAAAGGGCTTAAAAGTTACGATATGAGCATGACCGCACCTACTTGTGACATCATTGGATGCAGTAACGCCTACAAAACATCCCAAATTAAAAGGTTTTTTAGGTGAATGAAGAGTACTGTTTTTGGTTGTGTCCGAATCTATCTGTTAATGAGTTTCTTGTATGCTACAAGCCTAGACAGACGGCCACTTTAATTGCAGATTCACTAATGATCATTTATATCTAAATCAGTAATTTAATAGTTACTTACGCACAGCCCTTATGTAAATGAAAATGATGAATACCGTCACTGGCTGTCTGTCACCCAAAGCGATTAGTTTTTAAAAAATGGAGAAATTGAAAGTGCTTGAATTGTAGTTTGCCTCTTTTAAATTTGATTAATGAAGTTGGAGTACAAAACGCGCAAGAACTACATTTAAATTTTTTTAAATATTTTGAATTAAAATTTAACATCTTCTTTTTCACCGATCAATTCACCAGTCTCCGGTACGTGACGTCATTGGATGTTGCAGTTAAGAGCGACCAGCCATTGTCGTAATCTTATTTCGTTGGTTCATGCTATTACATATTTCCGATTTCGTGGTCGAATTTGACTGTTTCAATTCGGCGAAAATGTAAAGTGCAGTGAAAATTCATCCTGGCACTAGTGGTTTGAAACGTAAACGGAAGGAATTTCCCACCGATCTTCTGTTACGAGACTGGTTTAGGCTTTGTAAGGCCCATTTCGACTCACTGATTGCTGCCACGGAAGTCCTAACCCGTTTCATATGCTGGCGAACGTTACTGACAATCACAACGAAGTTACAAGTAAGGAAAATGGCACTCGACTTTCTAGTTATTTTAAAATTCCACTACTCATTCTTCACAGCCTTGACCAAAAGTCAGTTATAGCCATAATCAATTGCCTCAACACCTCCGCTTACAATATCCAAATATGCGGTATAAATCTATTGATTACCAACATTGAGTTCTACAACAAAATTCACGATCATATGGTCAAAGTCATAATAATGGTTTTTCTTCTGAATTTTTCCTTGTAGCAGCATTAAACCAGACTCAGAGGCGTCAAAAACTGAATAAGCAAGATAACCAATTTAGAGCAAAGATACTGTCTAATCTCTAAAGTATTTTATTTTGCTAACACTGTAAATTCTTGTACGAATATGAATTAATAAATTGAGTTAAATGTATTCAGCGCTATCAAAAATTTTTTTCGCATTATTATATAACACTATAAAAAGTTCTACTTGATTAAAAGCTGACCGTAGTTTTTTTTTCATGGCATTCATTCACCAATTTTTTTCTAAAATTCAAGTTAACGTGCCTTCATTATTTAATCATGATGTTATTTTTCATGCTAACACCTATTCTGACAATAATTATTCACATTATTTAAACAAACAAAATCAATTAAACCTTAATCAGTGCCCATTAGAAACTCCCGATAGAACAAAAAACTTTAATGCGATTAAGACTTAATGATTAGTCGTAACACAGCCATTTGGGGGTGAAACGAGCGGCTTCTTGAGAAGTTAAGCGTTATTCTCGAACGCCAACTCGTTTCAATGATTACTATGCAATTACACATTTTATGAGTTTTTTTATCTCCCATTCTGACTTCTAGTCAGTGATGGGCATTGGGATGAATAAATGTGTAGCAGATATTGTTAAAAAAAGTAGCAGATTCAGAAAAAAAGTAGTAGAAATTAGACACATACATATATAGTGTATAATAAAAAAACAGAGAACAACTACTTTTTCTGAATTCTAAGAACTTAGCCAGACGAACAGCGAAAACACTGCCCAGCATTTTTCTTATCGCAGATGTGCTTTAGTCAATGCTTAATAGTTCACCGAAGTTTCATCAGTGCCATCTTCACTAAAAAGTAGTTCCTTGGGAAAAGTAGTAGATTTCATTTGCTACGTAGTAGACTAGTATATTCAGGAAAAGGCAGAAAAAAGTAGCAGATCTGCTACAAATGTAGTAAATGCAAATCACTGCTTCTAGTCTTTCATTGAAGAGCATAAAACAAACGGCGGCCAATCAATGATGAAGTAGTTTCGAAAAGAATTTCATTAGTTACAGGAAATAGAACTTGTATGGTTGTGCTATAACTGGTATTTGAGGATATGTTTATTCAACAATGGCAAAAACTTATCTGAGTGGCGAACATGAGTTTGGAAAATATCTGCGATATTTGAGAATAATTGGAGACAGAAAGAGTAGAATCTAAGAATATGATTGGTGTAGAGAGCAAAAGTTATGTGTAGGTGACATATTAATATAAAAATACTCTAGAAAACTGATTTTGGAAGAAATTGTCTTTGAGTGACCAAAAAATGTGCAAAGACGTAATACACTTTTTTTGCAGTATCATATCAACCATTTCTTACCCAAAGCAACAAAAACCATTTCTCGACAGCATCTTTTATAACAAAAATGATGAAAATGTTCAGAGCTGGCAACACTTTTCCAACGAAGCAGGAATAAGTCTTCTATAACAAACTCATGCTTAAACCAACGTATCCTTTGAGTTTCCCTTTCATTCGAGGATTTCATCGAAGGTTTTAGCGGTTAAACGTTGTTTGAGGCTGCCATCCGAAAAATTTTCAAAACGTGGAATATTTAAACATTGGTTCCTTATGTTCTTTGTAAAAGCTTTGCAGATGAATATAAATTGGAAGCATCTGTTGACGCAATATTTACAAAATTTTGTGTTGCTGCAAACCCTGTGTTAGCAGCACAGCCAAAAATATACCAAATCTGCTTCATATTAAGTTAAACCTTTTCTGTGAATTTCGTTTCGATTAAATTACTGCGCTGGAAGTTATAATGGTGAAAAGAATTTTCGGGTTACCAACCTGAAAATTTTTCGAAGTTTTGAAACGTTAATAATTGTTGTTGATTGCCATTGTAGGATCATTCCCATTTGAAAATGTAATGGCAACATTGCTTAGTGCAGAAATGCCCAAAACAGGCCATAGCCGGCAGCCCTTTCATGAATTTTTTTTACAAAATTCCTACGATGTTTGATTTAAAGAAAAAACTCTAGCGCACCTGAGCCGCTCGAAATACTAATGTTTGATAATCAGTAGAATAATCCTGCAGATTTTGAGTGCATATTCTACCACACGTGCTCCAACTTATTTTGAATGCAAAGTCACTTTGATCTCAACAATGCATTTAAACTCTTCGGGTGGAAAGGATTTCAGGAATTTCAAGATTTAAGAAAGCCAAACACTGCAAAATTTTGAAAGCAGCATAACATAGCATAAACAAAGAAAATACTTAGTGCCTGCAACCCTTTACCAGCACTGCAACTAAAAGTTTTCCAAGTTTGCCGCACGTCAAATCAACTAATTCTATCGATTTCGATTTTATCTGATGATTTCGTTGCAAGTGACAGGGGAAGAAAGATGTTTAGGGTCGAAAAACGAAAGATGTTTGGAACCAAAAAAATTCTAGAGCTTAGAAAATTTAAACATTGGTAACTTATTTTCATTGTAAATGCTCACGAAATGAATACTTAATATTAGCATTTATCCATACGAAAATAGCAAAAAACACCTCGCACTAGCATCAAAGCCAAAAATAAATCACACCTACCTCAGATTAAAATCGACCTACTCTGCGAATCCGATGGCTACATTGTAAGTTATAGGGGTACAAAGAAATTTAGGGTTACCAGTGGCTAAAGTTTTCAAATTTTCGAAAACTTAATATTTGTTGTTTATTGTCACTACAAGATAATTACCGTTTGAAAACTTTTCGATAAAATCGCTTAATAAAGATATTGCAAATAAATACAAAACCAACAATAGCTGGCAGCCCTAAAATGGTTTTTTTATTCAGATTCCTTCTTAATAATTCCTATAATAAGTTTCGTTTACCATGTGAAATTCGTTTTGATTTCTTGACTACACTGGAAGCTGTAGGGGAAAAAGTATTATTTTCTTGAGTGAAGTTGCAAAATCCAAGACACCAAAATCACCATATCTGGTAGCACCAACTGAACTTCTCAACCAAATTTCTACCAAAAACGGCTTAAAGTAAGGTTCAGCTACTGTGTCAATTTCATGAAAATCTGGTAACTAAATCAGAATTCATAGGGCAAAAAGCAGTTATTTTTCTCAGAATTTTTCAAGATGGTATCACTGGCACAGAGTTGCTTGCATTTCCAAATCGCATCTATCAGACCTACTCAATACCAATACATTCTGTGAATTTCATTTGTATCAGATAATTGGGTCGTGAATTCTCGGGAACAGTAGTTTTTGATGCTTAAAATGTAGGCAAATTGGAGGAGGGCTACCGTTCTTCTCCGATGTGAAATTTCAAAAGTTTTCCTTTGGCTGTATAGACCAGGGCTGTGGAGTCGGAGTCGTGCCCCTGTATATTTAAAGCGGAGTCGGAGTCGAACGCGACTCCGACTCCGCTTTAAATGTACAGAGCCACGACTCCGACTCCACAGCCCTGGCATAGACTGAAATTTCAAAAGTTTTCCTTTGGCTGTATAGACAAAGCATAAGATTTATGTATGAGTTGGTTTTCTCTGTAAAAGACGAATTTTTTCAGGAGAGTCGATCGTTTGAAAGTTTTCAATTTCAATGCCTGCCGTAGCTGCAGGTTTGCCAGCACATTAATTAAAAACTACACGAGTCTAATCTAATAATCTTTTGAAAAGTTATCGCAATTCAAAAATTTTCAAATTTTCCCCATCTCATTTTAGACGTCTAGCGCACACATAGGGTTTAAAATTTCAAAAATATTATCGTACTTACAATTAAAACACGTTCAGAATCTATTCCATACACTTTATTTTTGCGAAAGTTATTTGTTGGCAGATATATAGGTATATTTAAAATATCACTAAAATGACCGCTGGCGCCACAGGGTTAAAGATTATTATTTTTTTAAGAGACTTGGCACCATTCTGCATGTACACCAATGTTTCCCGAAAATTTCAGGGCTAATATGTTGGATCACCGATTTCTGGGCAATAATTTTGAACAATGATCAAAGAGATAAAGTTTTTTGCTGAAATGCCGCCCAATTTCATGCCTATTGTAACGTCATTACTGACGAAATCAGCAATGTTTCCTAAGTATCTTTTAAAATTTTAAACAGACTCCACATTTAGAATGATGGAAGCTCCTAAATATGAACACAAACGATAATCGATGGCTCCACTAGGATGGCAAAGAAAGATTTCAAACACTATGTGAACAATTACTGTCAGCAGTAGCATCAACAGCTGGTCTCAAAAAAATATTCTCTACCTTCGGTCTTGTGCAGTCGAAGATACGTAACCGATTAGGAATCGAGAAAGCCCATAAATTAGTCCATATTAGACATGGGTAACGCAGCGCTGCACCGCGCAATTATGTTGAAGCACTAGCCATGATACCACTGCGCTGATACCGATTGTCGGTATCAGTAGCGCAGTAACGCACTTCGGTATTAGTAGCTCAGTAACGCACTTCGGTATCAATGGTGTTGGCGCTGCCGCTTTGCAATGCCAATACCATTTGGCTTGGCGCTATGCTAAGGCGCGGCGCAAAGATATGAGTTGAGTATACTTATCTCAAGTCTGTTTGATTCAAAGCAATATACCTACGCGTACGCACGTTTGGAAAGATACCTGAATGGGTACATACTATAGCCTAGGTATTTTAGGGTATTTTATATCGGAAAATTAGTAAGTTCAAATGTGGGTGGCTCTCGTTCCAGACAAGTTTCTTCAATCATGTTTTTTTGAGTGAATCATAGCGTCATGGTATCAGCGCAATGCTACCAGCGCCGTATGTAAGATCATGGTATCATAGCGCAATGGTATCAACGTAGTGCGCCGATACCACTGCTGGCGCCGGTATCAGTGTATCAGCGCTTCAAAATTTGCTGCGTTTAGTTCATATCTTCAAGACTTGAGACCATTCCCACAAGATAATTTGTCGTACCGTTCCTTCATACAATATGGACTGGGTTTGGGAATCCAATGCGAATATGGAAATGCAAGAAGAAATATTGGGCGTCGATTCCAGAGGCCAATTTGAGTGGGGAGTCTGGGAGTCAGACGATGATATACCACTTACAGATCAGTGCCTGAAGCCTGACAATTGACCCTAATTTTAATTGATCAATCAAATTTTTACTCACGCCTTTGTTACTTTAGGAATAAAAAGTGAAATATTCAGACTAATTTTTATTATTTTTCCATCTTGACAGTTTCAAATAAATTACAGACTGGAAAATGCTTGTTTTTCGTAAACGTGACATATGTATACCCGATACATATCGGATATATATCAAATATCGGATTTTTGCGACCCCTGATATATATATATATATATATATATATATATATATATATATATATATATATATATATATATATATATATATATATATATATATATATATATATATATATATATATATATATATACTTAATACTAATGTTCTTCTTCGAACATTAGTAAAAAGTAACAAGTGCTTTACTCTGCGGAATTTCCAAATTTGCGAGTGGTTAACGTGGAAAGTGAAAGCTAACACCTATCATTAAAATTTTGCTACTATTTACTAACTTAAAAGTTGCTACATATATGCCGCTTGAACATAATATTCAAAACTTTGAGCTCCGAAGTCTTTGGCTTTTGTTCAGTTCATCACAATATGTGGTGGCGATAAGAAATAATGTGTTGACATAGGACGGAAGAAAATAAATCTTCCAGATTTCGACTTCAAGTTCAGACGGCACTCTAAGTCTTATCTGCAAGGCAAGGGCATGTTAACATAAAATTAGACAAAAAACTATGTTAATAGATGTTTGTGCACTTTGAGTTCAAAGCTACCTCTTCTATTCCTGAAGAAAACATTTATTGATAACTTTGATTAAGGTCAATTTCGTAACATTTGCTTGATTGAATGTAGTAAACGTAATTTTGATTTCGACCAACATCTGGACATCAATTGATAATAATAGTAATTATTCTTAACCTTGGTTTTGAAATAAGAATGCTATGTATTGTGTCGAATTATGGAAAATCTTGAAAATAATTGTTTCAAGTGAGCATTGATTATTAGTATAAAAGACTGTTAGCTGTTTTTTTCAATTTATTATAAAAGTTTGTGACCAGCTGCTAGGACTACGCGAGCAACTACTTTTAGTCAAATACTGCTGATACTTCTAGCTCATACAACAGCTCAGGTAAGCTAAATTAACTCTTAAGTTTGAATTAAATGATAAAATTAATAAACAATAAATAATAAAAAATATATTAATAAACAATGACTCCTTTTCGAGATCAACTTTGATTAGTGCAAACTCGAAAATCAAAGATAATTTTTTTTTTATTTTCGGCTTCATTAATTATTTTGCATTGACAATTAAATTTGAAACCTTTGACTTTTTAGAATTGCGATATTTAAAGAAATATTTCGGGAAAAGTCTTTACATCTGATCAAAACTGCCAAAACTATAATAGTTTTGAATTCCAATTGGTTTTTCGACGAATTTTTTCATATATTAAAATTAATAATTTTAAAAGTTTTATTGAAATTGATTCCTCAGCAAATTTACTGCACGTGCCATGACATTTTACATTTTTTCCTTGCAGAGTTAAATATGAAGCTGTTTTCGGCATTTGCTGTCGTGCTAGTGGCTACTGTCTGCAACGCACAAGGTAGTTTAAAAGACATACTGACTGGTGGCTCTAAAATCGTTGTCGGAACTGGTCAGCAGATTACAGATTTCATACCAACCCCAAAATATATTTTTGAATCAGGCAAGGATGTTCTAGCGGGATTGCCTTTTGCAGTTGCCTTGAAAGCTATTCACGAGTTCTGTAAGTTAATGTGCTGTAAACAATTAAACTAGTATATTTTCCGTATTTAGATAAAAATAATTATTTGTAAAATAACATAAATTCTGTAATTTACGTTGCAATAAATACTCTATTTCAAGGTTCTGCTGCTCTGTACGCTGAAAGCATCGTGCCTCGAATAACACCCAACATCAATGCCATGAGTTTCATTTTGATGAAACCTGGCGGAAAAAAATATGAGTTTCCCCTGTTGGAGCCTAAAAAACTCATCGAAAGCGAGTATTTCAATCCAAATGGTAAAGTTGTTGTATTTATTACAGGATGGAAAACTGACATGAGTGAAAACGAGAGGATGTCGCGGCAATTACTGAGGCATATTTGTGTCGTAACGACACGACTAATTTGATAGTAAGTACAAAAATACAATTGGAGAAAAATTGAAATTTCCAAACCGATACAATGAACTATAGATACTTGATTCCGCGAGATTCATCGACACTTTGTACACGTGGTCTGCTTACAATACTGAGCAAATCGGTGAGCATCTTGGTGAAGCATTGGCTGAACTGGGAAAAGTTGTGCCAGTTTCTAATATCCATGTGATAGGTAAGTAGACTCATTTCGTTAGAACATATTAAAGTTATTCCACTGCAGGCCATAGTTTGGGTGCACAAATAGCCGGAGCTTCAGGACGTTACTACAATTATAAAACAGACAATTTGCTTCCACGCATCACAGGGCTCGATCCGGCCAACCCATGCTTTAATGATGGTGGTACGTTGACAGGACTAGGACGAGGTGATGCAGTATTCGTAGACGTTATCCATTCAAATAACGGAGCTTTGGGAAAACGTGAACCGGTTGGCGATGCAGATTTCTATCCGGGAGGAGTAACAGTACTACAGCCTGGATCAATTGGTATTAGTTCTTCGCACATGCGTGCAGTGCATTATTATGCAGAATCGGTGAAACCAGGATATGAAGAAAATTTCATGGCCGTGAAATGCCCGTCATTGTATAAGTTAAACGCCGGCAAATGCAAAGGCATTCCTGTGCCAATGGGCTATGCAGCACCGACAAATCTTATCGGCAATTACATGTTGGACGTTGATCCAAACGAGCCTTATGGGAAGAATTCAAAAGGATTCAGAACGAAATGCTAAAACATGTCATTTTTTTGGGTGATCATGTACGACTTTAATTTTGTGTAAATAAATGAGTTTTCAAGAAGAAAAAAAACTCTATGATAATGTTTCACCGAGCAGAACGACAATTAAAATTTGCTTGTAAGCTTGAATTCAGTGTAGTTTGATAGTGTTTCCGGCTCAGACGATGATACTAGATTGTATGAGTTTGAGTGTCGAACATGATTCTACTGTTTATCAGGTAAGTCCCAAGTAATGAAAACATATTTCTAATCCTTTGATTGATCAGCAATATTAAAAATGTTTAAAAAACCAGTAGGTTGAGTATCGAAAGATATATAATTTAATCATAATAATTTTACTTTTTGGTACATTCTAAAGCTAAGAATATTTTATGTTTACATGAAAAGTAGTTAGAAAGTTGAAAAAAAACCTCCTAGTTAAGAGTTTTGTCCTTAACATTTTTGTTTCAGGGAAGGTTCTCTCAGATACGGTCGAAAACAATGCAAAGTTTGAGAATTTTTCGAGGGATAATGAAAAAGCATACGAAGTTCTGGTTTTTATTATTTTATTTGCTGATCATTCTCAAATCGTTCAAATTTTTATTACGATGAAATTCAATGTGGTGGCTCCAAAATGGCGGCTTTCGTCTGCCTCTGTACGCGGAACATCGTCCGGTAACTTCAAGTCTGCAGCGTCTTGTAGTATACTGATATCAGTCATAGTTTAAAGTCTGTAAAATTTAGGGAAATATCCATGTCTTATATCTAGACCAAATGAATTGGGACTAAAAATAAACCAAATTATGGACAGTTAAAAAAAAAATGCATTTTTTAACCCGGTTCTTTTTCACTTTGACCTCGCTTAGTAATTATGAATTGAAATTTTTCATGCTCATTTCAAGTGTAAGGCATACAAAAAAGTATATTCTTTTGGGCAGACTTAAAATGAAGTGAATCGGATCAATAGACACCTGTGCTAGAAATTATGATGAAAAATATCGTTTCGAGAAAAACATGTTTAAAGTTTTTAGCAAGTTTGCCTTGGGATAACTTTTTTGTTTGTTTAGTTATTACGACCAGTACCAATGGTTATAGGGCTTTGGGGTCGCTGATTACGAATCTGAAGTCAAATTAACAAAATGCAAGATGGCGGATCGAATAAATTTCCATCTGCCAATTTGGACCAAAATATCTATATGAAGATTTTCGTGGTCGTCGATCGTCAATTTGCTCCATTATACTCACATTAGGATCTAATTGGGCTATTTCTGTGTCGTAGAGGAGTCTTTCCTGGATTTCAAACCACTCCTGGTTGGCCTGCTCCGGCAGAAGTTAAGGCGTTTCGAACAGCGTGCGATATTCGTCGTTTAACTATGAGGTAAAAGAAATGCAATTTTCTGACGCATCGGCTATTTTTAAATTTACAGGACATGTTGGTATTAACTAGAACCACGTCTGATAGAAATGAATTTGAAATGCAATCAACCCTGTGGAAGTGGTGCCATCTTGAAAGTTTACTGCGAACAAAAAGGCCTATAACTTCCGATTCAGAAAACAAATTTTAAAGAATTTTACACAGTACCTGACCTTCCTAACCACATATGGCACAATTTTGGTTCAAAAATAAGGATGAATCTGCCAGCTACACTCTAAAAAGTGGGTCTAAAATTAATTCTATGATAATAGGAAATATATTCAATTTTCTGTTTAAAATAACGAATCACAATTATTTTTACACATTAGGCGAGCATTTTTTACTTTTACGCCAAATCAACTGAATAATAAATAGTGTTTTGTAAACCTTAGCAAAAAGAGTGTAAATTTACTACTTCGCTGCTCACATTTACACAAAAGCTGTAAAATTGTATCATTTGCTCGAATTTCACTTATTATTGATGTAACATTGTCACTGCACGAGTCTGATATTTCGCGATCATTGCTTACATTTGAATAGCAGCAGCTAAGTGCAAAGTGTAGTCTTTTCTTTTCGTATAATAAGTTTAGAAGTGTAGCTATAAGCAAATTAGAAGTGTCGCTATAAGCTAATTAGGTGTAGCTATAAGTGTTATAAATTAATGTACATATGTGTATATATAAAATTAAAATAAATTATAAACTTAAAGAAATTGCAACAAGTTTTTATATTCCACATTTAAAGTTACCTATTTACAGTCTTTTGATAATGATATTTAATTTTGCAGTAGTAGTGTATGTTATAGCACTTCCCTACCTTAAGTGTGTGGCTTTTGGATCATAAAATTTTTCCAATTGCAATTTTATTGAAATTGAAACTTAGCTAGAGGCTTGCTGAAATTCTTGCTTGAGTACTGTATACTTCCTAAAATTGTTCGAAATAGTTTTTGATGTCATTTGTTTGATAAAACAATCTTTATTATAGTTTTTGTAAACAATTTTAAGGATATTCACGAATAAATGGTGTAGTAAATATTATCCTAAAAGACTCGTAAAAAGTAGCCTTTGCTACGTAAATTTCATGCGTATTCGTCCAAAATTTACGTCTTTTTAGGGTAAAATTACACAATTGCCTCGTTAAAAAAATGACACATTTAAGACGTAAAACATTATTTTTACGCACTTTTGTAAATTTACATCTATAATAGTAGGAAACTAGTTTCCTACTATTGTAAGGGCAAAATTCATCCAAAAATTTTTTGAGTGTATAGAAGTTTTTATCACAAAAATCTTCTAAATTTGCTCAGCAAAATAAAGCATGTTTTAGCCGATTGTAAGCCAGATTTCGTAGACATTTCGTAGAAAAATCATAAAGGGAATATCTTGACTAAGCGATGTTTCCATTGAAGCTGCAAATGGGAATGATTTGACAATGACACTTAAACCCAAAAATTTGAGGTTTCGAAAATTTGAAAAAAAATTACGGGTGGTACCCCTAAAATTATGTTCACCTTTATAACTGCCTTTATAGCTTAACGTGAAGTGAATTTGGCATATTTTTGGCTATGGTGCTAACACAGAAGTACGAGCACCGGACATTTTCATAAATATTGCACCAACAGATTTTTCAATGATATATTTAATATACAAAGCATTTACAATAAAATAAGAAAATAATGTTTAAATTTTCCGAGTTTTGATAATTTTTCGGTTGGCAGCCTCGAACATCGTTTAACAGCTGAAACTTTCGATCCATGCTATAATCAACCTTCCAAAGATAGGTTGATTATAGCATGAGCTTGTTATAGTAGAAGTATTGCTGCTTCGTTGGGAAAGTGCTGCCAGCACTGAACATTCTCATCATTTGTGCTATAGAAGATGCTGTCGAGAAATGATTTTTGTTGCTTTGGGTGAGAAATGGTTGATATGATACTACAAAAAAGCGTATTACGTCTTTTCACATTTTTCGGCCACTCAAGGACAATTTCTTCGATCAGCTTTGTAGCGGTTCTGATGTGCTAGAGTTTTTAACATTAGTATTAAAATCGATTCGGCCAAAAATTCATATTTCCATATATATATATATATATATATATATATATATATATATATATATATATATATATATATATATATATATATATATATATATATATATATATATATATATATATATATATATATATATATATATATATATATATATATATATATATATATATATATATATATATATATATATATATATATATATATACATACAGTCTGTCAGGAATGAGTTTACACATAGAGAAAAAAATCAATTTTTGATCTTTCTTATTATAAAATACTACTTTTTATTTATGTAAATGAATTTTTTTTCTTAATTATAGTTATATACATTATTTCCAACCGATACATACAAAAAAAGTACAACTTCAATGCGAAAAAAGAACGAAAAGAACAACGAAAACAATTATTACAATAATTGAAGTGTCAAGAAACTCTTTACACAACTGTTTTTGTTTGCATTACTGCAACGATACGGTAAATTTACCGTAAATTTTGGTCTGTATTGTAAAATTCTATGAATTTGATCATTAGTGTGTGATTAAATTTTGGCTAGTACGCATAAATAAGTGAGATATTGTGTTTTAAAATGCCAGCAAAAGATTATCCTTTGAGTTAGTTCAGATGATATACTATAATCACCAATTAGGTAAAAGTGCGCAGAAACTGTCGGAAATGTTTTGTGTAGCATGAAAGACAGTCTATAACGTTATAAATCGTGTTGAAAATGAGGATAGATTGGATCCAAAGTGTGGAAGTGGCCCAAAACCAAAAATATCTTAACGTATAGAGCGCTTTATAATAAGGAAACTTGATAAAAACCCCTGGATTTCGACCAAAAAACTTGGTAGGAAACTCAAGGAAGAGTGTGATGTTGCTGTTTCCCATGAAACAGTACGACAGGCCATCCTACGAAATAAGTTCTCATTAAGAGCTGCATGAAAGAAACCACTGCTTTCTGCACTTAACATCGAAAAGCGTTTTTCCTTCGCTATGATGCACCTTTCTCAACCCGTTGACTTTTGGGACAACGTCATATTCTGCGATGAGACGAAAATGATGTTTTACTACAATGATGGCCCGACTAGAGTGTGGCGCAAGCCTTTACCATCGTTGGCAAATCAAAATATCATTCCGACTGTAAAATTTGGTAAGTTATCCGTTATGATTTGGGGGTGCTTCTCAAGCAGAGGAATAGGAGACTTGGCATTCATCGAGTCAACAATGGACACCCAACAATATTTGCATATCCTTTAAACATATTTGGCAAGCAGTGCGCAGAAATTCGGGTCTATGCATAACAACAAACCAAATTTTAAGTTTTACCAGGACAACGATCCCAAACATAAGGCGCACATGGTGCGAATGTGGCTCTTATACAACTGCGGAAAAGTGATGGATACGCCAGCCCAGAGTCCTGACTTAAATCTCATCAAGAATCTATGGGCCTACTTAAAAAAACAAGTCGCAAAAAGGCAACCAAAAAACCGAACTGCCTTAAAAACTGCGATTCTCGAAGAATGGCAAAAAATACCAACCACGTATGACCTGCAAAAGTTGATTCATTCAATGAAAAATCGGTTGCTATGCGTGGTGGATGCCAAAGGTGGCCATACCAAATATTAAATATACCAAATAATATTAAATATCCCGTAAATATGTAAATATTAAATACAATAATAATTTGTGTAAACAGTTTCTTGACACTTTAAGAATTGCAATAATTGTTTTCGTTGTTCTTTTCGTTCTTTTTTTGCATTGAAGTTGTACTTTTTTTGTATATATCGGTTGGAAATAATGTAAATAACTATAAATAACAAAAAAAAAAATCATTTACATATATAAAAAGACAGAGTGTATATATATATATATATATATATATATATATATATATATATATATATATATATATATATATCATCAAAAAAATTCAGTGACTATTTCTCGGGAACGCGCCATCCGATTCAGCTGAAACTTTCAGGAAACATTGGTGTATATCAGTGGTGGCTCGTGATCTAATTTTATGGGGGTTCACAAAAAGAAAACACCTTTATTGGGCACATGAATCCATATTTACTTTGCACTTTTCTTAAGAGTTCCATTTATTTTAGTTAATTTGCCGAAACATCGCAAAATTGCTTTAGAATGAGTGAAAAAAAATTATAAAAAACATAACAGCTTACAAAATTCTTCAGAGGGCTATTTAAAAATCCTTGAACAGTGATATTTTGTCGAGACATTTAAGAGATTTGAAATTTATATTTACAGTGAACATTGTATTTTCATCAGTGAGTTTTCATGGTGAGTCTTAACCGTGATGGGCTTAGCATGGTTTATTACAGCATAACGGATGCACCGATATCAATAAATTTTATTAAAATTTATAAACAGTCCTAGATACACATAATCCCAGAATTTATTAAAAAACGGTATGACTCTTCTTGTATAAAATTTTTCATATATCCACACTCGAAAACCTTCGGTGTTTTATGACTTCATTAAGTGCCCAGACTATCTTTGCACAATCGAACCTGCCAATACATTCAAATGTATACAGTTTTAGAATAGGCGACAAAAGAAATTAAACTCCCAAATCATTTCCAAGCATTTACTTTCTCCTAAGACTAATCTTCTAAAATACTGAATATATTTTACTAGTATTTATTTCACAGCAAACATTTCAGAAAATTTATTTCTTTCTACCATGAATTAAATTCTAAATGTGTCTTGAAATTATAGAGACACAAATAGAGGTAATAGTAAAATTAAACCCAATAGTTGTTATAATACTGCGCATTAACGTTCTATCTGCATTTTTCTCATTTTTGATTTTACACCACATTCAAAAATTACATACTCTATTTCATCATTCTATAAAAATTTTTTGTGGAGGTATATTAAATTCAAAATTGAAAAATGCACTCTCCATATACCTCCAGTACAAATTAAAACACAAATCATTGAATATCTCGAAAGTACTAAAATGTATATGCTTAATAGGGTAGAATAATCCACATACATAAATGTGTACCCCATAAATGTATACCCCATAACCCCATGTGTGCACTAGGTGCCTAAAAAGAACACGGGAAAGTTTAAAAATCTTTAAATTGTGATTACTTTGACAGAGCTATTCAATCATTATGAAACTTTCAGAACATATTGGTATTATTTAGTTGCAAATTTGTGTAGCTTTTAATGATCATGTTGGCAATTCTGTGGCTAGGGCAGGCACTGAAAGTGAAAACCTTCAAATCATCGAATCTCCGGAAAAAATTTCGTTTCTTGAAAAAAAAGCCCATTATATATACATTTTATGTTTTGTCTACATAGCCAAAGTAAAAAATTTGAAATTTCACAACGGGCACGCTTATTAACCCTTTCCCAATTAACCTATATTTTTAGCATCAAAAACTTCTGTTCACGGAAACTCTCGATCCAATAATCAGAATTAATTGGAATTAACAGAATGTATTGGCCTTAAGTAGGACCAGGTCTGATGAAGTGATTTTGACATGAGGGCAATTTTGTGCCAGTTGTGAAAATCACTAAGAAAAATAACTGCTTTTGGCCCTATAAATTCTGATTCAGTTATTCGATTTTGACGAAATTCACATAGTAGCTGAACCTTACTTTAAACCACGTTTGGTAGAAATTTGGTGAAATTTGGAGCTGCCAGCTTTAGTAATTTTGGTGTCTTAAATTTGAAAAATTCCTGAGTAAAATAAAGCTCTTTGCCCTATAGCTTCCAGTACAGTCAATGATTAATAACGAAATTTAAATGGCAAATTAAATTTATTGTAGGCAATATTCAGTAGGAATTTAATTTCAAAATAATGATAGGGTTGCTAGCTATGGTGGTTTTTGTATTTTTCGGCATACCTTTAGTAAGTGATTGTTTCATAGAATTTTCAAATCGTAGTGATATCGTAGTAAAAATAAACACCAAATAATAAGATCTAGAAAATTTGAAAACTTTTGCGAATGGTAACCCTAAATTTCTTTGCAACCCTATAACCTCCAATGCAGTCATTGGGTCAATACGAAATTCGCACAGCAGGTTGATTTTAACCAGTGGCGGCTCGTCAGGGACGACAAGGTCAGCAGTGCCGACCCAACACTCCTGCCAAATATGGGCGAAGTAAAATCATTAATTTTAGAAATCATCCTGCGGTTGTCAGCATATTATTTGAAAAAAAATCTTACACACAGTATTTAGTTTAAATGTGCCAAATATTGCAAATCGCACCTGCTTATTTACCTTGTTATATTATTGCCTGTATTGCCTTAATATACGCTTTCTTAACATTTCTGACTGACAGCATACATTTTGGGCTAATTTTATTTTGGGTCGGCTAGCCGACGAAATGAAATGCATAAGCCAAGTAAAATATGAAACTACTGGCGGCTCGTGGGTCGGCATATCATACATGCATATACCCACTCTCAGCGCTATCGTGGGTCGGCATGCCGTACCCAGCGAACTCATCGTAGCTGTATTCACTATGGGTACGGCATGCCGCCACGAAACTTTTCAATTTTCACGTTCCATGCTTATGCCTTGCTTTCGCTGTTCGAACGATGCATGATCTTCAGCGTAAGCAACTGACAATTAGAAGCGGGCCAAATTGTACCAAGAAATATGATGGATTGGTTTCATGTATTGTTCGGCTCGCACTTAACTTTCCATTTCGAAACGCTGAAATGTCCATCGAAAAACTCATAGGCAAAGCAAGCTAGGATTTTCTTTGTGCTGATTGCTTTGTGCATCAGAATTCGATAGGTCCGGCATGCGGTGCCTGAGATTCAACGTAGTTAAAATTTAGAGTTTTGAATTTGAAGTGGTAGAAGGTGATAAAAAATCAAATTTTGTAATTATATATTATATATAAATTGAATACTATATTCTTTCATTTAACGTCAATTGAATTTAATACACATTAATATAATTATTGATAGCATATTATTGCTATTATATTACAAACATAATATTATAATTACTGTTAGCTTTATTTATTTAATATACTATTTCTATTACTTTACATATTACCTTTCTCTGATATGGCTGAATCTGGTTGTTTTATTAAATTTGATGCCATCAATATAAATTATGTTGATGATAAAGGTAACTTTTCAATTAGAAAAAAGTTTAAACACTTTCCTATGACGATAAATGTGTTATAAAAAATTTGCATAGACCAACACCAGCTGTGCCCGATTTAAATAATCGTTATCATAAGGGCTCAAATAGATGTTTTTCAGAAAATTGGTAAAGTAAGTGGTCGTGGTTGACTGGAAGCGTGAAAAATTGTATTGTTGGCCCTGTCTTTAATTTAATTGTTCGAAAAGTCGAACATACAGTCGGCTTTAGATTTCGCTTACCGTCAAAATATTGACCAACATAGCTTAACTGTGAAACGCAATAAGGACATACTAAAGCGTTTAATTGACGCAATTTTATGTTTGGGAATGCAGGAGGTAGATTTTCGGGGTCACGACGAAAGTAATATCTCTACCAACCAAGGCAGCTTCAGAGAACTTGTCAAACTTTTGAGTAATTATGACCTAGAGCTCCTTCAACTATGAAAGCATAGGAGGGATAATAAAAACAAAAATAGAAACTGAAATAAATGATTCAGTATGCTTTTCTTGGCAAGTTGATGAAACAAACCACTGATGTTTCTTGACGCTCTCAATTGTCAATAATACTACGCTATTCAGTTGAAGAGGGAGTAGTCAAACGATTCTGGGTTTCTTTGAAGTCAGTAAAGGTCAAAAGGCCGAAGATATTTTCCAGCATCTGTGCCATTTATTCGAAAAACTATCCAAATATTTGTAGTCAAATTAAATTAGAAAATGAATTAAAAGTTGTCTATAGTAACAAAGAATTGCCAATCATTAAGTGATGTTTTAAAATATATTTTTCAAAATTCTTTACAAGCAACATTACCAGAATTTTTTAAGTTATGATATTTTATCAATACCTGCTAGTACTGTGTCTGCCGAAAGAAGCTTCTCATGTTTCAAACGGATTAAAAAATTTTCTAGAAAAAAATTGAGGAACTCCGTTTAAATAATTTGGCTTGGATTTCAATAGAGAAAGTACTTCCCAAAAAACTCAAAAATAACGATTTTCCGATTTTCAACCATTTTGCAGGCAGTAAATCCCGCGGTATCGATTTAAAATACAAATCAATTTAGAATAATGAATAACGAATTGACAACGAAAATAATTCTTTTAATATTCATTTATGCTTTCTTTCTGCAAAATATATTTACGAAAGAACTTTACGAATATCTCTTTAAGTGCTGAAAAATACTCTTTTAACTTTGATCTGCATCGTTAACTATTTCCACTTATATGTAATTATTTTAAGCTAATTATTATAATCCTGTATCATTGCGATTTTGTTGCACCAGCAATTTATTTCGGCGAAAATTGTTGTTGCTGTTTTGCTGCATGAATTTGTTGGCAAATTTAGATCTTCTCTATTTCCATTCTTTTATACTAATGGTGGTCACTACTTGCACTGCATGCCGATCATAATTTAATGTATGTTAATTATTAAATGTATATTTCTAATTTGTCCTGGTGAAGCATGATTTTATTATATTTGATAAGAATGTTGTTTGTTTTTAGCATTTCCTCTTCCGCTTCCTGGGCAATGGCGATAAATGAATGTACAAACGAATGAATGTGTTCACCATATGCGGACAATATTTGTCGACGTGAAGTTCAAACTGACCCCTTCTTGCCTTGGAAAAAATTTTAGCGAACGAATTTATTAGAATATTTTTTTAAGCATTCAACTATTCCTTCTTAAAAATATTTGTTTAAAACTTCTTTCGATAGCTTAACTTTAAACTTTCACCCATCAACAAGGCAATGTTTAAAATAAATTAGGTTTATCAGGCTTTTTAACAAAGGGCTGCTAGCACTAGGCCTTTTTGTTATTTTCGTTCCAATAAATGCTTGCATTAAGTATTTTCATCGCAAACATTTGCAATGAAAATAAGTAAACAATGTTTAAATTTTCTGAGCTCTGCACATTTTTCGGATGACAAAGCCAAACACCTTTCTATCGCTATAAATTTCGATGAAGTCACCGAAATTAAAATAAACTTAGGTTTTATTATTACTTGGGGTGTATTAGTTTTAAGTAGGAAAAGTAAGTAGTGATAGAATACACACTAAAAATCTGTACAAATACCCTACAGTTCTTCGAACATTAGTGTTTCTAGCGGTTCTGATGCACTAGACTTTTTTTTATTTCTTTCTCTTTTCCAAATATTTGGTTGGCTATCAAATGAAAGCAAAAAACAAAATCAAATTGAAGTGATAATATTGAGCACAAAGTCACTTGTATAATTGATAATTGTCACAAATCGTTCTTAACTTGAGCGATCAATTAAGCTCTGGTTATTCCAAATTAATAAACCAGTTAACTGCATACAGATAAACAAAATGAATTCTGGGAAATCATAGCACTCTTTATTTACACTGAATATTGATGAGCATTCTTCAAACAGCCGAAAAAAACTTGTTCGGAAATACCGCTACTGATAGAGTAACACTTTTTTTTGAACACATATTTTCTTTAAAAATTTGCTACTAATTGTGTTATGGACGTTTTTTGTATTATAATGCTGTTATAAGCAGTGGCGGCTCGTCAGGGTGAGCAAGGTGGGCCGGGCCCACCCTGTAAAACAAGTAAATAATAATTTTAAATAAAACTTCGACTCTTCATGTATTAAATCATATACATTTAACCTTTGCGAATTGACTTTCACGTAATAATTAAATCTTTCATTCATACTATTCATACATTCATTCATACATACATTAAATATCCATCGCACAATGTATCAACATATGCTCATCTCATACATCATAGAACAATAACTACAATAAGCTATTTGCTTGCAAGCAGAAACTATACGATACAATATCCACCTGCATCTTGTACACATAAATATATGTTCTCAGTCCCATACACGCCACGATGGGCAGACGCATCACCGGCCTATTCACAATTCCTCTACATCATCTACATTATGCTACAAACATAAATATAGGCGTCGGTATAAGTTTGTGTTTGTGTGTTTATCGATTTCTGTTGAACAACTCGGTGGGCCCAAGCATCAATGGCGCACTATGCGTTGTTATCCGTCCAAGCTACGATCTACGGACATTAGTGCTGTGTTACTCATACAAGATGCATGACAAATGTCCCATACACACCTACGAAATGTCACATCACCTCAAGCTTCAAATTTGTACCACCTCATTTTTTTTGTCACATTGAGATGAAGCGATTTCTTCTAAGCTTCGAAGCGATTGACTTGAGACCCTTGAGACGCAGCGATTGTAGTACACGGGACATAATTTGTACCACCTCATTTTTTGTCACATTGAGGTGCTTTCGTTAATTTCGAAGCGATTGACTTGAGACATTTGAGGCGCAGCGATTGTAATACTCAATGGAAAATGTATGTACGCGAGACTAGTTTGAGTTTGATTTGTACCAACTCATTTTTTGTCATATTGATGTGCTTTGCTCAACTTTGAAGCGATTGACTTGTGATACTTGAGGCACAGGAATTGCTGTACAAGGCGAAAATGTATGCATGCGAGTTTAGTTTTGAGTTTGATTTGCACGATTCTCAAACAAAAAATTTGGTGGTAATTAGCTACCATTTTTGGGAAATTGTTTACTAGATTAGTAACAGTACTGCTCTCCTTAGCATAAACGTTTTACCTACATTTTTTTTTCATTTTTGAGTTAACGCCGAATTCAATACTCTATTAAATCATTCTCCAAAATATGAAAATCTTATCTTTTGTGGAAGTATGCTAAAATCAATAATGAAAAATCTCCCATCTATAAAAAAAAACGTAACCAGTACTTAGCATAAATGTTCTATCCTACCGTAGCGGCGGCGTAATGGTATGGGGCTGTATGGCTGCCAGCGGCGCTGGAAACTTATAGATAATTGAAGGAATGCAACATGACACTTCATTTGAAGTATGACATTGTACCACCTCAAATTTGAAAATGAGTAACTCGTACAAATACATATCAATATGACTGACGACCCAATACTAATGGACATCGGCGCTTGCAATCGCAACAAAATAGATTTGTACATTAGGCCGGCTCTTGATCTATGGAAAATTGACGTATATAATCGGATCCAAATCGATGTTTCATAGTGGGCCAGCCCATCATGCGCTTAAATGCGTTGCATGATACAAGAAACACTGGAGATAGCGACGGCAGATTGACCATTTTGTGGTCTCTGCGACGGAGAGTTTGTTGTATGTGCAATTTGAGTAAAATGTATGAGCGCTGTGTAAGTCGTTTGTGCAATTTGTAACTAAAATGTTACAGTTCAAGCTTTCTTAGCAAAAAGTTAATTAGGAAATAAAATAGTATAGATACATATGCAACTATATTTAAAATGTAGTAACATATCTTTGTGACTACATTCAAAATATAGTTTCATATCTATGGAACTAAATCTACCATGCAAATTTGGAAGGAAATTTTAATTTTAGCAAATCCAATTTAATAATGTTTGCTCCCAGATTCTCATTTAATTCTGAGATTTTAAATACAATATTCTCTAGAGAATATTTTATGATTGAATTCAAAAGTTGTTGTTTATGAGTTGAGTCAATGAGTTTAATCAATTTCAAATACATACTACAATCGTTAGAGTTTAGGCAAAGAATCATTAGAGCTAAGATTTCAAAATATTGAACGAATGGGTTTAATTCTTTCTGTCAATTCCAATGGCTAGTTTAAGACTCCTCTGGAGAAATATTAGTGATATACCTTTTTAAATTTATATCAATATATAAGCTGAGGAATGGAGGACGTGTAATATGACGGAATGGATAACTAAACCTATCATTGGAGTACTTTACGTGGCTCACATAGTTCAAAAAATGTTGTTCGGTTCTATAAAAAGCAATTCATTTTTATATCTCTGGCGTTTTTTGAAGTGCATTAATTTTAAGTCTAAAAACTAGGATACTTCTAACTCCTTACGGATTGTGAGATTTTCACCTCTTAAATCACTAACAATTGTATGAATTGAAAATCTACTTGACTTAACAACATTTATTAAATTGGCGAACCCTTATTTTGTGATACTACCTAAAAAGGCATAATATCATATAATCATCAAAATTTTCTGAATCATATAATTTTCTGACTGAGTCATGTTCCTTCTCATTGAATGAGAAAACATATACCTACTTTCAGAATGCAGCTGAGCTCAAATCTCCACATAATTTTTGTCACCGTAATAAGAAACCCTGATTGTATTTGGATTTTCTAACACCATGTTCGAGAGCTGTTATCAAAGAGTTTGGAAAAGTCATTAAATATAATGATGTCCGAGATTGATTAAGGTGGAATTCACCAGGTGATGAAAAATAGCTCAGTCTTTGCTTTATTTTCTTCTTCAAAATAAATTTTCATTTTTTTATTTGTTTATTTATGCGCCCATAGATTGAATTTAATTTTACAAGATGCTGCTTCCAAGATAAAAAATGCCACAAGTTTTCGCGAGTTTGACTGGTTTAGTAGCATTTTTTTCCAACTCTATGAAAAGAACTAGTTTTATTGAAAAAGTTTTTGGTAGGCGGCTACCTAATTAAAAATACACTATGGAACTTTTAGTCTCAAACAATTGGAAACTGGAAATCTTCGAAACATTTTTAGAAGATGAAGTCTTTGTCCAAGACAAAGAAACGATTAAAGAGTCTGTAGGACTTCTCGTTTTTATTCATGCCAAAAACTTACAACCTTACCTATAAATCAACAGACAGATGTTCTGTTTAACATTTTACAATCGTTCATTTTACAATCGAAGTTCAGATATTAGTTATTGTGAGGAGCAAGTTAGTGGCTTACTACTTAGATGAAAATCATATAGAATAGATGATACATATTTTGAAAATGACCTAAAAGACGGGTAGATTACGATGGCATTTCAGATGCTTAAACTTATTTTAAAGGATTTCACGCGAAAATTTTAGATGTGGTAACTAATCAAATTAAGATAGATTTTCGGAAATGAAAAAATTAGATTTTGTCAACTGATTAATAGTAGTAATTTCAAATCATTTGTGAAGGCTTTTTTCGAAAATTCACTAGACTTTCTTACCGACAGCTGCCCCAAAATATTTGACAAAAGTGAGCTCCAAAACAAGCTATGTGTATGGTACTCTAATATATTCGGAGTCTGGCAGAGTTTAACGGACATTTTAATTTTTATATCTGATAAAAAGTTACAAACGGAAGTATTAGAGATTTATAAATTGCTAAGTCTAGTTCCTTTACTACCATTTAAGGGAATAAAAACCTTTTTACGGAATACAATTTGTCAGAAAAGACTATCTGATTTAAGTACAATAGCAATTGAAAGGTGAGGGTTTTTTTGGTGAGGGTTTTTTTTTTGGTTCTACCGCACTTTCAGTTTAACTGGACCAGGAAGAATGGTTGGATCGGCTGAAAGGTGTGCATATAGACGTTATATAAACAGTGACTAAAACATGAAATTTTATTTATATGAAATAATTGGAGGTAAACTGACCAACATAGAACATAATCAACAAAAATTTATTCGGTTATCAATAAGAAAATGGGCCCACCCAATCTCAGCAAGCACGAGCCGCCACTGGTTATAAGATTATTTAGATGTAAGCAGTTTTTATGATTTATTTCTACGGCATTTTGGGTGATTCCGAGAGGGCGATAACTTTTGTTTAGATCAATTCATAATATTTGCTTGATTAAATGTAGTGAACTTGATTTCGAGCTATACCCGCAATTGGACATCGATTGATATTGTTTTTTAAACCTTGATTTCGTAATATGAATATTATATTTCATGTCGGATTATCGAAAATCATCAAGAAAAAAATTTTTCAAGTGAAAATTGATAGTAAATATAAAAGACTGTTTGATGGGCCTTACAATTTAGTAAAGCGACTTGCGACGAGCTACTAGGATTAGACGAGCAAGTGCAATTTAGTAACTGTTTTTGGTTCGTTACTTTTAGTTCATACGAGAATCCAGGTAAGGATTCAGGATTGGATATAACTAAAACTATTCGGTGTATTATAGGAAGCAGTTTATAGAAATTCGCATCTTTTCGGTCTTGTTATAAATTTTTCTGACAAATTTTATTTGTCGTTATGTTAATTTAAAATTCTTAAAATGTATAAATTTCGATTGATGTAATCCACAATATTTGAAGAAATATTTCCTAAAAAATCATTAGGTCTTATCCAAACTACCTAATTTGTGTTATTTTTTTGTATATATGTAGTTGTTTCAGAAAACAAAGTTAATAAGCGTTAAGGTGGTACTGAAATCGAAAACTCAATAAATTTACTGTGAAATCCATAGCTTTTAGTATATGTTTTTTATATTTCAGAGACGAAGATGAAGCTGTTTTCAGTTTTTGTAGCTGTACTAGTGGTCACTGCCTGCAATGCAATAGGTGGACTAAATGATATACTAACTGGTGGCTCTAATACTTTACTCGGAACTGTTAAACACATACCAGATTTCATACCACCCCCAAAAAATATTTTTGAGTCAGTCAAGGATGTGGTAGCTGGAGTGCCTTTTGCAACTGCGATGAAAGCTATTCATGAGTTTTGTAAGTCTATACTGTAAATCTTGATTTCATAGCGCTGATTAAGCTCTTGAAAAACTTTTTCGTGTATTTTAACAAATAATGTATATTGGAACAATACACGTTTTGTCCTTTACGTTGCAATAAATAAACTATTTTAAGGTTCTGCTGCTCTTTACGCGGAGAGCGTGCAGCCACGTAAAACACCGGACGTCAATGCTATGAGCCTCATTTTGATGAAATCTGGAGGAAAACAGTATGAGTTTCCACTGTTGGAGCCTAAAAAACTCATCGAAAGCGAGCATTTCAATCCGGCTGGTAAAGTTGTTGTATTTATCACAGGATGGACAACCGACTTGAGTGAAGAACGACCTGAGATTACCACAGTTTCTGGGGCATACTTTTGTCGCAACGACACAACTAATTTTATAGTATTTGGGCATACTGAAAAATTCGGAAAAATTGAATTCATTGGTAAATTCTAGGTACTTGATTCCGCGAGATACATTGACACTTTGTACACATGGTCTGCGTTTAATACTGAGAAAATTGGGGAGATTCTTGGCAAAGCATTGGTAAAGCTGCGGGGAAAAGTGCCAGTTCCTAATATCCATGTTATAGGTAATTACATTCATTTTGTCAGAGCGTAATAACGTTATTCCATTGAAGGCCATAGTTTGGGTGCACAAATAGCTGGAGCTGCAGGACGTTACTACAACTATCAAACCGACAATTTGCTTCCACGAATCACAGGACTCGATCCGGCCAACCCATGCTTCAACGATGGCGGCACATTGACGGGACTGGGACGAGGTGACGCTGTGTTCGTAGACGTTATCCATTCAAATAACGGAGCTTTGGGAAAACGTGCACCGCTAGGCGATGCAGACTTCTATCCGGGAGGTGTAACAGTACTTCAACCTGGATCTATTGATATTTTTTCATCACATATGCGTGCAGTATATTATTATGCAGAAACGGTGAAACCAGGATATGAAGAAAATTTCATGGCCGTGAAATGCCCTTCATTGTATAAGTTAAATGTCGGCAAATGCAAAGGCACCCCAGTGCCAATGGGCTATGCGGCTCCGACAAACCTAATTGGCAATTTTATGTTGGACGTGGACCCGGATGAACCTTATGGAAAGAATTCAAAGGGGTTCAAACCAGAGTGTTGAAATGTAGTGTTTTTGTGGTGATCATGAACCCATGACTTTAATTTTTGTATAAAAATGTGTCTTTAAGAAAAAAATCTTCGTGACGATGAAAATCTGTTTCAGTGAAAAATTCGATAGGTTACATAATTTTACAGGTTCATTTTTAAGTCAGTTCGACTTGTTGGAACAGTACCAAACAAAGAAAAAGATGTCTTATTCACTTGTTTTCCCGTTGCGTAAAAAAATTACTAAATAAAATTCGAAAGTTTTGCATTCTAAGCATTCCGATTTCAATCTTTGAATTTCCCTTTAGCTGAAAATATTTGAGTTTTAGATGAAAAGACTTAGAGGATCGCAAAAAGTTGTCTGATTGAAAGCTGTGTTTTAATATTTCAAATTTTAAATACTTGTTGAGCGAAACCGATGACATAATCAAAAGTGAATGGCATCATCAATTTGGAGGCGTCTCTATTGTATAAACTTAATATTAGGCGAATGGGAATGACAATAATACTTTATTCGTCGAAAAACTTAGAAAATTTTACATATTGGTTGGAATATTAAATGCTTAGCGTTGAGATCTTACCTCAACGTAATAAACATGCAAGCAGGTGCTACAAAGTTTCAATTCCTGAAAAGTATGCCTGGCTTTTCGCTCACGTGAATGGAAGTGGTAGGAGCTATTAAGGAAATGGCATCAGATTTCGTCATTCGAGGACCATCATGGCGAGCATCAACATCAAAAGTAGAAATAAGGACTCAATTGTGACAAGTAATTGTACTTCACCTGTATCTACTACCCAGGTAGCTCCTTTAAAGCTTCTGATTAGAGACTTCCCCAGCTTTAATGAAAATTCTACTGTCAGGTTTTCCCATCCTGAGACTCATGCTATAGCATATCCAACTCAAGCCTCCTCTCCATCTCAGACTTCTCATCCCCGTAAGATATGTTCCTAGTCAATCATAACTCGTAATTCAAATTCATCCAGTAGAACATCAGCTATTGGCACTGCTCTTGTTACGACTTTTCCTAATTCTAACTTGGATAATAATAACTCGGTTAAAAACTATAACCGTATTGGGTATCGCTCCTAACAAGATATCTTCAATCAAAAACCCCAGAGTTTTTTACCACTATTACGGTGGTATGACGGGTAAAATAAATAAACTTTTTCTTGACACCAAATCTTGCCATTTCAACGTGCTTGCCTTCACTGAAACATGGTTAAATGACTCTCATATCAATGAAAAAATCCTTGACAGTACTTGAACAATCTTTTTGCCCGAGACTATGGCCTCGTTTATAACGTGGTTTCAAACAGGCTTAGGATTAGTCAAACCACGTTGTATACGTGCAGTGGATTGATTTGAGTTAAGTCAATCCGATCAATAAATTTTACTGGATTGGATCGACTTTGGCGTTACAAAACGCGGATCGAGCGATTGAGGATTGAAAAATGTGAAGCCCACTTGACTTCTATTCGTATATGTGACGTTACGATGCGATAAACCTCACTTTAGTAGAACTAGCTGCATTTTATTCGGTTCATCCACTTTAATCCAGTCACACCAAAAACCTACTTTGAAGTTGTATCTCAAGCCGTTCCAAGTCAAGTCACTCTAAGTCGGTCCTGGTTATATACAAGGCTTATGTTTTCACTGGTCAATCTAGAGGTGGTGGTGTCTAACTCGTAGTTAAGAACACTCACTCAAGTGAACTTGTAAACTCTGCCTCGCTCGAATTGTTCCAGCATATATTCATCCGCGTTTCAATTGACAAAACGTCGGTTTATATTGGTTTATTTTACGTCGCACCGAGATCTTACGAATCAGTGTATAATTATATATGCGGGCAAATATCTTCTTTTATGGCTTCTCGTCGTGCTGAAGATAAAATTATATTATTGGGTGATTTTAATCGCCCGATTTGCGTTTTGTTTGTGATAAGTCTGAAGATGGTTTAATACCAGTATACCTACTTGAGTCTTCTGGTTTTAAATTGTGAGTACGTTATATGGCCATGATTTGCAGCAAGTTGCTCCAACTCCCAGCCAAAATGGTAATTAGTTAAACTTTATCTTTACAAATGTTTATTACGAATGTTAATGACGATGTGGTGATTAGCCCAACTAATGACGCAGAGAATCTCTTTTCTAACAGTTTTCACCATTCCGCTCCTACAATTTCACTTTCCACTACATATTGGAGCTTGTTAAGTACATAAATAATACGATTGTATACGATTTCCATAATGCTGATTATGAAAGCATTCACAATTTCCTTGACAATTTCGGTTGGACAAATGTGTTTATGTGCCATTCCCTTGATGATGATGTAGCCATGTTTTATAGAATAGTTTTTGACGCGGTCGATAAGTTTGTATCTAAGATAAGGAAAAAAGATAAACTCTTTGAGCCTTGGCTTGATAAGACTCTAAGACGTCTGAGAAATCATAGAAACAAACTTTACAGATTAATGAAGAATCAAGTCGACATTAGCCATAGTATTGAAGAATTGATTTAATTGCTCATGATTTCTATATTAAATCTCACGAAGCGTATGACAGATTAATTAGAACTACTGGGGAAAATATAATCCGCGCCCCCCCAAAATTTTTTTGATTTTGTTAATATGAAGCGCAAAACAAGCGGCTACCTCTCTTCAATGTGGACTGAAAATTCAATGTTGCCTCCTTCTCCTCAAGGGATCTGCAACTATTTTGCTGACCATTTTCAAGAAGTTTTTAGTCTAGTTAGCATCCTAACATTGTATCGATTCTCGGGTGCGACTCTAACAATTTTAGCTGAGGATATGACCATATCGAGGAATGAAATATTTACTGCCATTATGGAGCTTGACAGTAACAAGGGCCCAGGACCTGACCTCCTTCCTCCTACTTTTCTGATCAAGTGTGTAAAACAACTGATCTCGCCCCTTCATATTATATTCAATAATTCTCTCTCCTCTGGACTATTTCCTTTGCATTGGAAATATTCTTATTTTACACCAATTTATAAAAGTGGCGATAGACGTTTTATTCAAAATTGTAGAGGCATCGCCATTCTATCTGCTATTCCCAAACTATTTGAAAAAATCATCTACCGTAAACTTTCTTCTCTGGTCGACGCTCGACTGAACGAGCAGCAGCATGGATTTAGAAAAGGTCGTTCTACTACAACTAATCTTATGGTACTTGATTCTGATGCATTGTGCAAAATGGAGAAAGGTGATCCAATTGAAGCAGTCTATACAGACTTTAGGAAAGCATTCGACCGAGTTGATAACTCCATTTTGATTGCCTAGCTGAAACAACTAAGAATTGCCGGATCTTTACTAAAATGGCTTGGCTCTTACCTCCACGACCGCTTGCAATTCGTGAAATTCCAAGGTCTTATTTCTAAGAAAGTCGACGTGAAATTCGGTGTACCTCAAGGAAGTCATCTTGTCCCTCTTCTTTTTAATATTTTAATATCTGACATATCGGAGGTTTTACCTGATATTCCTCATTTACTATATGCGGACGACATCAGGTCACCATCTGACGCTACCTTTTTTCAGTCTAAACTAAACTCTCTAGACCAGGGGTGGGCAAACCTAATACTGGTATAATCAACATTAATTTTTGTAATTTATGCGCGATCGACTTCGAAAAATGGGGTAAATTAAAAACAAATAAAAATTATTTAAGGTCTTTTTTGATATTAACATATTAAATACATTGTATTACTACTTTGTGCAATGTACTTTATTAATAAATATTTTGGATTAATTTTTGATGTATATGCATGACTCTCCATTTAATCAAAAAGTACTGTAGAGTTAGGCTTCTAAGCACTGATGCACAATCGAATAGATGCCATTAAGTGGTCATCAGTCAGAGAACTCTTAAGTTGCGATTCGATGTTTTCCATTTGAGAAAACGTCGATAAATGGAAGCAAAAAATGCAAATATCCTCATTGCCACCAATCTCAATAATGGATATTTTTTTATGGTAATAAAATCCAAAAATAATTTTCATTTGCGCGTGCTATTGTTAATGTTTCTAACTCTAGATCCGATGAATTTAATTGTTAAGTATGAGCTAGATTTGATGAAATATCCTCGCTATCGAATTCTCTAAAAGGAAATGAAATAAATTCAAAAATCGGTTGAAGGTTATTGAGATTTGCAAATCGTCTCTCGAATTCTTATTTACAATTTTCCATTTCAGGACAAAACATTTCAATATTACATTCACCAGTAGGTTAGGTTAGGTTGTACCAGTTGGCACAAGACCACACATAGACCTATTGGTCCATATTGATATCAGATAAATGGGCCAGGAGAAAAAAAATCAGTACAAGCGGCCATCGAAGGCCCCGGACTTTTTCGCGAACTGACGGATGTTTTTCAGCTTTTGCATTTTTTTTAATATGTTTTTCTAAACATGGAAAATATTTTAAAATTTTGCTTATTTAGCTGTGAAGCAAAAGATTTTAATTTTACTTAAAAAAACATTTACCGAACTCAACAAGTCAACAATATTTTCCTTTTCCTTGTAATTATAAATTTAGCAAGCTGTAACGGCCCATAAAATCCGTAAGAAATGCTAATTTCTTTACCCACACTGGATCTTCCAATTGTTCATGTTTTTCTCCCAATGTGTCCAAAAATTCAATAATGTCAGGCAAAAGATCTAGAAATCTTTGCAAAAAGCTTCCTCAGCTAAGTCATCTAAAGCTTAGTACTGTTTTCAATTTCACGTTAAATTTTCATGCAAATTTTCACGCGGAATTTATTGCGGCGAAAATTTAGCAATCATTTCACGCCAATTTAGTATGTGCAGTTCATTCTTTAGGCTAGTACTGAGTTAATCGTGAAGCTAAATTTTGACATGTCTCCGTTATCTGGTCATTCTTTCGAGCAAAAATTTTGAAAATGCAGAAAAGCGGGGACACTTATCATATCTGATGGATAAGATGTCCAGAATTTCAATTTTCGAACGATTTTGTTATTGAATAGACCAGGGGCGGCTCGTCGATGTACGCAAAGGAAGCAGTGCTGCTCTTGCTAATCCACAAAATTGATTAAATAATCAATATGAAACAACCAAAAGACTTACAATCAATATTTAACAGTCAAAGTAATAACATTTATTTTCTTACAAAAGACAAAACTCCATCGTTACTATCAATCAAATGGTTTTATTTTATAACAGTCCAACTACAGAGCTTCCAAGTTAAAACTCAAACGTTTTACTATAAACTACAGGCACTACATGCCATTCAATTCAAAACATACAGTTCATTGAGATATACTATACAGAACACTGAAGTGATCTTGCTTCAATGCTCAAACTCGTGGTTTTCGGATAGATCTACTTCGACGCTTCGAAGGCTCAGTTCACAGCGTCTTGGTGGATAGAAAAATTCAAAAAACCCTTGCCCCATCCACCCGCTGAACGACCCGAAAATCTTTGTTAATGAATGAACTTGATACGCTGCAAACCTATCCGCGTCTTCTGTTATGTTACTGTTCCCCCTCATGATTTTTCTGTAGATTCTCTTCTGCTCCTCTTCTTATGAGCCGTTCCCCTTACGAATTGAAGCATTTTCTGCTTTGTTCACATGTACACATGTACGGTGCAAGCTATTGTGATGTTCATGTGGGGAATAGAATAGTAGGAGTTACATTTTTTCGTGTACAATTTTCCCCAGATCGGTTTTTCGTGTTTGCTTTGGGTTTGCTTTCCCAAAAGACGTAGTTTTTCGGTTCTGGTGCTTTGGTGAAATGACCACTTGATTGCTGTGGACGCCTATGTTGACGCTGGAAAGTCATCCGCGTCTCTATTATGTTCATGATCATGACCTACGTTACAGAATTTGTAAATTCTCTTCTACTCCTTTTCTTACGAGTTGTTCCCCTTCTGATTTGATGCCTTTTATGCTTTGTTCGCATGGTGTATGTAAGGTGGAAGTTATTCTGGTGTTGATATGGAGACTATGGTGTGCAATTTTCTCCAGAGCGGTTTTTTTGTATCTGCTTTGGGTTTACTTTCGCAAAATGAGTTTCTCGGTTCAGGTGCTTTGGGTGATATGACCACTTGATTGCTTTCGCCTATGTTATTTCTATGTTGAATTTCTGAAGTGCTTTCTTTAGCATTTATAGTTTACATTAGGTGCGTTTTTTATGTTTTCTTCGCAAAAAAAGCACCTGTTATAATTCTTTCGACGTGTATATTTGTATTGTCAGTATGGATTAATACGGTCGGTTGAACATGGATAAAAGAATAGATTTTAAAGTAAATTATAACATAAAGCTCGTTAAAGTGAGAGCGTATTGAATAGATTCTGTTTCGAAAAGTTAATATTTACCCATTTAATATGGATTTTAAAGTGGAAAACCAAAATTGTGGTGATTGTGCCGTAGAGTATTTACTGCGGTAATCTTTTTCATTGAGGATCTTATTGAGTTTTAGCAACCAAGACCAATAATTTCGCTCAGTTTACTGTTTGCAAACGGTAACTATATTAGGCACTTTTATTGTAAATTATATGAGAAATTTATTTTTATTGTGGCATTGCCTATTTAATTTGCTAAAAGATGCATTATATCCTCAACTTCGAGCTATTAAAACACTTTCGCCATATATTTAGCCAGTAAAATATGTTTTCAACTTAACTTTTTTTATAATTTAAAAAAAGAATTAAAGAAATTAGTAATTTTTTTTGCTTTCAAATACTATAATTAAGATGAACTTTTGTGAGATTTTTGACCATAGTGAGTAAGAAGCTGTTGACAATCAATCACTAGCTTTTAATGCAAATATGGTCAGCATTAAAATACTTAATTGATTTTTTACACGGTATTTCAAAGGTATAGTTTACTACGCGCTTCATAAGTATGCTTATCTATGTTATATGCTTATATATTTTGCTTGTGCTTCCCTTAGTCTCAAAACCACGAGCCGCCACTGGAATAGACATTTACAGAGTTCAATTTTCAAATTAAAACACCAAATGTCACTTTTTAACTCGAAAGAATGAACTGCACAAACTAAATTGGCGTGAAAAGATTTTAGTTTAAAATTTTATTTTATCTAAAATTGAGATTAATCTTTGTTGCGCTGTGTGTGACAATACACTATCTCGGTAGCAGGGAGACGAATGAAAATGCAGGCAAGGTGTACAGCGGGAAGCCAAAATATAAAGTGTGTACTTTAGAACAAAGAGATTGAAGGAAATAAAACAACCGTATACGTATACGAGATAAATAGCACAAATCAAGAACATAGCTATCTCGGATTTTCCCTTTGGCTTCTCCGCCACCAACGCTCGTCGAGCTTTTGTATGAACTGAAACTCCGTGGACTGTCCGATTGGATCTATTAAACCAAGGCTCATTCCAAAATGTACTGAATAAATCGTTTACTAAATTTTTAGTTCACATTTTAAATTAACCTAGTAAATTATTAAAAATGTCTGTGATCGACTGTCGAACTGTTTGCGATCGACCGGTCGATCGCGATCGACCGTTTGCCCACCCCTGCTCTAGACCATTGGTGCTCTGCGAACAAGCTCCCTCTTAACATTGCCGCGCAATTAGCTTCTCTCGCAAAACTACACGCGTTGATTATACGTACCGCTTCTACATTACGGCACTGAGCAGGGTTAACAACATATTAGATCTTGGTGTCATCCTGGATGAAAAGCTCCGCTTCAATCTGCATTACGATAGAGTGCTTTCCCTAGCAAGTAAACAACTTGGTTTCATTAAGCTACGAGCCAAAGCGTTTAAGAATCTCTGGGCTACTAAATGCTTATACATTTCACTAGTTCGTCCTTTTTTGAATATGCGGGCATTATCTGGAACCCGGCTTTTGAAATTCACAGCTTAAGATTAGAGTCTGTTCAGAAACAGTTTTTACTGTTCACTCTGAGAGATCTTTTCAACCCTTATGATTTCAATAATCTACCACCATACGAATATCGCTTTTAATGTATTAACTTGTTACTCCTTTGGTCGAGAAGATTAGTGTTATCTGCCTGCTTCAGCTTCGATGGCATCGGAGACAAGAGCATGAGCGAGAACTTTTCCCCGACGATATCTAAAGCAACTTTTAATAATAACATTATGAGGGCTCTCTCTCTCCATAGTTTCCCCCTTTACCCCACCATACTAACATATATGTATTGCATATTAAATTTAAATTTAAATTTGGTATTTAACTGTAATTCATTTAGTTATTTCTCATTTATTTATTACTTTATTTGTTATCTATTTGTAACTAATTTATTTATGCGTTATTTATTAGTATTGTATTCATATATAGTTTTGTTTTTTATTTCGTTTCGTAATTTTATCCATGCACTATTTTATTTTATTCTTCTTTATATGTACACCTTCCTTGGTGAATAAATAAATAAATAAATAACTAATTTTTGCTAAAATTTTTTGTTGGCGGAATAGAAGGTACATTAAGAATATCACTTAAATGCATATACACCAATGTGTTCTGAAAGTTTTAGCTCAACCCAGAAATAGCCACTGAATTTTTTTGATGATATATATATATATAAATATATATATATATATATATATATATATATATATATATATATATATATATATATATATATATATATATATATATATATATATATATATATATATATATATATATATATATATATATTTTGATGATATATATATATATATATATATATATATATATATATATATATATATATATATATATTTAAATATATATACATATAACTATATATATGTATATATATATATATATATATATATATATATATATATATATATATATATATATATATATAAGATTAGCATGTAACATTGTAACATGAACATTAGTATTAAAATCACTTTGGCTAAAAATTCATATTTCTACATATAAATATATATATATATATATATATATATATATATATATATATATATATATATATATATATATATATATATATATATATATATATATATATATATATATATATATATATATATATATACATCATCAAAAACGTTCAGTGAAAAAATCTGGAGAACGCGCCATCCGATTCAACTGAAATATTAAGGATACATTGGTGTATGAGCAGAATATTGCCAGGTCTCACAAAAACTTAGCCTTTTGGCGGTGGCGGCCATTTTAGTAAAATTTTGAATATACCTAGTATTCCGTCCACGAATTACTTTTGCAAAAATAAAGTTAGCGAAATGAATTTCGAACGTGTCTTTAATGTTAATTGGATAATGTTTTGGAATTTTTTAACCCCATGTGTGCGCTAGGTGCCTAGAAAGAGATCGGGAAAATATGAAAATTTTTAAATTGCGATAACTGTTCACAGAGCTTTCAAATTATTAAGAAACTTTCAGGACATACTGATACTCGTTAGTTGTAAATTTGTATTGCTTTTAATGAGCGTGTTGGCAACCCTGTAGCTAGGGTAGGCGCTGAAAGTGAAAACCTTCAAATCATCGACTCTCCTGAAAAATGGTCGCTTTTCGGGAAAAAAGCCGCTCATGTATAAATTTTATGCTTTGTTAACATAGCCAAAGTAAAATATTTTTTTTTGTAGTTTTTGTAGGTTTTGTAGTTTTTTTTCCCATACCGTCTTATCCCATGAACGATCAGGACAAGGTCACGTCATTTCAGGTAAAATCTGGTTTCGAGACGTGACATGTCCCTTTGACGCTATGCAGTCATCACAGGATTGGTAAAAAAAACTGATTATTCGGGGATAGCTTGCAGCGGGTTAGGCTTCTATAATGTCAAGAATGAGCGTTATCATGATATTTTCTTGCTTTTTCATACTCCTAGCTTGTGCATGACCTCACAGGGCCATGATACTTCACAAAACCTATTTTCCCCTGCAATGTTGTTGGCTTATCCTGCTCCTTTGTGGAATATCCCATACATGATGTAGCAATACAGTTTATATCCGAGAAGCAAGTAGCGAGCAGATGCCCCTACAAGTTGTATGGCCAAGGGGGATGGTGTAAACTTTTCGGTGCACACTTTTCTACCTATCCTGGAGTGCGGTAGCTAAGTGTGTTTACATGTCTTTTAATGGGCCTCTTAAACATTGAAAAACGATCTCACAAATATTCCAAGTCGTAATCAGAATCGGATAATATCAACATGCCGTTGAGAAAGAGGATACTGTAAGTTATAAATGTTTAGATTAATATATCTCAAAAAAGTTATCAAATCTTTTTTGTAGGAAATTGTTTAAGCTATAAATTCGTCATGTATTGTTTTTCTGAAGACTTGACAGTTACTAAGATATTTTGAAAAGCTCACTTTTGGTGACCTTTGACCCCGTATAAGAAATAACGCAGCACTTGGATCGATGGGGACTTTTGGCATTTTGTTCAGCACACCAGTACCAAGGTTCACACCAAAATACAGCTTTAACCCAAATTAAAAAAAAAATTCAAATTACTGACAAATCTTAACCTTCATCCACCTATTAACACTAGAAAGACCAAGACCGTCAATTTGACCGCACGGCGATTTCATTCTTAAATATTTTACAAACTATGTTTTTGTTTCTTTTGATATTTTATGACTTTTTCTAGTTTGTTATTGTAAGACTAAATCTATATAAAAAAATATTAATTTGTATGTTGTATATGAGATTCCTTTACACATACCTACTAAGACCGCACACCGTCAATGTGACGGCATACAAAGGCAGCGATAAGAATTGTAAACAACGATTTCTTCAAACTAATGAAAGTACTTTTGTTTTTATTTATATTGAATTCTGAGTAAGTTGTTACTGTTTTGCTTGTTTCATTTCACATTGGTTTCGTTTAGCGAGCAGTCGTAATTCTGTAATTCTGAGTATTTTTACTAATTTTCGAAGAAAAGTAGTATTAAACTCGTTTCGCCGAAAATTCATATTTCTTTATATATATATATATATATATATATATATATCATCAAAATGATTATTACTAATTTTCGAAGAAAAGTAGTATTAAACTCGTTTCGCCGAAAATTCATATTTCTTTATATATATATATATATATATATATATATATATATATATATATATATATATATATATATATATATATATATCATCAAAATGATTAAGGGAGATAATCTCTGGAGTGGCCAATCCGATTGAGCTGAAACTTTCGGAGAACGTGGATGTATATAGTAGGTAGGTCCACGACTTGCTTAAATTCAGATATCCTAAACCGTTTGGCGGCGGCGAGCGTTTTTGTGAATTTTGAGGTACTCCTATATTTCCAAGCTGCATGAATTTTTGTTCAAAAAAAGTATTGGGAATGAAAACTTATTATGTTCTGAGTTTGTTTATGGTAAAGAATTGGAAATTTTGAGCCGTGTGTGGGTGTAGCGTGCCTAAAAGTAGGCAAAGATTTTTTTTCAAATTTTGATTTGTCATTACTTCTAACAAAAACATTGGATCATCGTGAAATTTGCAGAGCGTATTGATGTTGACTAAAGTTTAATACACATGGATTTCCAAGGTAGTGCGCGTAATCCTGTAGCTGCGGCAGGCTCTTGAAAAAAAATCCTTCAAATCATTGAACCTCCTGAAAAATTTTTGATTTTTGACAAAAAATTCAAATCATTGATAAATTTTAACGTTTGTGCATCATGTCAATTTGAAATTTTTAAAATTCCGATTTGCACAAGAACGGCAACCCATCACTAAATTACCTCTATTTCCAGCACTCGAAAGTTCTGTTCACGAGAACTGAAGACCGGATTATCCGATCATAATGAAATTTACAAGACATGTTGGTATCAACTAGGACCAGGTCTGATAGAAATAATTTTGAAATCCGGGCAATCCTGTGGCAGTGGTGCCATCTTGAAAAATCAATGAGAAAAAAAACCGGTCTTTGGCCTATAACTTCCGATTCAGCCATCAGATGTAAACGAAATTCACACAATATTTGGATCTTACTTAAGATAACATTTGATTAAAATTTGGCTGAAAAATTAGAATAGAGTTGCCAGCTATGGTGATTTTTGTCTCCAAAATCTTGCAAATTTGCTCAGCAAAATAAAGCTTTTTTCCCTATAACTTCCGGTGCAGTCATGATATCAAAATGAAGTTAATGCAGTAAATAGATTTTGATGTGAGCCAAATGTCATAGGAATTTCGTACAAAAATCGTGAAAGTGCTGCCAGCGTTGTCCATTTTTGTAATTTTTTGGAATTTCTTTACTGCGCGATTATGTCATTAGATTTGCAAATGGGAACGATCCAGCAATGAAAATTAACAACAAATATTAACGCTTTAAAAATTTGAAAAGTTTTGAGGGTGGTAACCCTAAAATTTTTTTCACCCGTATAACTTCTAGCGCAGTGATTCAATCGAAACGAAATTTATTGGTTGGGTTTAGTTTAACGTGAAGCAGATTTGGTATATATTTTGCTTGCTGCTGACACAGGGTAACGAGCTTTAGCCATTTTCGTAACTATTGCATCAACAGGTGCTTCAAATTACATATACATATGCAAAACATTTGCAATAAAACTAGGAAACCAATTATTAAATTTTCTGAGTTTTGAACATTTTTTGGATGGCAGCTTCAAACAACGTTAATCGCTAAAGCTTTCGACGAAATCCTCCGATGAGAACGAAATTCAAAGGATAAGTTGATTTAAGTATGAGCTTGTGAAAGTAAACTTATTGCTGCTTCGTTGGGAGAATGTTGCCAGCACTGAACATTTTCATCATTTGTGTTATAGTTGAGTTCTGTTGCTTTGAACGAGGAATGGTTGATATGATTCTACAAAAAAGTGTATAACGTCTTTCCACATTGTCACTCAAAGACAATTTCTTCGAAAATTAGTTTTCTAGCAAT
Organism: Nemotelus nigrinus; assembly: GCA_947369275.1. Classification (NCBI taxonomy): domain Eukaryota; kingdom Metazoa; phylum Arthropoda; class Insecta; order Diptera; family Stratiomyidae; genus Nemotelus; species Nemotelus nigrinus. The sequence continues at coordinate 53,454,422 of OX376374.1, read as the reverse complement.
TCAGGTGCGCTAGAGTTTTTTTTACTGTTTAGCTTGTTTCATTTCACATTGGTTTCGTTTAGTGAGCAGTCGTAATTTGCTATAAAAAAAATGAGTAGGGGTCTCAGGAGATCTCAAATAGAACAAGAATTGTTGTGATATCGGGATATACAACTAGATGTGTCAAATGATGAAAGTGGTGACGATTTATCAGACAGTGATGCAGTATTTCAGCCGGAACAGATCACTTCTTAATCAGAAGATTTCGAAGTAGTTTCCTCTGCTACAAATAATAACATTATTGTAAATTCGCGCAGAGGACGCGGGGTATCTCGTACCCACTCCATACGCCAAACGATGCATTGAAAATAACAAGCCAATTTCTGCGTGGAGACTATTTATTCATGAGTACATTCTACGGCGTATAAAGAAATGTACTGAAAAGGAAGCACATGACAAGAGGAAGCACATGACACTTGGAACTTATCCCTAGACGAACTAGATGCATTTATTGCTTTGATTTACGCTCGTGGAGCCTATAACATGAGCCACCTAGATTTAGACATTTTGTGGTCGTAAGATTGGGGACCACCTGTTTTCAAAAATACTATGAGCAAAAATAGAGAGATCATGAAATACTTACGTTTCGATTGGAGAAGCACGCGTTCTGCTCGCTGAGCTAATGACAAATTTGCGATGATTTCGGATATATGGAACGAATTTATGGATAATTGTCAAATGTGTTACATTCCTGGAGAAAATTTGACAAATTTGACTCGCTGTCCGTTTTTACAATATATTGCAAACAAACCCGATAAATTCGGCAAAAAGTTTTGGCTACTAGTGGATGTCGAGAGTAAGTACCTATGTGGAGAATTTCCGTATCTAGGAAAAGACGTGAACCGTTCAAATGATATTTCATTCTACGAATATGTGGTTTAGAAACTGCTACAACCCAATTTCAAAAAGAGCCGAAACTTTACCACTGACAACTTTTTCACGTCTCTAAATTTGTCTAAAAAACTAATGGTCGAAAAGACTAGTATTGTTGGAACAATGCGGCGTGCGAGACGAGAAGTACCGCTGATTTGTAGAGGCATTCGCACTACAAGATATGAAACTTTTATAATGAAAACTGAGACCGATACAACCCTTACTGTCTATCAAGGAAAACCAGCAAAAAATGTTATTATTTTAAGTACTCTGCACCCCAACGTGAGCATAGGTACTGATCAAAAAAAGCTGCCTGAGACAATTAAATTTTACAATGAAACTAAATTTGGTGTAGACATCTTCGATCAAATGGCACGAAAGTACACTGTAAGGGCTGGAAGCCGGAGATGGTCTGTTCACGTTTTTTACAATATACTTGATTTAGCAGCTATAAACTCGTGGATTCTATACCTAAAAGTCACAGACGTAAAAATCTATCGGCATGATTTTATCCTTCAACTAGTGAGCGATTTACATGCAGAGTATGTCTTTTTGTGATTATTTTATATAACATTATCTAGTACTTGTCATAGGATTTTTTTTTTCGTTACTTAGTTTTTGTTTTATAGCCAAAATAATATCTAATTTTTGGTCAAAAAATCACTATTCATGTTCAAACGTCCGCCATTTTGTCATTAATCGATATTTTCAAAATCGGCTATGACACGAACTAGATTATATTATCTAATTTAATAATCTTTTTCCATTTTTTTCTTCAGATACTTTTTGAACAAATGCCAGTGGGTACCGTTAACGCTGTTTTTTTTTACAGCGCTCCAAGGATCATACAATATCCTTGTATATTTTTTATATTTTTAAATAAAAAAAAATTAAGCATACTTTTGAATGTGTATAATTTTAGATAATGAAACTTCCAATCCGATATTTCAAATAGTTTTCCTTAAAAAAATGCACAAAAATGACCGTTTTATCCGGCTCCTAGGTGTATATCTCCCCTTAAATGTCCATCGAAAAACTCATAGGCAAAGCAAGCTAGGATTTTCTTTGTGCTGATTGACAACAGAATTCGATAGGTCCGGCTTGCGGTGCCTGAGATTCAACGTAGTTATAATTTAGAGTTTTGAATTTGAAGTGGTAGAAGGTGATAAAAAATCAAATTTTGTAATTATATATTATACATAAATTGAATACTATAATCTTTAATTTAACGTCAATTGAATTTAATACACATTAATATAATTATTGATAGCATATTATTGCTATTATATTACTAACATAATATTACAATTACTGTTAGCTCTATTTATTTAATATACTATTTCCATTACTTTGCATATTACCTTTCTCTGATATGGCTGAATCTGGTTGTTTTATTAAATTTGATGCCATCAATATAAATTATGTTGATGGTAAAGGTAACTTTTTAATTAGAAAAAAGTTTAAACACTTTCCTATGACGACAAATGTGTTATAAAAAATTTGCCGAGACCAACACCAGCTGTGCCCGATTTAATTAATTGTTATCATAAGGGCTCAAATAGATGTTTTTCAGAAAATTGGTACAGTAAGTGGTCGTGGTTGACTGGAAGCGTGAAAAATTGTATTGTTGGCCCTGTCTTTAATTTAATTGTTTGAAAAGTCGAACATACAGTCGGCTTTAGATTTCGCTTACCGTCAAAATATTGACCAACATAGCTTAACTGTGAAACGCAATAAGGACATACTAAAGCGTTTAATTGACGCAATTTTATATTTGGGAATGCAGGAGGTAGATTTTCGGGGTCACGACGAAAGTAATACCTCTACCAACCAAGGCAGCTTCAGAGAGCTTGTCAAACTTTTGAGTAATTATGACCTAGAGTTTCGTCAACTATGAAAGCATGGGAGGGATAATAAAAACAAAAATAGGTACTGAAATAAATGATTCAGTATGCTTTTCTTGGCAAGTTGATGAAACCACTGATGTTTCTTGACGCTCTCAATTGTCAATAATACTACGCTGTTCAGTTGAAGAGGCAGTAGTCAAACGATTCTGGGTTTCTTTGAAGTCAGTAAAGGTCATAAGGCCGAAGATATTTTCCAGCTTCTGTGCCATTTATTCGAAAAACTATCCAAATATTTTTAGTCAAATTAAATTAGAAAATGAATTAAAAGTTGTCTATAGTAACAAAGAATTGTTTGGAGATTGCCAATCATTAAGTGATGTTTTAAAATGTATTTTTCAAAATTCTTTAGAAGCAACATTACCAGAATTTGTTAAGTTATGTTATTTTATCAATACTTGCTAGTACCGTGTCTACCGAAAGAAGCTTCTCATGTTTCAAACGGATTAAAAATTTTTCTAGAATTGAAATTGAGGAACTCCGTTTAAATAATTTGGCTTGGATTTCAATAGAGAAAGTACTTCCCAAAAAACTCAAAAATAATCAACGATTTTCCAATAATGTCATTGGTCATTTCGCAGGCAGTAAATCACGCCGTATCGATTTAAAATGCAAATCAATTTAGAATAATGAATAACGAATTGACAACGAAAATAATTCTTTTAATATTCATTTATGCTTTCTTTCTGCAAAATATATTTACGAACGAACTTTACGAATCTTTCTTTAAGTGCTGAAAAATACTCTTTTAACTTTGATCCGCATCGTTAACTTTTTTCACTTATATGTAATTATTTTAAGCTAATTATTATAATCCTGTATCATTGCGATTTTGTTGCACCAGCAATTTATTTCGGCGAAAATTGTTGTTGCTGTTTTGCTGCGTGAATTTGTTGGCAAATTTTGATCTTTTCTACTTGCATTCTTTTATACTAATGGTGGTCACTACTTGCACTGCATGCCGATCACTATTTAATGTACGTTTATTATTAAATGTATATTTCTAATTTGTCCTGGTGAAGCATGATTTTATTATATTTGATAAGAATGTTGTTTGTTTTTAGCATTTCCTCTTCCGCTTCCTGGGCAATGGCGATAAATGAATGTACACACGAATGAATGTGTTCACCATATGCGGACAATATTTGTCGACGTGAAGTTCAAACTGACCCCTTCTTGCGTTGGAAAAAATTTTAGCGAACGAATTTATTAGAATATTTTTTTAAGCATTCAACTATTCCTTCTTAAAAATATTTGTTCAAAACTTCTTTCGATAGCTTAACTTTAAACTTGCACCCATCAATAAGGCCATGTTTAAAATAAATTAGATTTATCAGGCTTTTTAACAAAGGGCTGCTAGCGCTAGGCCTCTTTGTTATTTTCGTTCCAATAAATGCTTGCATTAAGTATTTTCATCGCAAACATTTGCAATGAAAATAAGTAAACAATGTTTAAGTTTTCTGAGCTCTGCAAATTTTTCGGATGACAAAGCCAAACACCTTTCTATCGCTATAAATTTCGATGAAGTCAACGAAATTAAAATAAACTTAGATTTTATTATTACTTGGGGTGTATTAGTTTTAAAACCGCTAGAAACACTAATGTTCGAAGAACTGTAGGGTATTTGTACACACTAAAAATCTGTACAAATACCCTACAGTTCTTCGAACATTAGTGTTTCTAGCGGTTCTGATGCACTAGACTTTTTTTTATTTCTTTCTCTTTTCCAAATATTTAGTTGGCTATAAAATGAAAGCAAAAAACAAAAACAAATTGAAGTGATAATATTGAGCACAAAGTCACTTGTATGATTGATAATTGTCACAAATCGTTCTTAACTTGAGCGATCAATCAAGCTCTGGTTATTCCAAATTAATAAACCAGTTAACTGCATACAGATAAACATATGGTAAAATGAATTCTGGGAAATCATAGCACTCTTTATTTACACTGAATATTGATGAGCACTCTTCAAACAGCCGAAAAAAACTTGTTCGGAAATACCGCTACTGATAAAGTAACACTTTTTTTTGAACACATATTTTCTTTAAAAATTTGCTACTAATTGTGTTATGGACGTTTTTTGTATTATAATGCTGTTATAAGCAGTGGCGGCTCGTCAGGGTGGGCAAGGTGGGCCGGGCCCACCCTGTAAAACAAGTAAATAATAATTTTAAATAAAACTTCGACTCTTCATGTACATAATAAATCATATACATTTAACCTTTGCGAATTGACTTTCACGTAATAATTAAATCTTTCATTCACACTATTCATACATTCATTCATACATACATTAAATATCCATCGCACAATGTATCAACATATGCTCATCTCATACATCATAGAACAATAACTACAATAAGCTATTTGCTTGCAAGCAGAAACTATACGATACAATATCCACCTGCATCTTGTACACATAAATATATGTTCTCAGTCCCATACACGCCACGATGGGCAGACGCATCACCGGCCTATTCACAATTCCTCTACATCATCTACATTATGCTACAAACATAAATATAGGCGTCGATATAAGTTTGTGTGTGTGTGTTTATCGATTTCTGTTGATCAACTCGGTGGGCCCAAGCATCAATGGCGCACTATGCGTTGTTATCCGTCCAAGCTACGATCTACGGACATCAGTGCTGTGTTACTCATACAAGATGCATGACAAATGTCCCATACACACCTACAAAATGTCACACCACCTCAAGCTTCAAATTTGTACCACCTCATTTTTTTTTGTCATATTGAGATGAAGCGATTGCTTCTAAGCTTCGAAGCGATTGACTTGAGACCCTTGAGGCACAGCGATTGTAGTACACGGGACAAAATTTGTACCACCTCGTTTTTTGTCACATTGAGGTGTTGCGGTTGATTTTGAAGCGATTGACTTGAGACTCTTGAGGCGCACCGATTGTAGTACACGGGACAAAATTTGTACCACCTCATTTTTTGTCATATTGAGGTGCTTTCGTTAATTTCGAAGCGATTGACTTGAGACATTTGAGGCGCAGCGATTGTAATACTCAATGGAAAATGTATGTACGCGAGACTAGTTTGAGTTTGTTTTGTACCAATTCATTTTTTGTCATATTGATGTGCTTTACTCAACTTTGAAGCGATTGACTTGTGATACTTGAGGCACAGGAATTGCTGTACAAGACGAAAATGTATGCATGCGAGTTTAGTTTTGAGTTTGATTTGCACGATACTCAAACAAAAAATTTGGTGGTAATTAGCTACCATTTTTGGGAAATTGTTTAGTAGATTAGTAACAGTACTGCTCTCCTTAGCATAAACGTTTTACCTACATTTTTTTTCATTTTTGAGTTAACGCCGAATTCAATACTCTATTAAATCATTCTCCAAAACATGAAAATCATATCTTTTGTGGAAGTATGCTAAAATCAATAATGAAAAATCCCCCATCTATAAAAAAAACGTAACCAGTACTTAGCATAAATGTTCTATCCTACCGTAGCGGCGGCGTAATGGTATGGGGCTGTATGGCTGCCAGCGGCGCTGGAAACTTATAGATAATTGAAGGAATGCAACATGACACTTCATTTGAAGTATGACATTGTACCACCTCAAATTTGAAAATGAGCAACTCATACAAATACATATCAATATGCATGCCCGACCCAACACTAATGGACATCGGCGCTTGCAATCGCAACAAAATAGATTTGTACATTGGGCCGGCTCTTGATCTATGGAAAATTGGCGTATATAATCGGATCCAAATCGATGTTTCATAGTGGGCCAGCCCATAATGCGCTTAAATGCGTTGCATGATACAAGAAACACTGGAGATAGCGACGGCAGATTGACCATTTTATGGTCTCTGCGACGGAGAGTTTGTTGTATGTGCAATTTGAGTAAAATGTATGAGCGCTGTGTAAATCGTTTGTGCAATTTGTAACTAAAATGTTACAGTTCAAGCTTTCTTAGCAAAAAGTTAATTAGCAAATAAAATAGTATAGATACATATGCAACTATATTTAAAATGTAGTTACATATCTTTGTGACTACATTCAAAATATAGTTTCATATCTATGGAACTAAATCTACCATGCAAATTTGGAAGGAAATTTTAATTTTAGCAAATCCGATTTAATAATGTTTGCTCCCAGATTCTCATTTAATTCTGAGATTTTAAATATAATATTCTCTAGAGAATATTTTATGATTGAATTCAAAAGTTATTGTTTATGAGTTGAGCCAATGAGTTTAATCAATTTCAAATACATGCTACAATCGTTAGAGTTTAGGCAATGAATCATTAGAGCTAAGATTTCAAAATATTGAACGAATGGGTTTAATTCTTTCTGTCAATTCCAATGGCTAGTTTAAGACTCCTCTGGAGAAATATTAGGGAAATACCTTTCTAAATTTATATCAATATATAAGCTGAGGAATGGAGGACGTGTAATATGACGGAATGTATAACTAAACCTATCATTGGAGTACTTTATGTGGCTCACGTAGTTCAAAAAATGTTGTTCGGTTCTATAAAAAGCAATTCATTTTTATATCTCTGGCGTTTTTTTGAAATGCATTAATTTTAAGTCTAAAAACTAGGATACTTCTAAGTCCTTACGGATTGTGAGATTTTCACCTCTTAAATCACTAACAATTGCATGAATTGAAAATTTACTTGACTTAACAACATTTATTAAATTGGCGAACCCTTATTTTGTGATACTACCTAAAAAGGCATAATATCATATAATCATCAAAATTTTCTGAATCATATAATTTTCTGACTGAGTCATGTTCCTTCTCATTGAATGAGAAAACATATACCTACTTTCAGAATGCAGCTGAGCTCAGATCTCCACATAATTTTTGTCACCGTAATAAGTAACCCTGATTGTATTTGGATTTTCTAACACCATGTTCGAGAGCTGTTATTAAAGAGTTTGGAAAAGTCATTAAATATAATGATGTCTGAGATTGATTAAGGTGGAATTCACCAGGTGATGAAAAATAGCACAGTCTTTGCTTTATTTTCTTCTTCAAAATAAATTTTCATTTTTTTTATTTGTTTATTTATGCGCCCATAGATTGAATTTGATTTTACAAGATGCTGCTTGCAAGATAAAAAATGCCGCAAGTTTTCGCGAGTTTGACTGGGTTAGTAGCATTTTTTTCCAACTCTATGAAAATAACTAGTTTAATTGAAAAACTTTTTAGTAGGCGGCTACCTAATTAAAAATACACTATGGAACTTTTAGTCTCAAACAATTGGAAACTGGAAATCTTCGAAACATTTTTAGAAGATGAACTCTTTGCCCAAGACAAAGAAACGATTAAAGAGTCTGTGTGACTTCTCATTTTTATTGATGCCAAAAACTTACAACCTTACCTATAAATCAACAAACAGATGTTCTGTTTAACATTTTACAATCGATCATTTTACAATCGAAGTTCAGATATTAGTTATTGTGAGGAGCAAGTTAGTGGCTTACTACTTAGATGAAAATCATATAGAGCAGATGATACATATTTTGAAAATGACCTAAAAGACGGGTAGATTACGATGGCATTTCAGATGCTTAAACTTATTTTAAAGGATTTCACGCGAAAATTTTAGATGTGATAACTAATCAAATTAAGATAGATTTTCGGATATGAAAAAATTAGATTTTGTCAACTGATTAATAGTAGTAATTTCAAATCATTTGTGAAGGCTTTTTTCGAAAATTCACTAGACTTTCTTACCGACAGCTGCCCCAAAATATTTGACAAAAGTGAGCTCCAAAACAAGCTATGTGTATGGTACTCTAATATATTCGGAGTCTGGCAGAGTTTAACAGACGTTTTAATTTTTATATCTGATAAAAAGTTAAAAACGGAAGTATTAGAGATTTATAAATTGCTAAGTCTAGTTCCTTTACTGCCATTTAAGGGAATAAAAACCTTTTTACGGAATTCAATTTGTCAGAAAAGACTATCTGATTTAAGTACAATAGCAATTGAAAGGTGAGGGTTTTTTTGGTGAGGGTTTTTTTTGGTTCTACCGCACTTCCAGTTTAACTGGACCAGGAAGAATGGTTGGATCGGTTGAAAAGCGTGCATATAGACGTTATATAAACAGTGACTAAAACATGAAATTTTATTTATATCAAATAATTGGAGGTAAACTGACCAACATAGAACGTAATCAACAAAAATTTATTCGGTTATCAATAAGAAAATGGGCCCACCCAATCTCAGCAAGCACGAGCCGCCACTGGTTATAAGATTATTTAGATGTAAGCAGTTTTTATGATTTATTTCTACGGCATTTTGGGTGATTCCGAGAGGGCGATAACTTTTGCTTAGATCAATTCATAATATTTGCTTGATTAAATGTAGTGAACTTGATTTCGAGCTATACCCGCAATTGGGCATCGATTGGTTATTTTTTTTTAAACCTTGATTTCGTAATATGAATATTATGTTTCATGTCGGATTATCGAAAATCGCCAAGAAAAAAAATTTTCAAGTGAATGTTGATAGTAAATATAAAAGACTGTTTGATGGGCTTTACAATTTAGTAAAGCGACTTGCGACGAGTTACTAGGATTAGACGAGCAAGTGCAATTTAGCAACTGTTTTTGGTTCGTTACTTTTAGTTCATACGAGAATCCAGGTAAGAATTCAGGATTGGATATAACTAAAACTATTCGGTGTATTATAGGAAGCAGTTTATAGAAATTGGCATCTTTTCGGTCTTGTTATAAATTTTTCTGACAAATTTTTTTTTGTCGTTGTGTTAATTCCAAATTCTTAAAATTTATAAATTCCGATTGATGTTATCCACAATATTTGAAGAAATATTTCCGGAAAAATCATTAGGTCTTATCCAAACTACTTAATTTGTGTTATTTTTTGGTACAAATTTGTTTCATAAAACAAAGTTAATAAGCGAAAAGGTGGTACTGAAATCGAAAACTCAATAAATTTACTGTCAAATCCATAGCTTTTAGTATATTTTATATTTCAGAGACGAATATGAAGCTGTTTTCAGTTTTTGTAGCTGTACTCGTGGTCACTGCCTGCAATGCAATAGGTGCACTAAATGATCTACTAACTGGTGGCTCTAATACTTTACTCGGAACTGTAAGACACATACCAGATTTCATACCAACCCCAAAAAATATTTTTGAGTCAGTCAAGGATGTTCTAGCTGGATTGCCTGTTGCAACTGCGATGAAAGCTATTCATGAGTTTTGTAAGTCTATACTGTAAATCTTGATTTCATAGCGCTGATTAAGCTCTTGAAAAACTTTTTCGTATATTTTAACAAATAATGTATATTGGAACAATACACGTTTTGTCCTTTACGTTTCAATAAATAAATTATTTCAAGGTTCTGCCGCTCTTTACGCGGAGAGCGTGCAGCCACGTAAAACACCGGACGTCAATGCTATGAGCCTCATTTTGATGAAACCTGGAGGAAAACGGTATGAGTTTCCACTGTTGGAGCCTAAAAAACTCATCGAAAGCGAGCATTTCAATCCGGCTGGTAAAGTTGTTGTATTTATCACAGGCTGGACAACCGACTTGAGTGAAGAACGACCTGAGATTACTGCAGTTTCTGGGGCATACTTTTGTCGCAACGACACAACTAATTTTATAGTATTTGGGCATACTGAAAAATTCGGAAAAATTGAATTCATTGGTAAATTCTAGGTGCTTGATTCCGCGAGATACATTGACACTTTGTACACATGGTCTGCGTTTAATACTGAGAAAATTGGGGAGATTCTTGGCAAAGCATTGGTAGAGCTGCGGGGAAAAGTGCCAGTTCCTAATATCCATGTTATAGGTAATTACATTCATTTTGTCAGAGCGTAATAACGTTATTCCATTTAAGGCCATAGTTTGGGTGCACAAATAGCTGGAGCTGCAGGACGTTACTACAACTATCAAACCGACAATTTGCTTCCACGAATCACAGGACTCGATCCGGCCAACCCATGCTTCAACGATGGCGGCACATTGACGGGACTGGGACGAGGTGACGCTGTATTCGTAGACGTTATCCATTCAAATAACGGAGCTTTGGGAAAACGCGAACCGCTAGGCGATGCAGACTTCTATCCGGGAGGTGTAACAGTACTTCAACCTGGATCTATTGATATTTTTTCATCACATATGCGTGCAGTATATTATTATGCAGAAACGGTGAAACCAGGATATGAAGAAAATTTCATGGCCGTGAAATGCCCTTCATTGTATAAGTTAAATGTCGGCAAATGCAAAGGCACCCCAGTGCCAATGGGCTATGCGGCTCCGACAAACCTAATTGGCAATTTTATGTTGGACGTGGACCCGGATGAGCCTTATGGAAAGAATTCAAAGGGGTTCAAACCAGAGTGTTGAAATATAGTGTTTTTGTGGTGATCATGAACCCATGACTTTAATTTTTGTATAAAAATGTGTTTTTAAGAAAAAAATCTTCGTGACGATGAAAATCTGTTTCAGTGAAAAATTCGATAGGTTACATAATTTTACAGGTTCATTTTTAAGTCAGTTCGACTTGTTGGAACAGTACCAAACAAAGAAAAAGATGTCTTATTCACTTGTTTTCCCGTTGCGTAAAAAAATTATTAAATTAAAATTCGAAAGTTTTGCATTCTAAGCATTCCGATTTCAATCTTTGGATTTCCCTTTTGCTGAAAATATTTGAGTTTTAGATGAAAAGACTTAGAGGATCGCAAAAAGTTCTCTGATTGAAAGCTGTGTTTTAATATTTCAAATTTTAAATACTTGTTGAGCGAAACCGATGACATAATCAAAAGTGAATGGCATCATCAATTTGGAGGCGTCTCTATTGTATAAACTTAATATTAGGCGAATGACAATAATACTTTATTCGTCGAAAACCTTAGCAAAGTTTACATATTGGTTGGAATATTAAATGCTTAGCGTTGAGATCTTACCTCAACGTAATAAACATGCAAGCAGGTGCTACAAAGTTTCAATTCCTGAAAAGTATGCCTGGCTTTTCACTCACGTGAATGGAAGTGGTAGGAGCTATTAAGGAAATGGCATCATATTTCGTCATTGGAGGACCATCATGGCTAGCAGCAACATCAAAAGTAGAAATAAGGACTTAATTGTGACTAGTAATTGTACTTCACCTGTATCTACTAACCAGGTAGCTCTTTTAAAGCTTCTGACTAGAGACTTCCCCAGCTTTAATGAAAATTCTACTGTCAGGTTTTCCCATCCTGAGACTCATGCTATAGCATATTCAACTCAAGCCTCCTCTCCATTTCAGACTTCTCATCCCCGTAAGATATGTTCCGAGTCAATCATAACTCGTAATTCAAATTCATCCAGTAAAACATCAGCTATTGGCACTGCTCTTGTTACGACTTTTCCTAATTCTAACTTGGTTAAGAATAACTTAAACTATAAAGACTATAACCGTATTGGGTATCGATCCTAACAAGATATCTTCAATCAAAAAAATTTTTTTACCACTATTGCGGTGGTATGAGGGGTAAAATAAATAAACTAGTTCTTGACACAAAATCTTGCCATTTCAACGTGCTTGCCTTCACTGAAACATGGTTAAATGACTCTCATATCAATGAAGAAATCCTTGACAGTACCTGAACAATCTTTAGAAATGCTCGAGACTATGTTTTCACTGGTCAATCAAGAGGTGGTGGTGTCTAACTCGCAGTTAAGAACACTCACTCAAGTGAACTTGTAAAATCTGCCTCGCTCGAATTGTTCCAGCATATATTCATCCGCGTTTCAATTGACAAAACGTCGGTTTATATTGGTTTATTTTACGTCGCACCGAGATCTAACGAATCAGTGTATAATTATATATGCGGGCAAATATCTTCTTTTATGGCTTCTCGTCGTACTGAAGATAAAATTATATTATTGGGTGATTTTAATCGCCCGATTTTTGTTTTGTTTCTGATAAGTCTGAAGATGGTTTAATACCAGTATACCAACTTGAGTCTTCTAGTTTTAAATTTGTGATTACGTTGTATGGCCATGATTTGCAGCAAGTTGCTCCGACTCCCAGCCAAAATGGTAATTGGTTAAACTTTATCTTTACAAATGTTAATTACGAATGTTAATGACGATGTGGTGATTAGCCCAACTAATGACGCAGAGAATCTCTTTTCTAACAGTTTTCACCATTACGCTCCTACAATTTCACTTTCCCCTACATATTGGAGCTTGTTAAGTACATACAATAATACGATTGTATACGATTTCCATAATGCTGATTATGAAAGCATTCACAATTTCCTTGACAATTTCGGTTGGACAAATGTGTTTATGTGCCATTCCCTTGATGATGATGTAGCCATGTTTTATAGAATAGTATTTGACGCGGTCGATAAGTTTGTATCTAAGATATAGAAAAAGGGTAAACTCTTTGAGCATTGGCTTGTTAAGACTCTTAGACGTCTGAGAAATCATAGAAACAAACTTTACAGATTAATGAAGAATCAAGTCGACATTAGCCATAGTATTGAAGAATTGATTTAATTGCTCATGATTTCTATATTAAATTTCACGAAGCGTATGACAGATTAATTAGAACTACTGGGGAAAATATAATCCGCGCCCCCCAAAATTTTTTTGATTTTGTTAATATGAAGCGCAAAACAAGCGGCTACCTCTCTTCAATGTGCACTGAACATTAAATGTTGTCTTCTTCTCCTCAGGGGATCTGCAACTATCTTGCCGACCATTTTCAAGAAGTTTTTAGTCTAGTTAGCAGCAGTTTAGTCTAGTTAGTTCTAGTCTAACAATTTTTGCTGAGGATATGACCATATCGAGGAATGAAATATTTACTGCCATTGTGGAGCTTGACAGTATCAAGGGCCCAGGACCTGACCTCCTTCCTCCTAATTTTTTTATCAAGTGTGTAAAACAACTGATCTCGCCCCTTCATATTATATTGAATAATTCTCTCTCCTCTCGACTATTTCCTTTGCATTGGAAATCTTCTTATATTACACCAATTTATAAAAGTGGCGATAGACGTTTTATTCAAAAGTGTAGAGGCATCGCCATTCTATTTGGTATTCCCAAACTATTTGAAAAAATAATCTACCGTAAACTTTTTTCTCTGGTCGACGCTCGACTGAACGAGCAGCAGCATGGATTTAGAAAAGGTCGTTCTACTACAACTAATCTTATGGTGCTTGATTCTGATGCATTGTGCAAAATGGAGAAAACTGATCCAATTGACGCAGTCTATACAGACTTTAGCATAGCATTCGACCGAGTTGATCACTCCATTTTGATCCAAAAGCTAAAACAACTCAGAATTGCGAGATCTTTTCTAAAATGGCTTTGCTCCTACCTCCACTACCGCTTGCGATTCGTGAAATTCCAAGGTTTTATTTCTAAGAAAGTCGACGTGAAATCCGGTGTACCTCAAGGAAGTCATCTTGGCCCTCTTCTTTCAAATATTTTAATATCTGACATATCGGAGGTTTTACCTGATATTCCTCATTTAATATATGCGGACGACAGCAGGTCGTCATCTGACGCTACCTTTTTCAGTCTAAACTGAACTCTCTAGACCATTGGTGCTCTGCGAACAAGCTCCCTCTTAACATTGTCAAATGCCGCGCTATTAGCTTCTCTCGCAAAACTACACACGTTGATTATACGTACCGCCTCAACATTGCGGCACTCAGCAGGGTAAACAACATATTAGATCTTGGCGTCATCCTGGATGAAAAGCTCCGCTTTAATCTGTATTACGACAGAGTGCTTTCCCAAGCAAGTAAATAACTTGGTTTCATTAAGCGACGAGTCAAAGCGTTTAAGAATCTCTGGGTTACTAAATGCTTATACATTTCACTAATTCGTCCTTTTTTGAATATGCGGGCATTATCTGGAACCCGGCTTTCGAAATTCACAGCTAAAGATTTGAGTCTGTTCAGAAACAGTTTTTACTGTTCGCTCTGAGAGAACTTTTAAACCCTTATGATTTCAGTAATCTACCACCATACGAACATCGCCTTTAATGTATTAACTGGTTACCCCTTGCGTCGAGAAGATTAGTGTTATCTGCCTGCTTCAGCTTCGATGTCATCGGAGACAAGAGCATGAGCGAGAACTTTTCCCCGACGATATCTAAAGTAACTTTTAAAAATAACACTATGAACGCTCTCTCTCTCTCTCCATAGTTTCCCCCTTTACCCCACCATACTAACATATATGTATTGCATATTTAATTTAAATTTGAATTTGATATTAAACTGTAATTCATTTAGTAATTTGTCATTTATTTATTACTTTATTTGTTATCTATTTGTAACTAATTTATTTATGCGTTATTTATTAGCAATGTATTCATATATAGTTTTGTTTTTTATTTCGTTTCGTAATTTTATCCATGCACTATTTTATTTTATTCTTCTTTATATGTACACCATTCTTGGTGAATAAATAAATAAATAAATAACTAGTTTTTGCTAAAATTATTTGTTGACGGAATAAAAAGTACATTAAGAATATCACTAAAATGCATATACACCAATGTGTTCTGAAAGTTTTAGCTCAACCGAGAAATAGTCACTGAATTTTTTTGATGATGATAAATATATATATATATATATATATATATATATATATATATATATACATATATATATATATATATATATATATTTATATATATATATATATATATATATATATATATATATATATATATATATATATATATATCTATCTATATATATATCTATATATATATAAAATTAGCATGTAACATTGTAACAAGAACATTAGTATTAAAATCACTTTGGCTAAAAATTCATATTTCTATATATATATATATATATATATATATATATATATATATATATATATATATATATATATATATATATATATATATATATATATATATATATGTATATATATATATATATATATATATATATATATATATATATATATATATATATATATATATATATATATATATTATATATATACAAGGTCAGATACAAGGTCAACTGAAATATTCAGGATACATTGGTGTATGTGCAGAATATTGCCAGGTCTCACAAAAATTTAACCCTTTGGCAGCGGCGGCCATTTTAGTAAAATTTTTAACATACCTAGTATTCCGTCCACGAATTACTTTTGCAAAAATAAAGTTAGTGAAATGAATTTCGAACGTGTCTTTAGTGCTAACTGGATAATGTTTTGGAGTTGTTTTTAACCCCATGTGTGCGCTAGGTGCCTAGAAAGAGATCGGGAAAATATGAAAATTTTTAAATTGCGATTACTGTTCACAGAGCTTTCAAATTATTATGAAACTTTCAGGACACTTTGATACTCTTTAGTTGAAAATTTGTATTGCTTTTAGTGAGCGTGTTGGCAACCCTGTAGCTAGGGTAGGCGCTGAAAATGAAAACCTTCAAAACATCGACTCTCCTGAAAAATGGTCGCTTTTCGGGAAAAAAGCCACTCATGTATAAATTTTATGCTTTGTTAACATAGCCAAAGTAAAATATTTTCTGTTCACGGAAATTCACGACCCTATAATCAGATACAGTTGAAATTTACTGAATGTATTGGTATTGAATAGCACCAGGTCTGATAGAAGTGATTTTCAAATTCGGGCAATTCTGTGCCAGTGGTGCCATCTTGAAAAATCACGTAGAAATATAGCTGCTATAAATTCTGATTCAGTCTTTTAATTTTGACGAATTTCACACAGTAGGTGGACCTTGTTTTAAGCCACGTTTGGTAGAAATTTTGTTGAAAAATTCGGTTACCGCTGCTAGCTATGGTAATTCTGGTGTCTCAAATTCGGTGTCAGGAAAATAATGCTCTTTGGCCTATAGCTTCCAATGCAATCATGGAGTCATAACGTAATTCAAATGGCAAAATAAACTTGTTGTAGGCAATATTTAGTAAAAATCTAGTTGGTGTAATGATAGGGTAAGCAGCTATGGTTGTTTTTGTATTTTTTTTTTGCATATCTTTAGTAAACGATTTTATCATAGAAGCTTCAAATCGTAGTGATCTTGTAGTGAAAATAAACAACATATATTACGATCTAGAAAATTTGAAAACTTTTGCGGGTGGTAACCACAAATGTTTTCGTATTCCTATAGCTTCCAATGCAGTGATGGGATCAATACGAAATTCGCAGAGAAGGTGAGGCAAATGTGACATATTTTTGGCTTTGGTGCTAGCAATTCACTTGCAATGAACATAAGTAAACAATTTTTAAATTTTCTGAGGTCTGGACATTTTTTGGATGGCGGCCCCAGACACATGTCTATCGCTGTAACTTTCGATGAGGTCATCGAAATTAACATAAGCTTGAGGTCTATTATTACTAAGGGTGTGTTAGTCTTAAGTAGGAAAAGTAACTAGTGCGAGAATACAAACTCATTATCTGCACAATTCCTTTACTGTTCTTCAAACATTAGTGTTTCTAGCAGTTCTGATGCACTAGGGTTTTTTCTATAAATTTATGTTATTAGTTTCGGTGAACACGCATAGCAAGTAAAGAGATCCACCAAGCAGTTTGTAATTCAAGCAACTAGATAGCATCAAAATGTTCGGTACAAAGCTGTGTGGTCATTTTTTAGTGACATTGCTGTTAAAACATTGACATACATATTTTGAATTAAAACCGAGGTTTTTTTCCTTTTGAAGCATCTTTCCTTTTGAAGACCAATAGATCCTGAAGAAGATGGCAGATAGCCTTTGGAATATTGATATCTGTCAAAATTTCAACCATCAAAAGGAAAAAAAAATCGGTTTTAATTTAAAATAATTTTAAATGCTGAAAAAAAAATCAGATCACATTAAAAAAATCATTGTCATACAACTAAGTACTAACTTTTCAATCTAATTTTTCAATTTTCAATTTATCGCAATCGAAATATATATGTGCACATATTATACCAAAAACAAATTAAGCTTACAATAAGGTCCACTTATTGCATGAATTTCGTTTCAATTTGATGACTGGATCGAAAGTTGTGTGTGGGTAAAATGGCTTTGTTTTTCTTACAATATTTAGATGATAGAAACGTCCGTAGGTGGCAGCTCTATCCTAGTTTATCAACCAAATTTTTAATGAATAAGGCTTAGAATAAGGTTTAAGTACTATACGAATTTCGTTAAAATTTGTTGGTTGAAGTCATTTGAATTGAAAAAAACTGTTTTTTCACGATGTGAAATTTATCAGATGGCATTTCAAAATCACTTCTGTCTGATTTGGTCCTAGTTAAATCTGGTCGTCAGTTTTGAGTGCTGAAAATAGAGGTTATATGGCGATAAGTTGCCGTTGGGTGACCAATTGTACCTGGCACTGAGGCTCTTTGGTTCATCTGGTTTGACTTCCTAAAATTAAAATTTACATGATGTGCTATGCAAAATGGACACTTAGACACATATTCATTTCGAAGATGATAGCAATTGGTACATGAAGTGTTGAATCGCTGCAAAGAGATGCTTGACTTCAGATGTGAAGGCGTGGGAAGTAAAAGTTAGCTGTAATAAATATTCTTCACTTGTTTAAGGTCTTCACGGAAGTCTTACGTTTATTTGGATACGGGCGATTATCAGCAGAGAATGTTGGGGTTGAAGTCACCCATGAGAATGAGCTCATCATTTCCACCTAATATTTGACATAAATGATGAGTGGCATTCAGTACTTGCTCATAACAAGCAGTTTATGGGTTACGTGGAATATACTTATATGAGTAAAACAGCAAAGTAGAGTTGCGCTATTGGCAGATCCACACGAACACAGACTGGCTCCAATGTATCGGCTTTCGGTATGATGACTTCTAATACGCGATCCGAACTGTGCACGGCAAGCAAGACACCCCTACCTAAAGGGATGTCGAGTAAATCTTCATGAAAATCTATCAAAAATACGTGAAACCGCGAATCAAATAGTTCTGTGTCTAAAAGCCCGTCCAGACTACAGCTACTTAAGTATCCGGATACATAAGTATTGTCCACACTGCAGCGACATCTGCAGATACATTTTACCCTTGCCATGAAAATCAATGAAAAGTGTCGCTGCAGTGTGGACAATACTTATGTATCCGGATACTTAAGTAGCTGTAGTCTGGACGGGTTATAATATCTTCGCGCAAAACCAATTCTCAGTAATAGATACGATATTAAAGTCTGAAAAAAGATTGAAAGTATAAAAGTGGTAAGCTTCAGATCGCATGTCACTGATGTTTACATTAAAGATGGACATGCTTTTGAAACGTTTGCTGGAAGAAATTTACTATCCGAACTGCGATTTTTTGAGAGGGAATTGCTGAGCGCCGAGCCAAACAGTTAGCTTGAAAACTCGCCAACTGATAATGAAAGAAATCTGTTTAATTTTCATTTTAGACAAATAAGGCCAGATTTCATAAATAACGCATTGATTTTCCCGTTTCGGTTGCCTGTCAATCAGTAGTAACATCTTTGAATAAACTTGATAAATTGGATCATATACGGCGTTTGTACCGTATTTAAAACCCGTTTAGTCACGTTTTCATATCTGCTGCGGTAACAACAACTTATTATTTCCTTCCTTTTCATTGTTAGGGAACTTGCTCAAAGTGATGACAGTTTTTTTTATTTATTTTCGAAGAATATTAGTATTAAGCACGTTTCGCCGAAAATTCGTATTTCTTGTTTTAAATATATATATATATATATATATATATATATATTTATATATATATATATATATATATATATATATATATATATATATATATATACATATATATATATATATATATATATATATATATATATATATATATATATATATATATATATATATATATATAATAATTATATATATATATATATATATATATATATATATATATATATATATATATATATATATATATATATATATATATCAGCAAAAAGATTAAGGTAGATAATCCCTGGAGTGGCTGGGAGATAATCTCAGGAAATTTTCTGAGGGCATGGATATATATAAGGATTAGTGCAGTGACTAATTCAAAATACGATACCTTTAACCCTTTGGCGGCAGTGGGCATTTCAATGAATTTCCAGCTACCGGGCCTCTGTGTAATCGAATATTTGGGGTCAATATTGGTATTTTCACAGATAGCCAAGCGGTTATTAAGTCCCTTGCTGGTCTTTGTACTGTGCCCATGATTGTTGCTGAATGACACTCGGTTGTTCAATTGATTTGGGTACTTGAACATAGAGGTTTTCAGAACAACTGTGAGGCCGATCAACTAGCAAGGCTTTCTACCTTGCTACCGGGGGTTTGTTGCTCTTTTTCAACAGGTATACTGACGACATCGGTCAAATTGGCCATCATCAAAAATATCTTGAGGACGCTGAGAAGTCCTGGGTAGATGAACCATCCTGTGCGATAGCAAGGCAGTCCTTGATAACCATTGATGCGCATTACACCAGGCAGTTTTTAGGCTTAACTCAAAGCGCTCTGCGATGCACTGTGGGCGTTTTTATGGGCCTCATAAGGCGGCTTGCGCAACGATTAGGTGTACGGTTTAACGATTTTTGTCGGAGTTGTGGCTCTGACGACGAGAAGGAATCTGTCCTCCATCTCATGTGCCAGTGCCAGGGTTTGATAAGGAGCAGAGTGGCGGCACTTGGAGCACCATTTCTTTCAAAAATAACTGAACTATCCTTTGTGAATTGAAAAAGGTTATAGTGCAGTTTCCTGAGATCAATGAGTAGGGAAGAGTCATAAATTATTGTGGCATCACAACGAGCCTCTCTTGTACCTATGAGTGTCGGTCGGCAGGCCTCTGCAGATCGGCAGCCACTTCAACCTACCTACTTATCAGGTACCCCTATATTTATATACAGAATACATTTTTGTTAGAAGCAAATACTGAAAATAAAAACTTATTATGTTTTATGTTTTCCCATGGAAATTATGAGCCTTAAGTGCCTAAAAGTAGATAAGGATTTTTCAAATTTTGATTTGCCATAACTTTTGACAAAAACATTTGATCATGATGAAACGTGCAGAGCGTATTGATGTTGACTAACGCTATATACAGATGGGGTTTGAAAACTGTAAAAGAGGCCCTGTAGGTACAGCAGGCACGTGAAAAAAATCTTTCAAATCATCGGCCCTTCTGAATTTTTTTTTGCTTTTTGTAAAAAACTTGAAATTATTAATAAATTTCGGCCTTTTCCACCATATCAATATTAAATGTTCAAAATTTTGAGTTTGATAATTAACTAATTATTTGGAGAAGAGATTATCGCAAACGATATAAACAATAAAATGCAAATAGGTAATATTTATATACTCAAATTATATTGTTTTTTATTTGCAATAATCTCTCTTTCAAATAATTTGTTGATAATCAAATGAAAGCAAAAAACAAAGACAAATTGAAGTGATGTTGAGTACAAAGAGAAGTGATGTTGAGTGATGTTGAGTACAAAGTCATGATTGAAAATGGCTGCAAATCTTTCTTAACTTAAGGCAGTCGTCTAGTGTATTAGAAAATAAAAATCGATTTTTTTGTTTTTTCATAAATAACATCTAAAACATGTATAGATGACGTGGGTAAAGTAATTTTTCGAAATTTGAAGCCGTTGAAAAGTTACAGTCGTAAACACTCGGAAGTATACAGTGTTGCCGTATTAGGGTTTCGTAAGCTGTAGGAGTTATACGCTTATTTTCGCATCGAATATTTTCGAGCCCAGCTCCTTACCTGGCTCTTTTGTGTAACTAAATTATACTTATTGTACATAGTACTAATTGTCAACTAACGAGTACTCTGAACTGTTCACAAACTCAATAATCTGGACTTTCGCTCCAAAGCATCTTCATTCTGGGGCAAAAGTCGTCGAAATCGCCACATTTCTTGCCGTGCTAATCTTCAACGAAGGATTCGACCCCATCTTAAAGGTGATGGAAGTCATGGAAGTAAATATTGGCCTAAATGCCCAAGTCTTCGTTCATCAACGTAACGATTCTCGCATCGACCGCTCAGAGAGACGCTTGAGCGATTTCGCAAAACAAGTCCGGATATCCAACAGAGAAGAGAAAACGGAATTCTAACTAAATATTACTTCACTTTGTCTCAGAATCAAAACTGCGGTTGGTTTTTTGATTTCACATAAGCAGAGCAGCCGGAATCACGGCAGCAGTGGAGCACCTCTTTTTACATATGTGTTCTTCTCGGGCGGTGTATCTCCGACTATTTTGTATAAATTTACTTCAAAAAATGCACAAAGTTTTTTAAATAGTAATAAAAATGATATATAATTTATGAACTATTTTATTTCAATGGTTTGTCAAAAAAAATTCCCCAAAAAAGCATTAAAAAACAGTCTTCACACTAGACGACCGCCTTAAGTGGTCAATCAAGTTCTGGTGATTCAAAATTAATAAACCAGTTCACTGAATGCAAGGTAGACGTATGGTTAAATGAATTCTGGTAAGTCATGGCATATTTTATTAACACTGAATATTGATGAGCATCTTTCAAGTAACCGAAAAAAAACCTGCTCGGGAACATTAATACTAATTAAACAACACTTTTTCTTGAACATATTTTTCTTTAGTAATTTGCTTGTAATAGTGCTGTGGGCGTTTTTTTGTATTATAATGCAGTTAGAAGATTATTCAGATGTAAGCAGTTTTTGATTGAAATTTACGACATTTTGGTTGATCCATAAGTGTGTACGAGGAGCCTAGTCAAGCCATTAAAGTTAAGGGCTAGTTAGCATAAGTTGGTACCAGATCGAGTTCTGATAATGTTTCAGATCGAGTTTAAAGCTACATTTTCAATGACTGAACAAAAATTCACCGATAGCTTTTGTTAAGATCAAATCAAGTAAATATTATGCTTGATTAAATGCAGCGAATTTGGTTTTGAGCTCTACTCTAGCTCTATTTCGTAATATGAATATCATGTTTCAAGAAAAAAAGGTTTTCAGGTGAATATTGATTGTGGGTATAAAATACTGTTTGATGGGCTTTACAATTTAGTAAAAAGACTTCCGACGAGTTGTTAGGATTAGGCGAGCAAGCACAGCTTAAAAGTACTTTTAATTCAAGTCCCTGTCATCTTTAGCTCATACGAGAATTTAGGTAAGCTACATAAACTTAGAATATTGAATATAAGAAAAATTATTCGGTTTGGTTTAGCAGCCGGCAGCAGACATGAACAGTGGCTCTTTTTTTTTTTGTAATGTATTTTTCGAATATCAATGGCGTTTTTATAAATTTTTCCGGCTAATTGCTTTAATGTTAATTAACTTTAATATATTTTAATTTAAACCATTTTTTTCCGGTTCGAAGCTAGATTTATTTTAATTACTCGATATATATATATAATCTGCCTCTTCTTCAGTGTCTATCCGATTGACACTGATGATGAGGAGGGCAGTTTACCCTCGCAATATCGATATATGTCGAGTAATTGAAATAAATCTAGCTTCAAAAAGGAAAAAATTGGTTTATATTAAAATATTTTTACAGACTAGGAAAAAAATTGGTACACGACAAAAGCTTAAATTAAACGGTTAACTTTAGTATTTTTTAAATTTATAAATTGCGATGGATTGAAGCCATGGTATTTCAAGAAATATTTCGTGAAATTTTTTTAGGTCGTACCCAAATTGCAAAAGTTGTGATATATTTTGGTTTAAATTTGTTTAATAACAAACTTGTTACACACAAAAAATAATGAAAATGAAATCAACCTTCATCATATTTTGCATTTCACAGACAGAGATGAAGGTTCTTTCATTCCTTATACCTGTCCTAGTGGTCACTGCTTGCAACGCACAAGGTGGACTAAAAGATTTACTTACTGGTGGCTCTAAAATTGTTGTCGGAACTGGAAAACAGATAACAAATTCTATACCAACCCCAAAATATATTTTTGAGTCGGGCAAGGATGTTCTAGCTGGATTGCCTTTTGCAGCTGCGTTGAAAGCTATTCACGAGTTTTGTAAGTTTAGACTGTAAATCTTGATTTCGTAGCGCTGATTAAGCTCTTGAAAAACTTTTTCGCATATATTGAAAAATAATGTATATTGGAAGAATACACCTTTTGTTCTTTACGTTCCAATAAATAAACTATTTAAAGGTTCTGCTGCACTTTACGCGGAGAGCGTGGCGCCACGTAAAACACCGGACGTCAATGCTATGAGCCTCATTTTGATGAAACCTGGAGGAAAACAGTATGAGTTCCCACTGTTGGAGCCTAAAAAACTCATCGAAAGCGAGTATTTCAATCCGGCTGGTAAAGTTGTTGTATTTATCACAGGATGGACAACCGATTTGAGTCAAAAACGACCTGAGATTATCGCAGCTGCTGAGGCATACTTGTGTCGCAACGACACAACTAATTTTATAGTATTTAGGCATACTGAAAAAAATCATAAAACATCAATTGATTGGTGAATTGCAGGTACTTGATTCCGCGAGGTACATTGACACATTGTATACATGGTCTGCATTCAATACTGAGAAACTTGGGGAGATCCTGGGCAATGCATTGGTTGAGCTGGGGGAAATTGTGCCAGTTTCTAATATCCATGTTATAGGTAATTACATTCATTTTGTCAGAGCGTAATAACGTTATTCCATTTTAGGCCATAGTTTGGGTGCACATATAGCTGGAGCTGCAGGACGTTACTACAACTATCAAACCGATAATTTGCTTCCACGAATCACAGGACTCGATCCGGCCAACCCATGCTTCAACGATGGCGGCACATTGACAGGACTGGGACGAGGTGATGCTGTGTTCATAGACGTTATCCATTCAAATAATGGAGCTTTGGGAAAACGTGCACCGCTAGGCGATGCAGACTTTTATCCGGGAGGAGTAACAGTACTTCAACCTGGATCTATTGATATTATTTCATCACATATGCGTGCCGTATATTATTATGCAGAAACGGTGAAACCAGGATATGAAAAAAACTTCATGGCCGTGAAATGCAGTTCATTGTATAAGTTAAACGTTGGCCATTGCAAAGGTACCCCAGTGCCAATGGGCTATGCGGCTTCGAAAAACCTAATTGGCAATTTTATGTTGGACGTGGACTCAGGTAAGCCTTATGGAAAAAATTCAAAGGGGCTGAAACCAGAGTGTTGAAATATAGTGTTTTTGTGGTGATCATGAATCTACGACTTTAATTTTTTGTATAAAAATGAGTTTTTAAGAAAATATCTCCGTGACGATGAAAGTGTGTTTCAGTCAAAAATTCGATAGTTTACATAATTTAGCAGGTTTATTTCGTATTTAGTTCAATTTGTGAGAACAGAACCAAGCAAAGAAAATGATTTCTTATTCACTTGTTTTCCTGTTCCGTAAAAAAAAATAATTAAATTAAAATTCGAAAGATTTGCTTTTTAAGCATTCCTATTTGAATCTTTGGATTTCCCTTTAGCTGAAAATGTTTGTATTTAAGATCAAAGATCAGATAGAATCGCTAAAAGTTCTTTGGTTGAAAGCTGTGTTTTACGCATTTCGAATTTTAAAGACTTGTTGAGCAGAACTGATGACATAATCAGAAGTGAATGGCATCATCTATTTGGAAACAACTCTATTGTATTAACTTAATATTAGGCGAATGACAAAAGCATTTTATTTACCAAATATTTAAGCAAAGTTTAGATTACAATTGGTTGGAATTTGGGCGACATTCGACCAAGCCCCGACATGTTTAAAGATGAGATTAGGATCATGAGATTCAAAGAAAACTTAAAATTGCACATAAAAATTAACAACGCACAATGACAAATAACACCAGAGTTTTTTCTATACTTTTCTCTGGACACAAGTCAACGAAGACAATAATAAGTTAATAAAAGTGAGTCTATCTTATTGATACGAATTATGCTGTCCCTTATACCAACAAATTAGTTGCCTGAGAAGCACTATGAAAAATTTACTGGAGGGTAAAGATGGTGCACATGGACTGTGCACGCTGATAGAGTGATGGAGAGAGTAGAAGGAAGGAGGGAAAAAAAAAAATTTGCTTTCTGGTAAATATAACAGCCACAAGATGGTGGTGACGATTGACGATGTTGTTGTGCGCAACCCTAGTCATCAGGCTGACTTGTTTCCATCAACATTTCAATCACAATTAAATGCTGTTCCGCGTAACAGTTCTGCGCCTAACCGCAAAATGTTAAGAGAAGAAGTCAGTCGCTTCCTAGATACACACCACGAGCCACTGGCCATATTTTCATCTGAAAATCCTGCGGATGACCCGCAAGATGCAAATGACCCTTTCCATTTTGTTAATAGTGGATACTTGGTGCAACCGCTGCGCGGTATAAAAAGCAAGAAGTCTTCTGGGCATGATAGAATGTCTAATTTCATCTACCAGTGTCTATGCTCAGAATTCTCTCCATTGTATTTAACAATGCTCTGAACAATGGTTACTTTCCCAACTCATGGAAAGTAGGCAAGATTATTCCCATTCAAGAGAAGGGCAAAAGTAAAGCGGCCAGCAATTTCCGCCCAGTTTGCCTGCTCCCTAATCTGGGGAAGATTTTCGAGAGAATCGGGCTGGGAAAGATAAAAAACATTGCGACCGCATGCAGGTGATTCCTGATCACTAATTTGGCTTAAGGCGCAGGCACGGGACGCAACACGCCATCTCATACCTGAACGATCAAATCGTGTCTCAGTTGAATGAGCGAAACATTTTAACAGTAGTGTGTGCTTTAGATATCGAGAAGGCTTTCGATTCCGTATGCCACGAAGGTCTTCTATTTAAGTTGATCAAGTTTGGATTCCCGGAAGAGGTGATAAGACTCGCAACGAGCTTGCTTACCAACAGGCAATACTATGTTAGCGTTAATGGAGCCGATTCTCCCAAAGGACCTGTGACGTCAGGAGTGCCACAAGGTTCTGTCACTGGACCAATTCTTTACACCATATTCACCGCTGACCTTCCCATTCCAGTGGGCCAACCTCAAGTCCAAATTCTCCAATATGCCGATGACACGCTCTTATTTGCGTCGAGTCAAGATCCGCTCAAAGCAGCGAAGAGCCTGGAATACTACTTGGCAGAATTAAGCCTTTACTTTGACGAATGGGGCATCAAACCAAATAGCAGTAAGACACAGCTTAGTGTATTTCGCAATCCTTCTAAGTATAGGGTATCCCAAACTATTCGCAACAAGACCAAAAAACTCGCTGTCTCGTTCCGAACTTCTAAGATTACTCCTAGCTCATCTCTAAAGTACTTCGGTGCTGATTTTCACGAATTTCTAAAATTTAATCCTTACGTGCGGCGTAAAATCAAAGCTACCAAATTCGTATTTCAACGCATCAGACATCTTTCTGCCAAAAAGATGGGTATAATCACCAAAGCTAAATCCATTTGCTATCAGACCCTGATCCGGCCCATCCTGACTTATGCTTCCCCTTCCTGGATTACCTGTTCAAAGACTGCCATGGCCAAAGCGGAGATATTCGAAAGAAGAATCCTCCGCTTCTGCACTGGTATGTTCTACAACCCGGTAGCTAAAAGTGGCCGAAGAACATTCTCCTCTATCAAGAGTCGGGACTGAAGCCACTTAGGGACCGGGTTGTAGAATTAACGACAAAATTCTACGGACAAACTGACGGACATGAAAACGGAATGATACGGTCAATAGGGTGTCAGCTTATGAACGGCAGCTCATGGATGCGCTATTTAGCTATGCAGGCCTTCGGTAGAACAGAAGAGGCTTAGTGCAAGACCTAAGTTAAGTTTTAGGTCGAATTAAGTTAGGGTAGCTATAATAAGGTGTAGGTTAGAACTTAATTGTAGTGTAAGGTAGATTTAAAGTCAAGTATTGTTCAGGTAGCCCCAGCACTTGTACAAGCTGGGTAGTATTATTAGTGTGTAAGATAAAAACTGTTTAAGGGAAAAATATTTATAGAAAAAAACCATAGGAGCCGGCAGGCCAAAATAGTATAGCCGGTAGACTTTAAATTATCATTACTGATTATACTTTAAGCTAGGTTAAGAATGTACAACTGAAATGAAATAAAAATCTTCTTCAACCAATCAATTTGTTGGAATATTAAATGCTTAGAATTCAAATGCAGCTTATTTCAACCACTGTGGACGATAGTTTATTACAGCGACGGCTCTACGTTTGGAGCCAGTGGGGCTTAGCTTCATTATCTTATTCACTCCAAAATGTAAAGAAACCAATCTTTATTTCAATTATTACAAACAACTCTAAAATTTCATTTTAGCGAAATGAATTATCAAAATATTTCGTTCACAGACTGTTTTTCAAATTAAATACTTTCATCTCGTCTAAAGTCAATCCAAGAGAACTTACTTCGCTGATACAACATGCGCGCAACGCGATGCACTTTTCATATTCTCTTTCCATTTTCTGTTCCACATGCAATGTGAGCCGGGCTAAGTTGAACTAGCCCCAAAAAAGAGAGGAAACGAATGAAAAGATTCAATGAAAAAATTATGTGTGCTTGTCATTACGCAATGACCAAAAGAGTAATCAACGGACTAAGTCCTAAATTTAAGCTTCTATTGGTATATCGCTTGTTCGTTGTTTGCTAGCTGAATGAAGTATACGTAGTACCAGTGGGTTAAATTAAGCTAATTGGTTTTTGCAATTGAAGAGTAAATGATGGTTTTGCTTTTACTGTGCTTGTTGATATTATCGTTCAGGTAACAAATATGGTAGAAAAATGGTGTGTTTAGCTTAAACATGATTTGATATGATACACACAGGTCTGTACATATGATATTTTATGCAAAATGTTCATTTTGCAAAATGTGTGAGACATTACGATACACATTGTTTGTAATATAATTGATTTTTGAAGACACTTGTAAAAAGCTTTTTTTTCTATGTCAAATACGAGAAGTGATAGCTTTTAATTTTTCAGTTTATCAGTTTGTTTTTGCTCACGCATTTCTTGTTTGGACAGAAAGTCTTTGAGTAGAGTGTGTAGAAGTGCTGAATAAAAAAATTAGAGAGGAGCTTTTTGCAGCAATATTCCGGGAGGAGGAAGAATACGCGAAAAGACGTACTCTGCTAAGAGAATTGCAAGAATTGAATTGAAAAATATTTTATTTTCAATTAACCGTACATTCTTAGCCTAACTTAAAGTTTAATTAGCAAGAAAACTTAGTCTAGTGGCCATATTATTTAAGCCTGCTAACTCTGGTTGGTTTTTATGTTGTTTCTTTTTTTCGGCACAATTTTTATTCCCCTACAATCGAATGGTATTACCAAGCCTTTACAGCAGCTGGGTTTGCCTTAGCAATTCTTTTCTTAAAAATTACCTTACGCTAAAAGTATGATCTAACTTATGCTTAATTATAACTAACTTAGCCTAATTAGACCTAA
Organism: Nemotelus nigrinus; assembly: GCA_947369275.1. Lineage (NCBI taxonomy): Eukaryota > Metazoa > Arthropoda > Insecta > Diptera > Stratiomyidae > Nemotelus > Nemotelus nigrinus. Next base: position 53,425,238 of record OX376374.1, on the reverse strand, counting down.
ATCTTAACCTAGGTCTTCAGTCTAACCTCTTCTGTTCGTCTGGAGGCCTGTGTAGGAGAACAGCGCATCCGTCTTTTTGTCTGTAGAATCGTGTCGTCACTTCTACAAAACAGTCCCCAAGTGGCTTCAATCCTGACTCCTGATATAGGAGAAGGTTCTTCAGCCACTTTTTAGTTACCAGGTTGTAGAATCTGCCAGTACAGAAGCGGAGGATTCTTCTTTCGAACATCTCCGCTTCGCCCATGATAGTCCTTGAGCTGGTAATCCTGGATAGGGATACATAAGTGAGGATGGGTCGGATGAGGGTCTGATAGCAAATGAATTTAGCTTTGGTCGTCATGCCCACCTTTCGCCGATTTTTCGCCGAACAGAGTGATTAAGCTTTAAAAATTCCTGGAAATCGAATCCGAGGTACTTTAGAGATGAACTTGCAGTAATCTTAGATGTTTCAAACGAGACTGCGATGTTTTTGACCTTGTTGCGGATAGTTTGAGATCCCCGATACTTCAAAGGATTGCGAAATACACAAAGCTGAGTCTAACTGCTGTCTGATTTGATGCCCCATTCATCAAATTAAAGACTTCGTTCTACCATGTAGTATTCCAGGCTCTTCGCTGTTTTGAGTGGGTCTTGGCTCGACGCAAATAAGAGCGTGTCATCGGCATATTGAAGGATTTTAGCTTGAGATTGGGATAGGTCAGCAGTGAATATGGTATAAAAAACGGGTCCAGTGTTAGAACCTTGTGGCACTCCTGTTTTCACAGTCTCTATAAGAGAATCTGCTCCATTATCGCTGATATAGTATTGTTTATTGGTAAGAAAGCTTGCTGTGAGTCTTACTACCTCTTTTGGGGTTCCAAACTTGATCAACTTAAATAAAAGGCCTTCATGCCAAACGGAATCGAAAGCCTTCTCGATATCTAAAGCACACACTACTGAGAATTGCGAGAAAAGAATGACCCGTTGAACATGGGGGAAAATCTTTCTATCAAAAACTTCCGTCTCCCGAAGCTAATTTGCATCGATTCAATCGCTGAACTAGAACCGCACAACATGCAACATTCGAACCTCCCTTTGCTATTCGTTTTCTTGCTTGCCTTTATTTTGGCTCTTACCAGAAGTGCGTTGGAAATTTTTACCCTATATATTTGAGCCAACCTTCAGTTTCTAGAGTTTTTGATAGTATTTCAAAGCTCATATTTTGGGTAAAAGGTTCTTCCATCCATTTTCCACAAACCAGCATGGAGAAAACAAGATTAAAGATTGGATATGTGCTTCCATAGAAATAAAAAGTATACCAAAAAATTTAATGTAAAAATTCTTTGTTTCATCAGATTTTATAATGCGCTTAACATAAAGGGCATCATCGGTCCAGTTGATTGCACGCATGTTGGTATAGTTACACCAGCCCCAAATGACTCACAAAACCCACTATCTTTGTATATGAATAGAAAGTGTTAGTATAGTATCAACGTAAAAGCCGTAAATATAAATCAATACGAGAATATTTAGCAGAAAACCTGTTTTCCATCTTCTTTAGATATGTGACCATCAATTGTAGTTTATTACAGTAAATGCAAAGTTTCCTGGGTCACACCATGACTCAGGCATATGGACAACAACTCCTGCACGATTGTACTTAATTAACCACTATAATTCCGTGGACGACACGTGGCTCTTGGACGATCAAAATTACTCTTTGGAACCATGGCTGCTCACTCCAATAGCACAGCCAATAACATGTCAAGAATTGAAGTACAATGCAATGCATGGCAAGGCTCAAAATTCCATCGAGAGAGCCTTTGGAGTACTGAAGTCCCGTTTCCGGTGTTTGTCAAAGCAACGCATTTTACACCACAGTCACGAAAAAGCCGCCAATATTATCTAAACCTGTGCAATTTACTACATCAGTGCAACCACAGAGATGGTGAACGCATTCGGTCTGGTTATGTAAATGGTTTGTGAATTCTTTGAAAAATAAATTCGAATGCCTCATTATTAAAGGATTTTACATATACGAAGAAAAAAGTATAAGGACTTTTAAAAAATAATAAAGGAACACTTTTTGGAATTTTAAATTTTCTTTGTTTGGAATTTTGCATCTCTTCTTCATCTCACGCCGAGCAGCTGCTTCCTCACGACGAGCAGCAGTTTTTTCTCTACCGGCAGCAGCTTCTTCGCGACAATTAGCGGCTTGCTCGCAGTTTTGCGTCGATTCCTGTAGCCACTGCATCATTGCGTCCGTTCTTTGAACGCACGGCGCATGTGGCGGAGCAGCAGTCGGTGCATGCGGCGGAGCAACCTTATGCATGGGGAGTTTTGAGGCTGCTCGATCGGATTCTCATTTCAGCATCCTCTACTTCGGTTGCCTTATGAGGCTCCTAAGGAATCTGCAGATGTGAAAAATAATTAATATCAATTTTTACGAATGTCATATCAATTTTTACAAAGTTAAATCAAATCCTGCTATTGGCGCATTTTCTACACCATCCACTGTAACAGAACCGTAGGTTTCCAGCGCAAGTTGCTCTAATTCACTCAGGTGAATTTGTGCCGCACCTCTTCCTGTGGCAATTCGTTTTGCTTTGTGTTTACGAGCGCGGCAACGTATTTGCTTTTTCCAAACGCTCATTGACTGGAAAAAGTAATTGAAGTCTCCCGTATTCTGCATATATGTAAATTAAAATTAAAATGTTTATCTCTTCCATTTTTTCGGCGGTTTGGAGGGATTTCAGCGCTTCAGCACACTGCTGCCAAAGCTGCTCCTGCAATCTCGGATTCATAGGATTATTTTTGCCGGTTTGAATCACCGAGTTATTTCGGCAAAAATTAAAGAAAAAATCCAACTGATCCTGTGAAGCACGCTTCCTTGAAGTTGTTCTAAATCAAAAAATGTTTCAAACTTATACATAATACATAAATTCTATAATACTTAGGGTTTTGATTCAATTCTTTCCATTTCTTGTTTGTTTTGATTTTCATATCTTGACAAGTTGCCAGCTGTTTTTGATTCCCTACGCCAAATAGTGAGAAAAAAATGCATACATTTGTCACTAGTGGTTGAGAGTCCCGGTAACAAGTAAGGGTAACAGAATATGGTGACATTAACAAACCGGTTTGTTAATGTTACCTTGGTCGAGAATAGGGCTGTTAATGGCATTGATTAAACAACTAGCCTATACAGCAGCTTGATGTAGTTCTGTAAAAGTTCTGTCAATATAGCCATCGACGCAAGTTGAACGTAAAAAGAAGCACAGGTGCTGTAATTTGCTATGCATTCAAAATTCATATTGAAAATTCATCTTTTTCACGGTTTTGATCTCCTAAAATTTTTTAAAGTTATTTCTGCTAAGGTTAATAGTTTTTTTTTTCGATGATAATATGTTTTACAATAAAACCTGTGATGATCGTGTATTCAACTTATGATGGAAAACATCTTAAGATGTGGGGTTTAGTTAGTGAAACATATTTCGGCTTTTAATATTTGTTTTTTTTTTTTTGAGATTAAGGAATTTCAAATAATTTGCTCTGTTTCTGGTGCTCAATCCATTACAACAAGTGCAACATTTTCATTTAGAAATTAGAAACATAAAAAATATATGACAAATGAACGTTGTTTGTTCTAGTTTGGACACATTATTCGCTACCAATTTTAAACAAGAATAATAATTTATGGTATGTTCTCTTCCTTCCTACTTCCTGTTTATTTAATATTCAAAAAGCATTATTCAAGTTTGAGCTAAACGATAGGATGATGATGCACACTCAAATCATCCCCTAGGAAACTAAATTCTAAATTAAAGTATACATAAAACTATTCATACCTAGATAATTTCTAATTATATCAATATATTTGAAATTCGCTCAAATTTCGGTCCAACATTTATTAGCAGACGATTTTTTTTCATTCCAAACAGTTGAAAAATCATACAAATGTTTAATTGACAGGAACTCTGAAAAATGTTCTCTGTGATGTTGCCGACTTTAAAGGGGAGCTCTAATTTTCACTTCCGATTTTTTTTCGAAATTTTCATAATGCTTCAAATGGCAATATTCATAATATTTAAGGCAGAGCCGGTTCTGGCCATATTTCCGCCCGGCGCAGAACGACATCTGGCGCCCGCTATATTATGATTTTCATTTTTTTGACGACTACGAATTCTTAACAAGTTTTTACTAGCACTTGCGAGTATTTGCCTGAGAATTGCTCGACATGAAATTTTCATGAAAAAACTAGTCATTTGCCCATTCGACTAATGCAACATAGCACTTTTATCTCAAAGTTTTTTTTGTCAAGTTTTCGATGCGCAGAAATATATTTCTTCTTCAATTTTTGCCTTTGTAATGCTGTTGACCTTATAGTAACCAATTATTTGAGTCTAATTAATTACAGAGCTACAGTTTTCGTTAAAAATTATTTTCCAAATCACCTACCGCTACGAGATAGGGCTTCCGATGCGTTTATTCAAAGAGGTTTCACCTGGAGTCCTAGTTCTCAATGTAAAAAATATACAATAATCATAGAAAATTCTAATATTTATAAGAAAATCAAATTATTCGTTCATTCAAACAAAAATAAGCTTAAAATATATGTTAAATATGCAAATTATATAGAAACAACCGATTTTTATGCTGTAATGGCAAAACAAGACCATTTTCTATGGATAAAATTGCCTAATTTACTTTACTTCTTGCGTCATCGTAGATCTCGAACAATAATTATTTCCATTTTGAAAATGATCGTTCTCCCGCTGTAACTGTAAAGAGTAAAGTCAACAATATGTTCAAAGATCTTCAATATTTCTAGCGAAAATGTATTCAAGGATATCATTGGGAGACTCGTATTCTTTAATCAAAGTTGTAAGCATAGAAATTTCTCCATAAAATTTCCACCGTTGAAATGTGAATATCCATTATGTGTCAACGCTTCTTTACGCTTTGAGCAATGCTGAAGTGTGATTTAATTTGGGTTAGCTTTAAGCACTCCTATCTGATACACACATCTTAATATATCATTATAGTGTTTTAGTTGCTCAAAGCGTTCGGTCAAATAAATAATTGCTTGGTCCAAAGCATTAAAAGAAAAGTCTACTTTAAATCTTTGTTGAGGGTTTCGAATAGGCACATCTCTTAATAGGCACATCTCTTGTCCAGCATTTGTTGCGGATTTTTCACTTTCGATCCCCCTCAAATGTTCCCCCTAAACTGAATTAAATACCACAACAGCCTCTACTAACGAGAAAATGGCTATCATCATGCGACTCAGCTTTCTCTAAACGCTAAAGATTGCGAGGCTAGAAATTACACGAGAATTAATAAACGTTTAAGAACGTTTCCAGTGCTCAGTTTACTTCATATTTTATTTTGTAAAAAACAGTCTTAAGTTTTCCCTGTCCATAATTCTAGCTCTAAATTCCTCCATTACTTAAAACTCGTCATATGAACTACATAATTAGTTTCATATTTCTTGATAGTTCGACTTAAATGGCCTCAGTCCTCATAACCTGTACTATGAAACGAATGACTGTTTTTCTCAATTGAAAATATAAGGCAGTAAAACAGTTGCATTAAATATAAACCTTGCCATTATTCCAACAATCTTTGATAGTGGAAAATCGAATGTTTTAATTTGGATTGTACAATAGTTGTAATTATTTTCTTTATCAGTGTGGGCCATGAATGAAAATTCCCAAGCTCTGATTCAATTGAAAAACTACGCACGCCTCTTGACATCGAAACGGAAGAACACGGACGAGAAATATTTGGAAGTTCAGCATCCCGGTTCGGAGAAAAGTTTTTTTCTCCCGATCCCGTGAGTGAAGAGAAACGTTCAGTATTCGGCACGTTTAAAACACTATTCTAGAATAAATCCACGAATTCTGTGGTTGATGAAGTGGTTGTAACGAATTTGTTAAATCATAGTGCTTGTTTATTGGTTTCGTTTTTAACAACTATAAAATATAATTAAAATTCGCTACTAATCTAACAATCCATATCAAAAGTACTTCAGTTCAGTTTTAAAACTAAAAGTTCCGCAATTTATTTTGATCCTTAAACTAAAAGTATGTTATTAGAAAAAGATTTCCCTTATAAACCGATTTTACCCCCTTATAAACTGATCTGCATATAAACACGGTCAAACTACTCGCATGAGTTTGTTCATGCTTACGGATAAGTATACCAAAACTCATGAGCGAGGAAAAATCATACTTCGATATGTATTTTTTCACTGGCGCACAAATTATTTCTGCACCAATATTACCGATATCAACCTGCTTATTGCCAATATCCACCTTTTTTATCAACCTGTTCACTCAGCAGCAGCTCAGTATAAATTAGAATGTAAAATCAAAAGAATGAAAAAATACAGACTTAGGGGAATGAAGTAAACTTGAAAGTAGAATACTTGACAAAAATAAATACCACTGGCACAAGAATTCATCCCGCACCAAAATCATACACAAAAATGCATAATGCAAGTAGTGCTGGTATTGTTTTCTTCGTGTGATACGACGTCGTGAATGGAGCAATTTGGATTTTCGCGCCTGGGCAATTGCTCTTGCGGATTTTTGTGTTGAATTGTTTGAAGGTGTGGAAAAAACACAAATGGAGGGGAATGCAGCATACGACGAAGTAAAGTAATGAGGAGAATGGAGTAATCTAAATTCATTCATAGATATTAATGTTGTGAAGTACGTAATGCAACGATTTGAGCCCCAAACATCGTGTTTGTAAACTTTGCTATTGCAAGGCAAGTGAATTTTATATGCTAATAGGGCTGCTTTGAAACTTAAAAGGCATGTAACGATCTGTAAGAGCAAAGCTCACAATAAAACAAATAGTAATACAAACTGCCAATTGAATAGAATGAACTCTGAATATTTGTGTATTTTGATATTCTTGTTATTATGAACTAAATATGATCGAAATATTTGCGCCCCTTCTCACGTGCGCCCGGCGCAGCTGCTCCATTGGATCCAGAGGAAGCTCCGGCCCTGATTTAAGGGCAGTAATGCTACGATGACAACGGATTTAATTGTCTTGTAGAGAACTTTCAATATCAGTGAGATTATGTTATTATGCAGATAGCTAATGAATTAGAATTTATTGACCTGAGAGGACACATAATAGTACAACTGCACTGAAGCTATTACGTTTCAGAAAACTTTGAAAATTGAAACACAAAATTTCCATAACAGTTATTTAAATATTGACATTTTGCGTAAATTCAATGTTAAATATATATTTAAAACAAAATGGCAAATTTTCAAAACACCGCTAATGACTAAAGAAGATTTTGTTAAAAAAAAGTGTGAATTTGTGACTATTTACGAAACATGCTGCATTCCGGCCACTTGAAATAATTCTCAAATAAAGCGCATTTATTCAGACGGATTCTATTGTTCTATCATGCATATATAAACTGTTATTCGTCTTATTCAGAGCAGTTTAAAGCTGTTTGGCAGGCTATCAATATTATAAATTTTTCTTGGCTGAATAGGATCAGAAAAGTAAGTGAATACATATTAGAAACATAGTTTTCATATTTTCATCCCTTGTTCTTAGTAATCATTATCAAAATCTTGGCCTCATATTATTAAAAAACTTGGGGACTAAAACACGTTCATAGCTGCTAGTATTTTTTTTATTTTAAAACAGTATGCAGCCACTAAGAAACTAATTGAAAAGTGCTTTTAGTTTACTACATTTTCTTCATTTTAATCCTTTTTGAGGTTTCGTAGGAAAATGATATCAAGTAAACTGTTTGAGCTCTAGAATGATTGTTGCTTCTTCTTGAGCCTCACCAATTAACTTTTTAAAACCAATCGATCATTCTAAATGCAATATCGTTGTGCGCAATATCCTGTTTTCAACACTGTGCATGCCTATAGTTTAGGCCGAGTGGCTTTAAACCAAAAGGCACTCTGCCGGAAAATATAAATAATGGCCCGCTGTGATGCCATGGACATAAGTATAGTAATCTTATACATCGGATCTTCTATTAAATTTGGTAGCTCTGATTTTTTGCTGACTTGTTATGTTGCCTCAATCGAAAACTAAGTTTGCGACCTCGAGCGCCAACCGCAGCCTTGTCCAAATCGATAGAAATCGAAAACTTATCGACTTGATTTTTTTAGTTTTTGTGAATACATACCATATAGTAAGTTTTTAAATTATACTGAATTTGCTACAATCTGAGATCAGAACCGTCTCTATATACTCGATAGTTTCCAAGATAAAGCCTTTCAAAGCAATCAATTTTTCCTAATTTGAAATTTGAACCAATATTTTGTTGTTCGAAGTGCATTTCCACCCTGCAAGACTAGTTTATTCGTTAAATGCCCCCTCCCCCTATCATATTCTAGTGGAGCCCGAAGAGATTTCAGAGGCGCACAAATCTCCTACCCTACATTTTTTATTTCTTATTTCAACATCTTGTTCTTAATATTATCGGAGCCTTTTCTGAACGTAATGGGACATCAATGGATATAAGAATTATATGAATGATTATTTAATGTTTTCAATGATTATTTAAACAGATAATTATATAAAAAATTGTACAGAAAAGATTACATTAATCACACACTACCTACATCAATTAAAATAATTTTGACCTCTTGGAACGGTCCCGTTTCTGAATCAGAGTATCGCGATGTGTCATTGACGTCTTGTGACTGATGTGCAGACAAAACATCATCTATCGTGTTCTTATCAGGAATATCGTCACCTTCTGCGGAATGGAAGTCTATTTCTAGCTCTGTATCCTGCACGTTGCAACAGGAGACCCCACTACAATGTCTGCAGGCTGACAAGCATTTCAGCCCGGCCTTCCTGCAGCTGCACGAAATCATCCGTAAGAGATCTTGTGGGGCTGCGTCTCTGGCCATCATTTCAGCGCTGAGGACTTATAACGTGGATATTCACCGCTAAGAAAGCAGGTTCAGTGTAACTCCCAACCACATCTGCACCTATAAAAGAATTATAGTCATACAGAAAATGATAAAAAATTCGTTTTCGATAAATGACCTGAATTCAAGGACAATTTGTTCTTGATAGTAGGTCCGTAAAAAGTGAAATTGACCAGCATCTCGTGAACAAGCTAACCTGGCCAGATTAAAGCTGGTTTCCGCCCTAGTCCTTGCGAATAGCTGGTACCGAATCTCATTAAGAGTGTGGGTGTTGGGGTTGCTTACTTACAGAGCAACTGCTATTTGTTCTTTTACTGCTATTATCTCATCAGGTGTATAGATGGCATTGAGAAAAAATTGAGGCTCATCAAAGTCCGGATTTCTTTTAACAATTGCCATCATTTGATACTTCCCTTGAACAAAGAAACACGATGTCGAGTGACTGAAGGAAAACGAAAAGGAAACTCTCTGGTTTCAATGAGGACTTTAAGGAGGTTATACTCGAATACACGACATATGATCGACTATCACTACATCGTGGGTAGAGGCAACAGTGAAAGCTCTAGTAATGATGATTCTGTCAGCAAGTCCCTCTGCCTGAAGTACACGAATGTTGTTATCTCCATGTTTTGTTGCCAGCAGGCTGATGACACGGTTTTTGCTTTGGCCGTTTGACAACAACCTCTCTTAAGAACTCCGCGTTATTGTTTTCACTTTAAAAATAATCTCTAGAGATGAGTGTGACTAGACTCTTCAAAAACGCTTTTCAGCTGCTTTCAAAATTGTTAAATTGAGAGACATATTTTCCACACTCATGACTTTTTCCTTTTTTTGGCTTTGTCTTCATTTGAACAACAAAAACCTTTTCACTTATTTTGTCTCCACAGAGAAAGCAGTGTTGTTTAAAATTGAGCAGTTGAGACATTGGTTTCGGTTGTCTTGATGGTTTCACATTTCTTTCTCCACGGCGAAAAGCTACTTGGATCAATTTCGGGTTATTATATATCTTTTGATAAGCACTGTGCACGTATATCTCATTAACATCCTTCAATAAACATTCATTTTCTCCGTTTTTAAGAGAAACACTGGACGCAAGAAAGGTTTTTAGATCCTTTTCCTTTACTAACCGCACTTCAACTTTGACACAAAGTCTCCTTACAAATGGATAGCACAAACTTGCACTGGGACTGGGATTAGACATTATGTAGATTTTGAATTTAAACTGCAAAGGATACACGTAATGAGACACCGGCCAGAAGAGAACTAGGTAAGGATTGAGAACTGAGAAATTAGATGGAATGTGATGCGAAGAACCCGTCCTTGAGGTGTAGGGAGTGCGAGAGGAGTAGAGTGGTGGGAGAGGAGTGTAGTGCAGGGAGTGGAAGGCTGTAGTAGGGGTGTGTCATTCAATCGGCAGCAGCTCTCGCACCTGAATTTTATCTTCGCCATACAAAAAAAAACACACATTTTGATGTTATATTTTCAATGCATTCTTTGATAACATTATCTATGTTTTATCATATTTTTGCTACTAAAATTATTATTTTATACTATTTTTTGCTAAAAATTCTTGAAATCTATTGGGTCTACAGAGACGGTTCTGGTCTCAAATTGTAGCAAATTTAGTACAATTAGATTTTATCATAGATTTTATTTTTTCTTTATGGTATAAATAGCAAAAACTTAAAATAGGTCGACAGCTTCTTGATTTCTTTCGATTTTGACATGGTTGCGCTCTGTTTTCGAGGTTGTAAACTTGAGTTATTCATTTGGGCGACATTAATAAGCAAGTCAGTAAAAAATCAGAGCTACCGGACTTAACGCTTTCCCTATCCGAGTCGGTTTAATCGTGCGTTCATTTCGCATTGTGATGACACACACCGCGGTTTGGACGCCTCTAGGTTTTGTAGGTTTCCTCTCGGGGAATTTCGCTAGAACCGCCGTGTTTGTCATTGGCCTAATAGTTGTCTCGTGTGATGCGGGTCCATAGAAACTCAAGACTGTCTTGCGATCGCAGAGGTTAACTCTTCAACCCAGGACTTTTTAGCGATCCTTAAGAAAAAGGATTTTATTAATTGATCTCAGGTTACACACTTACATGTTTCAGCTTCCTTTTCATTAAGATTTAAAGATTACACTTAAACAAAAACTCTGGTCCCCTTAAGTTCTTCCTCAAAGTCCTTAATATTTCATACGAAAACTGGTCAAGTTTATTGGTTTTATAATTGATTCCGGTGAAAGTGTTTTGGAACATAATGCTTGTGATATCATCATTATCGGGGCACTGCAGCCCGAATCGAGCCTTAGCCTCCTTAATGTTTCGCCTCCATTCGTTTCGGTTCAGTGACTGCGTCCTCCAGTTCGGTGCTCCTAGAAGTGATCTGTTGTCAGCATCTACTGAATCCTACTAGCGCTTGCGTGGCTTACCGATTGGCCTAGCTCCGTTCGCTCGCCCCTTGAGAGACCGTTTTTCATTCAATTGTTGCTCTTTCGTTCGACATGGCCAGTTTTTGTAGTCGTATGAAGGTAGAGACTTCCGGCTCGTCATATATGGTATATAGCTTCCAGGTTTCGCTTCTGATAATTGTTTTATAGATGACAAGCTACGTATTCCGGTGTACGCATCGAAATTTCAAAGTGGGAAGCACCGAAAAGAATGTCTTATTGGCTAATTGAATCCGTCGTTTAATTTCGTTATGCTCATTCCCATCCTTCGAGAGGTTGGTCCTTATGTACACGAAGTTGTCTATGTTTTCAAGGTAATAGTCCGCTATCGTTATGTTTTGTCTCATTGGCGTCCTTTTCCTTGATTGAGTCAAATTTTTGTTATTTGTTTGTTAACTTGAAGACCAACTTCCTTGGCGGTTTCGCCTGTAGCTACAAATACTTCCTTGGCGTCGTTGAACAATCGTGACATAATGTTTATGTCATCAGCGTAACCTACCAGCTGTGTCAACTCAAATAAAAGAGTTTTTTTCGTGTCAACGGGGATTTCTCGAATGACATATTTAAGCGCTAAGCTAAAGAGTATAGAAGCTAATCCATTCCCTTGTTTTAGCCCTGTATTCGTCGAAAACGAGTTGGTCATATTATTTTGAACCAACACTTGTGATGTGGAGTTGGTCATGGTTATTTTCACCAGTCGTACTAACTTTGCTGGGATTCCGAACTGCAGCATGATGTTATGTAATGCAGTTCGGTTGATGCTGTCGTAAGCTCGCTTGAAGTCGATATCAATGTTGAATTCCCAGCATTTTTCCAAAATTTGTTTGATTGTAAATATTTGGTCAGTTGTCGGTCTTCTAGTCTGAACCCACCTTAATATTCACCAAGAATTTTCTCACCGTGATGGGAAATCCTGAACTCTAAAATTTTTGTCAAGAGCTTATTCGACGCACAAAGTAGTGATATGCCCCTCTTGTTTTCAGATAAGAATTTATCTCCTTTCTTGTGAATGGGACATATAACACTTTTTCGCAATCCATCTGGCATCGTTTCTTGTGGCCAGATGCCTGTTACCGATCCACGGATTGCCCTTAAAACGGATGTCCCTCCTGTTTTCAGGAGCTCCATCGGGATCTCATCGATTCTCGGTGCTTCGTTGGGTTTGAAGCGGTCCATGGCCTGTCGGGCTTCACCTAATGTAGCAGGACAAGATGAGGCACTGTCAAGGTATGCATCAATTAGTGATGGCAATTCGTGAAGTGCGGGGACATTTCTGCTCAGTAGTTGTTGGAAATAGGACGCCCGTCTTTCCTTCGCCTGTTCTGAGCCACTTATGATGTTCGTTTTATTTGGCAGTATTATCTTGGATCACTTTTCATATTAAATGCCAATAGTACTAACAAAGAAAACGTTACTGAGATTATTTAAGCAACAGACTCTTAAAATATGGCTTAAGATTCGAATTAGATGTCATTTATACCTAATCAAAAGTAACTTCCCCCCATAAAATCCAAATCTTACACTAGATTTTAAATTCGCTTATCTTTGGAGAGCTTTCATAATTAAATAGTGTGCCCAGGAGCTGCAGTTTATCGGATGAATAAATTGCTCACTGGAGCTACCTGTTTTTTCATTCACTGGAGCTACCTGTTGATAGAATATTGTCTTTTATTCCACAGCACGGCCCCTGAGCGGAACCAGTTCTGACTCTTAAATCAGGAGAAATTACGTCGACCGCCTCTGAGCTACCAAGCTGTGAAACCAGACTGTGCAAGGGTGTATGTTTCTGCCAAGGTAGCCTTGAAACAAGCTACCATGGATAGGCTGGATGAGGGTCTGATAGCAAATGAGTTTTCAAAATTAATCTCAGGATTTACTTTTCTTTGTGGAGAAAACATGGATGATAAATTGAAATGGTGATACAGTAGCTTTGACTTTTCGCTGCTTGTAAGAAATGAGTCTAAATAATTCATGGAAAATTATACTGGGTTGTCGAAGAGATATGCAAGGAGTAATCAAAGAAGTTTCAAACGAAACAGCAAGTTTGGAGTCTCCGATACTTAGCAAGATAATGAAATATAAAATGTAGTGATTTATGCTGCCTCATTACTGTCCCAATACTGCCTCATAGCTGCCCCAAGTTTTGGTTCTGCAAAGAAGTTTTCTAGGCTGTTCGCTGTTTTATCTGGGTCTCGACTTGACGCAAATAAGATTGCATTATCAGAACTTTGAAGAACTTGGACTTGAGTTTGTTTGCCTGGAATGGGAAGATTTAAGGAATTGAACAGGTGACTAAACTAATAGAATGCCTGGCTTTACAGCCTTTTTGAGAATATCTGTTGCATTAGCCCTTGAATAGTGTTGTCTATTGTTTCATCGAATCTTCCGAGTATTTATTTAGCTAAGATGAGGAAAAAAGATAAACTCTCTGAACCTTGGATTGACAAGACTCTTAGACGTCTGAGAAATCATAGAAACAAACTTTACAAGCTAATGAAGAATCAAGTTGACATAAGCCGTCGTATTAAAGAAGAATACGATTTAATTGCTCATGAATTCTATATTATGAAAGATACATTAAAACTACTGGGGAAAATATAATCCACAACCCCAAAAAATTTTTTGATTTTGTTAATTTGTAGCGGAAAACAAGCGGCTATCCCTCTTCAATGTCCATTGAAAATTCGTTGCTGTCTTCTTCTCCTCATGTGATCTGCAACCTTTTGCTGACCATTTTCAAGAAGTTTTTGGTCCAGTTAGCATCCCAATATTGGATCGATTCCCGGGTGTGACTCAGGGCCCTGCACCTGACCTCCTTCCTGCTAATTTCTGATCAAGTGTGTAAAATAACTGATCTCGCCCCTTCATATTATATTCAATAATTCTCTCTCCTCTGGGCTATTTCCTTCGTATTGGAAATCTTCTTATATTACACCAATTTATAAAGGTGGCAATAGGTTCAAAATTATAGAGGCATCGCCATTCTATCTGCGATTCCCAAACTTTTTGAAAAAATCATCTACTGCAAACTTTCTCCTCTGGTCAACGCTCGACTGAACGAGCAGCAGCATAGATTTAGGAAAGTTCGTTCCACTACAACTAATCTTATGGTGCTTGTCTATGATGTTTTGTGCCAAATGGAGAAAGGTGATCAAATTGACGCAGTCGATACAGACTTTAGCAAAGCATTCGACCGAGTTGACCACTCCATTTTGATCCCTAAGCTGAAACAATTTGGAATTACAGGATCTTTACTAAAGTGGCTTGGCTTCTACCCCCACGACCACTTACAATTCGTGAAATTCCAAGGTCTTATTTCTAAGAAAGTCGACGTGAAATCCGGTGAACATCAAGGAAGTCATCTTGACCCTCTTCTTTTTAATATTTTTATTTCTGACATATCGGAGGTTTTATCTGACATTTTCCATTTACTATATCCGGACGATCTCAAAATCTACCATGTCATCAGGACACCATCTGGTGGTGGTGCTGCAAGCTATTCAATAGCATGAGCGAGAACTTTTACCCTACGATCTCTAAATCAACGTTTAAAAACAACATCATCAAGGCTCTCTCTTTATAGTGTATCCCATAAATAAAATAAATAAATAAACTTAATCAACTTAGATAGAATATCTTTGTGCTATACAGAATTGAAGGTCTTATCAATATCTAAAGAATCAAACTACTTATCTGAGTCTATCAGAGATTTGCCTTAGGCACAAAAAATGCACCTTCTACTGCTGTCTCCATCTATTTCAAGATTTTCTATCCACATTTAAGATTTTTTAAAGGCAACTAATTGTTATCGTAAAACAAAACACCATTTGGTTGCAACGTTAACCCGATTAACATAGCAATACTCTCTTTCTGGAGTCAAAATGCAACAGAAAAGTAAATTTTTTAAGTATTTTTTTTTAATGCATCTGTTACGTAAAAAACAGCAAATAGAGCATGTCGTAAAAAAAGTAGCACAGAATTGTTAGTAGCAAGTATACCGAATTTCGTATAATATGTTCTATCCTCATGTAACAGCAACATTAATGTAATATCTTCCTAAAAATAAAAAAATGCAATTTATTTAATTATGCAATTTAATTGAAAATATATATTTTTAATCACATATATGATTGCAAAATTATGTATTTTTCAAATTTCTAATAGATTTGTCAACAATGAATACGCATTTACTTTCGTTTGTTTTCGTGCTCTCTTCGATATCTTCGCATGCTTTTCTTACACGGGATATGCTAGAAATAGGAACTCCGACGGAGCTACTTGGATCTACTCTTTCTATCACAACTGGAATTTTGGGGGATCTTCCCGATTTCCTTCCGTCGCCGAAATTCTTTTTGCAAAAAACCAAAGACATTGTTGCTGGCTATCCGTTCAAAGTTACATTGACAGTTATCAATCAACTTTGTAAGTATACGAATGAATTAGATCTTGCACGATCAGGTCACTGAACTTTTCAACTTTGTCATTTATCAGGCTCCGCTGCACTCTATAGTGATAGTGTCCAGCCTAGGGTCACACCTGATATTAATAAAATGAGCTTCGTTCTACTGACGCCGGGGGGTAATTTCACGTTCCCGCTTTTGGACGCCGCCCAGATGTGGACGAGTCCTGCTTTCGATCCTAACAAGAAAGTCGTTATTTTTGTTACAGGCTGGCTTACCGATTTGGAACAGAACGGACATGTCATCAACAGAATGGCAGAGGCATTTTTCTGTCGAAACGATACGAATTTCGTGGTAAGTAGGAGTTCGATTTTTTAATTCAAACATATCTATGTAAATATGATTACAGGTTGTTAACTCGGCACGCTACCTTGATACATTGTACACTTGGTCAGCATTTAATACGGTGGCGGTTGGCGAAAGCGTTGGCAAAGGTTTGGCGGAGTTAATTGAAATCGTGCCACTTGCCAACATTCATTTAATAGGTAAGAGCTTTATTTCTCGGTTACTTTGTAATCGAGAATTGGCAAAAGACTATCATTTTGATTCAGAAGAAGAGGTCAACTTCCTGATTTATATTTATATACCTTACATTTCGGAACGACTTTTTAATTTTCTGTCAATACTTCGATGTACAAAAACAATTTTTGTTCGTCATGCCCTCACGAAGTTTGTGACCTGTTCGCTGAGCATTTCCATTAAGTATTTTGTTCATGTACAAGCATGTCTAACATTCTTTTCTCTCAAACATTCCCACGAAATATCATCTGTGAAATGTATTTAACTAGAGAGGAGATCGCAAAGGCCATCAAAGATCTTAATGTCAACAAGGGTCCTGGCGCTGATTTGCTACCTTCTAGTTTCATACTCGAATGCATGGAGTCGCTTATCTTACCCGTGTATTTAATTTTCAACAAATCACTTTCTTGTGGGGTTTTCTCCTCCTTCTGGAAATCATCCCATCTAACCCCGATTTTTGTGTGTGGTGATAGACGGTCAATTGATAATTACAGAGGTATTGCAATACTATCAGCATTGTCTAAACTATTTGAAAAAATTGTCTGTGATAAGCTCACTACTCTAATAGAACCTCTTTTAAATGAACAACAACATGGTTTCAGAAAAGGTAGGTCAACTTCTACCAACCTCGTGATTCTCGTCTCAGATGTTCTCTGTGGCATGGCAAAAGGGCATCAAATTGATACCATCTAAACAGACTTCAGCAAGGCCTTTGATCGTGATGATAATGATATTCTTCGAATCAAACTACAGAGATTCGGTATCTCGGGTCTCTTATTAAACTGGTTAGACTCTTATCTTCGAAATAGGACGCAGTACGTTAAGTTTCAGGGTATCCTATCCAAAAAAATTGAAGTTTTATCAGGTGTACCATAAAGTAGTCACTTGGGGCCTCTTTTATTCAATATTTTCGTATCGGATCTTTCTGAAGTTTTAGCAGACATCACTCACCTTTTTTACGCAGATGATCTGAAAATGTACCACACAATTAAATCGAAATCTGACTCAGTTTTCCTTCAATCGAAACTGCTTTCTCTTGAGCAGTGGTGCAAACAAAATAATCTCGACATTAAAGTCAGTAAATGTAAAGGCATTGGTTTTTCGCAAAACCAGTAACATAAATATTGATTACTTATAACCTACCTTCATACAGATACAGGCTAAATCTCTTAAATCTATCAAGACGATCTTCGCGGAGGATAGTCATATGCTCCTGCTTTACTTCTGATGTTATTAGGGGCTTGATCAATGTTGTGTCCCTGTCCAATAAGATCATCTTCAACGAATCAGTAAGGCAGACGAGGCACACACGTTTACTCAATAAATACCGACACCACACAGTTTGCGCCAACAATGAGCCAATCAATAGATGTTGCAAAATATTCAATAGCTTCTCAAAATACTACTCCCTACCCATTTTCCGACCTAGGTCTAAAACTGCTCTGACTAAGATGCTCACATCATGAATGCCCTTTCCAATTCCCTACAAAAGATGGTTATATTTTTAAAATTCTTTCATTACTTTTTATTGTACAAATTTATATAAATTGTTAAATATTAATTGTAAGTGGGTTTTTTTTGTACTCCTTGTTTGGTGGAAATAAATAAATAAATAAGTTACATTGATTTGACAGGAAAAACTTTTACTAGGGCATTTTAGCTAACAATTGCCCAATCATTGTGATTTTAGGACACAGCTTGGGAGCACATGTATCCGGTGCAGCAGGTCGTACTTTCACCAAGCTCACAAGGCAATCACTGCCACGAATCACTGGACTGGACCCGGCAAATCCTTGCTTTAACGAAGGTGAGGTTCTGTCGGGATTGCAGCGCGGTGATGCTGCATTCATTGATGTTATACACAGCAACTCGGGAGGGTTGGGAAAACGCGAGCCGCTAGGCGATGTGGACTTCTATCCAGGCGGAGTAACAGTTTTACCGCCTGGCTGTGTCGATATTGGATGCGCTCATGATCGCGCTTTTGAATACTTTGCCGAATCTGCAACGCCAGGACATGAGCTGAACTTTATGGCTAAGAGATGTACCTCGTTATATAAATTGAATGCTGGTAAATGCATAGGTGATGCAATTCCAATGGGTTTCATGACATCATCCACGGCAGTCGGTAATTATTTCTTGGATGTGAATGCTAAAGAACCATTTGGTCAAAACGCACAAGAAAGTGAAGTGACTTGTAATTGAAAATAATTGTGGACCATTAGCAATAAAGAATATTTCAGATCTTTTTAAAAGCGAATTTTTTATTGCTTGATGCGGATCGAAAAATATGAATATGTAGATCGGTATTATTCAAATATTGTAGAGTGCTTTAGTTTTCTATTTACCGTAAATGCCATTTTAGTAGTCTATCTGCTGCTAATTATAATTCACTTTGGTAACGTATTCTAGTGGTAATTTAGTTGTATTTAAATTTTTACATTTGTGTCAAAGCTTACGTATTTTGTCTAGCATCATATCGTATCAGAAAAACTATGCGAAAAGTTCATAATTCAAGGTTTTTCCGAAATATATCGTTAAATATTTTTTCCGTGAAATCTTAAAGTTTGAATTTAAAAGTTCTAAAATAACTGAGCTGCATGCACAAGAAGCCTTTTTGTATTGTCGGTGGCGCAAGCCATACCGTTTCAGTAACCAACATTTGATGATTTTATAGTATGCTTTTGTTTTGAAAACATTTTGAAGTTTCGACATTCGACGTAACAATGCTGTTTGAATGGGAACACAATTCTTTGCAATGTTAGAAAACTGCAAGTTTTCAATTACACCAAAAAGTATACATGACTGATCTAGATCCTTCAGAATACCCTCAAGCATCGCCCAGATGCTATGCTCGAAGGTATTCTATTAGTTTGTTGTTATCAGGCTTTGGTTCGAAAGGATTTCTGTCTGCACGTAAAATAGCATCCTTTCGAAATCAGAATGTTTCCAGAATTGAACATAGCAGACTACACCAGTCATGAAAATATATGTCAGCAAATGCTTGCCCAGACTCTTCTTGATAGAGCTTTCTTAAGCAATGGGGAGAGAAGAACAAAAGCATCTTCTGCAGGGGAACGGGCAAAATTTATACTCAGATGTATAGTATCTTTTGGAAAAAAGTATCCACAGGTATATCACAGCTCGAAGTGCTAACAAACGAACAGTGTTTCCTTCACGGAACAGATGACATCAATGAAACTGAACCTCAGCGAGAGTCCCTTATTTCTATTAAGAACGAAGAGCAAAAGTTAATTGTAATTGGTAACTACTTGGAGGCAGCTCACTCTCAAAACCATCATATAGAGAATAATTCAAATCAGCAAAACAAGTTGAGCACCTGCTTCAATTCAACCAGCCTTTATTGGCAGACAGCATTCCCTGCGAGCAATTGAATATTTACTTTGTGACCCTCGAACAACCGAAAACCACCTTCATATCACTGAACAATAAATGCTCAATTGGAATCAATGGTGTCTTTAATCTTTTGTTAAAACCCCTGCCCGATACAGTCATCAAACAGTACTGTATTTTCTTCAATAACGTTCTAAACAATTGCCATAGTCCAAAACGATGGAAAACAGCCAAAATTTTCCCGATCATAAAACGGAGGAAGAGTCCAAAAAATGCACGTAACACAGACCTATAAGCATTCTATTCAATGTCAGCAGAGTCTACGAAAGGCTCATGAACTGCTCGCTGCAAAAGTGCGTTCAGGAGGCTAAGCTGACCAGCAATAGTCAGTTTGGCTTCCAGGCGGGCCATTCGACTGTGCATACATTTCATGTATGTCGGCGCATGTCTCATTGATATGGAGAAGCCATTTGACACGGTCTGGCTGGACGGAGTTTTTTCCAAACTCCTCCAGTTTAAATTCCTCAAACATATTGTGAGTGCCATATTGAACATGACTTACGGAAAAAACTTCGTCGTATTAAGCGGCAAAATGGCCTCAACCAAATCTTCCCGACTTACTGATTGCCTTCAACAAAGTACCATCACGGTACCGCTACTCTTCACCATTGGCACTACCGGCTTAATCACTTCCTTCGTGTTCAATTCTTCCCCAAGCGATCGATTGTTGCATTTGCTGATGACAGCGCCGGATCTTGAATTTTTTCAAGGCGGAGCAAAAACTGAAAAATGCCGCCCTCGCTCACCAATATTTTTACCTTTATCATCATCATCATTTCAGGCCACTGATGGACATAAACCTCTCCCCAAAGAATGCTACAACGACTGGCCTAGTGCTGTTCTTTCTCTGAAGGATATTTTTTCTAAAAATTCATGAACGTGTCGGACATATTTTCATTTTATGTAGGATAGGAAAAGATAAGGTCTAAAGTAAAAAGTTAGATTAAAAGTAATTATTATGCTTCACCTCAAAATAGAAAGATATAAGGAAATGAAAACAGCAGTGAGAAATGAGTTTGTGTTTGAAGTTTGTTAAAGCTTCCCTCGCAGCATGCGGATTTAGTAGGAAGCGTAGAGTCAACTCGCAGAGCAACACAAGTATCAGCAAAGGAATCCTGCAAATCATGCGTATATATCTATTGCAAGAGATTGAAAGCCCCAGCATTTTTTATATCTCCAAATAAAGGTGGAGTTTGCTCTTTAAAAACCTAGAGTTTCTGGCATAATTTAACTGTGTTTAAATCCTGCTCACATTATCGTCAAAGACCTGCTCCATGCTTTTGCAGTTGGCATATTCAAGACTTCAGTGCCATGGAGAAATGAAAATATCCAAATTCATCATTGTAGCTCTCAGTGCTCTTTTTAATTTCTGATAAGATTCAATCAAATACCATCATTGTTGCCTTAGCAAAGAGTTGAGCAAGTTGAAGTCTTCATGGTTCGTCACCACAAATCTCATCAAATTGTTTTTTGCACCTCGGAATTCGTTTATTTGGCAGAATAGATTGAACGCTAATTTTTCCAGCAACTTTTTTTAGCCTCTTCTATCCAATATTCAAATTAATTTTCACTCATTTCTTGTAAAATTTTCATCAGGCCATCCATCAAAGAGGCGGAAGGCGCAAATATTATATCTTCCCTTTGAATTTTAATATTTACTCGATTGATTTCGCGGAGAATCTTTACCCAAATCGTCAAGTTCATAATAAATTTAAAAATCTTTAAAAGCATTTAAGAGATGACCTGCTTCGTACTTTGCTTCCAAAGCATGAGAAGTTTGCTCAACTTCCTCCAAGGATTCCACCACTTCCAGCAAATTATTGAAGAGGGATTTTAAAAACGATGCTGATATTGAAAGGAAGCGCAGGGCTTTGACAATCAGAGGTAATATGTTGGCTCGCAGATTTTCCTGTTGTACGAGTTAAGGTTATGATAACGTTTTTCCAGGGATATTGCCAGAGCTTATACACGGGGAACCTGTGAGTAAGATATGCCAAAAGGTCGCTGGACACCTTGCGTGTCCAATATAATAATATATTCAGGATGATGATGGGATCGGCCTTCTTCTGCAGTGCGTCAGGGATGTTTGTGGAGTACCAGAATGATGGCTTTGCAACCGTCATTTGCAAAAAAAAAAAAACGATATACCTGATCCAAAGAACATGAAACAGTCCCAAAAGACTATAGCTGATAGGTTCAATTCACCACTATGGAAGTGCCTTGTACGGAAACTAGCTCGTTTCCTTAATCGTCCTCGGCGCAGAGAAGTGGACTTATCTGTGTCTTTTATAATTATATTTAAAGTCCTTTGTTTTTTACTAATGTTCGAAGAAGAACATTAGTATTAAAATCACTTTGGCCAAAAATTCATATTTCTATATATATATATATATATATATATATATATATATATATATATATATATATATATATATATATATATATATATATATATATATATATATATATATATATATATATATATATATATATATATATATATATATATATATATATATATATATATATATATATATATATATATATATATATATATATATATATATATCATCAAAAAATTTCAGTGAAAAAATCTCAGGAACACGCCATCCGATTGAGCTGAAATTTTCAGGACACATTGGTGTATATGCAGAATAGTGCCAGGTCTCAGAAAAAAATAATAATCTTTAACCCTTTGGCGCCGGCGGCCATTTTAGTGATTTTTTTAATATACCTATTATTCCGTACACAAATAATTTTTGCAAAAATAAAGTTGACAACATAAATTTCGAACAAGTTTTACATGTGAATCGGATAATTTGTTGGAATTTTTTTAACCCTATGTGTGCGCTGGGTGCCTAAAAAGAGAACGGGAAAATTTGAAAATTTTTAAATTGCGATAACTTTTGACAGAGCTATTCCATGATTACGAAATTTTCAGTACATGTTTGTTTTATTTAGTTGTAGATTTGTGTAGGTTTTAATGATTGTGCTGACAACCCTGTAGCTAGGGCAGGCACTGAAAGTGAAAACCTCCAAATCATCATTTCTCTTGAAAAAATGTCGTTTCTTAAAAAAAAGCCACTCATATGTAAATTTTGTGCTTTGTTTATATAAACCAAAAAAAATTAGATATTGTATAACGGGCACGCCTGGTAACCCTTGCCCAAGTTACCTATGTTTTTAGCATCAAAAACTTCTGTTCACGGAAACTCACGATCCAATGAGCAGAATATTTTGAAATTTTCAGAATGTATTGGTCTTAAATAGGACCAGGTCTGATAGAAGTGATTTTGAAATGCGGGCGATTCTGTGCCAGTGGTGCCATCTTGAAAAATCACTAAAACAGATAACTGCTTTTAGCCCTATAAATTCTGATTGAATCGTTCGATTTTAACGAAATTCACACCGTAGCTGCACCTTACTTTAAACCACATTTGGTAGAAATTTGGTTGAAAAATTCGGTTGGAGCTGCCAGCTATGATAATTTTGGTGTCTTAAATTTGAAAAAATAAAAATTTGGAAGTGAAAACATTCAAACCAGCGAATATCCTAAAAAATGTCCGTTTCTACAATAAAACCAATCTGTATACAAATCTTATGCTTAATCTACACAGTCAAAGAAAAACTTTGGAAATTTCATGTCGGACAAGAACGGTAACCCTTTTCCAGTTAACCTATATTTTTAGCTTCAAAAACTTCTGTTCACGGGAACTCACGAATCAATAATCAGATACAATTGAAATTTACAGAATGCATTGGACTTAAGTAGGGCCAGGTCTGATAGAAGCGATTTTGAATTGTAGGCAACTCTGTTACAGTGGTGCCATCTTGAAAAATTACAAAGAAAAAAAACTGCTTTTTGCCCTATGAAATGTGAATAAGTTACCAGATTTTCATGAAATTTACACAGTAGCTGAACCTTACTCTAAACTCTGTTTGATAGAAATTTGGTTGAAAAATTCGATTGGTGCTGCCAGCTATGGTAATTTTTGTGTCTTTTTGTGAAAATTCGCTCAGGAAAATAAAACTTTTTGCCCTATAACTTCCAGTGCAGTCATGAAATCAATACGAATTTCATACAATTACTGAAACCTATTATAAACATTATTCAAGCCAAATTTGGTTGAAAAGCCATGATAGGGTTGCCAGCTATTGTTGGTTTTGTGTTTGCTTGCAATATCTTTATTAAGCGGTTTTATCGTAGAATTTTCAATTGGTAATGATATTGTAGTGACCATAAACAGCAAATATTAAGCTTTCGATTATTTGAAAAAACTCGCTGCAGGTAACCCTAAATTTCTTTATACACCTATAACTTCAAATGTAATATAACAACGTGAAGCAGATGTGATATATTCTTGGCCTTGATACTGGCGAAAGGTTGCCAGCACGAGTCGGTTGTGCTACTTTTGTATCAATAAATGCTTACAGTTAGTATTCATACCGGAAACATTTACAATGAAAATAAATAACCGATGTTTCAAGTCCCAAAGTTCTGCAAATTTTTCGGATCGCAGCCCCAAACTCCAACTTCAGTTACAGTGCTGCAGGCACTGAGCATTTTCTTCATTGATATTATATGAGATGCTGCTTTCAAAATTTTGTGAAATAAGCAACTGATAACGAATATAATTAACCTGTGTTTTGCTCTCATAAACGTTAAAATTCATGCCAGTGGTAATATCTGAAACCTTCTCCCATATGAGTTATAATGCATTCTTGAGACAAAAGTAAAACATGGCATTTGAAACAATTTGGCCGTAATAAGCAGCGCATGTGGTGGAATATGCACTCAAAACCTGCACGATTCTTCTACTGTTCTTCGAACATTAGTGTTTCTAGCGGTTCAGGTGCGCTAGAGTTTTTATTGATAAAAGCCTACTATAAGCCTTTAGTTGTCCGAAATAAATTTTTTTTAGTTTTATGTATTTATTATTTTACTATACTGTGCGTCTGGCATCGTAAAGTTGCGATTATGCTAAGGAGTGTATTCATCTGCCAAGCCCCCCTCTGAATTTGTCGCCCGGAGCACGGGCTCCGGCTTGAGACTCAGATGTCAGCCGAAACCTGTAAAAGTATCTAACTTGGTCTACCTGGATCAGCATCTGTAGGATTCCCAACACATTGACATGCAACTGAATAAAGCCAAGAGCGCCTATATGCCTAATTGAAGAGTCTTCAGGTCGAAACATCTCAAACTTGAAATAAAACTGGCATACTATAAGAGTTTGATCAGACCAATCATCACTAATGGATGCTCAATGTGCATGCTATAGCTGCTCCAAAAGTATAGAATAGCATCACTTTAGCAAGTGTCAAAAATTTGAAGGTGAAACAGCGATGGGTATTGGACAGCCAAGAGCTGCTGCGGAGGTCCGCTTTTACACAGCACAACTCAATAGCAATTTTCCCCATTTTTACTAATGTTCGAAAAACATTAGTATTAAAATCGATTCGGCCAAAAATTCATATTTCCATATATATATATATGTATATATGTATATATATATATATATATATATATATATATATATATATATATATATATATATATATATATATATATATATATATATATATATATATACATATATATATATATATATATATATATATATATATATATATATATATATATATATATACATATATATATATATATATATATATACATATATATATATATATATATATATATATATATATATATATATATATATATATATATATATATATATATATCATCAAAAAATTTCAGTGAAATAATCTCGGGAACGCGCCATTGGATTGAGCTTATAAATTGCTATAACTTTTGACAGAGCTATTCAATCATTACGAAATTTTCAGGACATATTGGTATTATTTAGTTGTAGAATTGTGTAGCTTTTATTGAGCGTTCTGGCAACCCTGTAGCTAGAGCAGGCACTGAAAGTGAAAACCTCCAAATCATCGTCTCTCTTGAAAAAATGCCGCTTCTTGAAAAAAAAGCCACTCATATGTAAATCTTGTGCTTTGTTTACATAGGCAAAAAAAAATTGATATGATATAACGGGCACGCCTGGTAACCCTTGCCCAATTTCCCTATATTTTTAGCATCAAAAATTTCTGTTCACGGGAACTCACGAACCAATAATCAGATGCAACTGAAATTTACAGAATGCATTGGACTTAAGTAGGACCAGGTCTGATAGAAGTGGTTTTGAATTGTGGGCAACCCTGTTCCAGTGGTGCCATCTTGAAAAATTACAAAGAAAAAAAACTGCTTTTTGCCCTATGAAATGTGAATAAGTAACCAGATTTTCATGAAATTGACACAGTAGCCGAACCTTACTCTAAACTTTGTTTGGTGGAAATTTGGTTGAAAAATTCGATTGGTGATGCCAGCTATAGTAATTTTTGTGTCTTTGGTTTTGAAAATTCGCTCAGGAAAATAAAACTTTTTGCCCCATAACTTCCAGTGCAGTCAGGAAATCAGT
Source organism: Nemotelus nigrinus (assembly GCA_947369275.1). Taxonomy (NCBI): domain Eukaryota; kingdom Metazoa; phylum Arthropoda; class Insecta; order Diptera; family Stratiomyidae; genus Nemotelus; species Nemotelus nigrinus. The sequence goes on along the minus strand of OX376374.1, from coordinate 53,399,015 downwards.
ACGAATTTCATACAATTAATGGAACCTATTATAGACATTATTCAGGCCAAATTTTGTTGAAAAGCCATGATAGGGTTGCCAGCTATTGTTGGTTTTGTGTTTAATTGCAATATGTTTATTGAGCGGTTTTATCGTAGAATTTTCAATTGGTAATGATATTGTAGTGACAATAAACGTCAAATATTAAGTTTTCGATTATTTGAAAAAACTCGCTGCAGGTAACCCTAAATTTTTTTATACTCCTATAACTTCGAATGTAATAAAACAACGTGAAGCAGATATGATATATTCTTGGCTTTGATACTGGCGAAAGGTTGCCAGCACGAGTCGGTTTTGCAACTTTTGTGTCAATAAATGCTTACAGTTAGTATTCATACCGGAAACATTTACAATGAAAATAAATAACCGATGTTTCAATTCCCAAAGTTCTGCAAATTTTTCGGATCGCAGCCCCAAACACCAGCTTCAGTTACAGTGCTGCAGGCACTGAGCATTTTCTTCATTGATGTTATATGAGATGCTGCTTTGAGAATTTTGTGAAATAAGCAACTGATAACGAATATAATTAACAAGTGTTGCTCTCATAAACTTTGAAATTCATGCCACTGGTAATATCTGAAACCTTTCCACCATATGAGTGATAAGACAAAAGTAAAACCTGGCATTTGAAACAGTTTGGCTATAATAAGCAGCTCGTGTGGTAGAATATGCACCCAAAATCTGCACGATTCTTCTACTGTTCTTCGAACATTAGTGCTTCTAGCGGTTCAGGTGCGCTAGAGTTTTTTTTAACTTAAATCTTTTTATTTACGTGGATCAACTCAACACTTGCATTGCACTGTGGAAATCGTATGAAATTTCCAAGTTTTCAGTATACAGCTGCAGAAACTACTAAAATTTTCCTTACATATGTAAAACGTTTCACTTATTACCGGCTTTTGACGCCATATCTGTGAAAAAAAAAATTCAAAATTTGATGATAGACGAATTAGCGCATCCGGCTTATCGTGCTTCACCCCCGCCTTCTAAAAATTCCATTTTGCCTTAGCTACTTTCTTGCTATCTTCCAGACTGCGAGCAGCAAATTGCTGCTACAATAGCAGCTATTCCGGAATCTTCGACAGCCCGACTGCCAAGTAGCAATCATTAGAATGTAGCTATTTCGATACATTGGACAGCCAGAGCAGCTAAAATAGCAGCTATAGCAAGAATATTGAACACACCCTAGTTCAACTTGAGTGCACGGCAGATGGGGCGAGTACGAGTTTATGAGCGGAAATGCCTGCGCGAGTGTTTGGGAGTGTATAGAAAGGTATATACGAAGTACTTCCGCTACTTAAGTAGCCAAGAAATCTATGACATTGCGGCGATCCCCAGGGTCGATGTCTTCTTCCTCAGGCGTGTACGTCATCAAATTGTCAGAGCATGCATAGCCAAAAACGAATACAAATGGATACGGCACCCAACCTTTTCCAACTTCTTATATTTCAAGCGAGCAAGGCTCACCGGCTTTCATATACTTCGACCAACAAGGCTACTTATCTGACCCTCTCGAAACCCTTATAATATACCATGCTCCCCGACAACGTACCCAGAAAGAAATTAAATATCCGAAAGCTGGTGATTTTCAGCATTCAAATTTGCAGTTAAGGTATTCAATGACACAACATGACATCCGGCAATGTACAGTACGATCGATTCTACGTTAGTGGCTCAATTATGACTTCTGAATAATAGAGAATGACTTAAGCTTACTTGATGAATATATCTACCGATTTACTGTACATACATATATAGTCGTGATTTTTATAAATATAAGGCTTAGATCACATTACTATTGTGTACAAATAAATTGATCTAGACAAGAAGCCCTGCGCATGTCCGTGGGACCATTTCAGGATGAATGACATCTTAGGCTAAAGTGTTTATTGTAGATAGTTTCTTAGTTATGTTACGATAAGTGTAGTTAGGATAGTGAAGTAAGATCGACCGATGTTGAAGGTTTTTATGCCTTTTCCTTCAAAACTTTAGGGAAAATATTATAAGATTAGTCTTTAAAATATAGTCTTCATAATATTGGCAAAACCCAAATCATTAATATATTGTGTTTGTAACTCCGTGTGCCCAAGCGGCCATTAAGCTCTCTAAAAGACTAGATTAAAAATCTTAGCTTTAAGAATTTAAAATGTCATATGATTAAAGAAAAAATAGAGCGGCTTCAAAACTAAACAGCTTTCTTTAATTGCGACGATGCGCTTTTTCACATCGGTATTCAAATTTCGGTCTTGACGAGGGTAAGTTATTGCTAACTCGTGACGAATAATACGATCTCTTAGTCGCCAGCCATTTTGAATAATATTACTCTTTCTCTCACTTTGATTATTGCTTGATTAACTTCCAGTAGCATTTAGTTAATTTTTTTTTGGTTATGCAGGTGGCTAACGAACCGAGCCATTGAAATTCGGCCTTATGTTAGTACAAACGACTTGAAACCATATTTTGCTTCTGCAAACTGTAAAAAAAATTGTATATTTTTCAATCATTTGCACAGCAGTTGCATAAAATATTTTTAAACTTAGAAAAATTATCCAAGTATTTTTCATCGTTATCCATCCACATATTCCGCAGTTTCAATAACAAAGATGCTTGAAAATTACTTGACAGAGTTTGTGTCTATAAAAATTGCACAAATATAAGATTGAAGTTTCTGGTTGCCAGACGGTTACTCGAAATTATTCTCAAATAATACGAGTTTGTTTAGACGGATGTTATTGTTCCAATCATGTATAAATACGTGTTTTTCAATAAATTCAGGGCAGTTTGAAGTTAAGCGAGAAGCTGTTAATAATTTTCAAATTTTCCTTAGCTCAGTAGGATCTGAGACGTAAGTCAATTGGTGTCAAATACTAACCTCATACTTTTGGTACACTTAGTGCACAAGCGTTTAGCGAACTAAAGTCCTAGCTTCGGAATTTCCTGGTTGACGATTTTCGGTGAAATGACTTCTTTCTAAGCCACCAAAATTTCTCGTTTCCATTTAGGACCGTGGATTCTGAGCTCCCTCTTTGTAAGTCGGTATATATACATATGTACATTTTTTCGCCACTGAAGTACCCTAGCAAGCATATCGATGTTGCTTAGTTTTGGTTTCTTGTTAGTTTTGTGTTAAATTTTTATACTTTCGATTGCCTTCATTGCTTTTATCTAAGTTTGAAATTATTCAGTAGTCCGAAGTTTAAAAGATCCATTCATAGAAAAATACTCCAAGTGCTTTATTTTTAATTTTAAAAGGTTAATATTATAATTTTTTAACAAATCTTTGTTTTTTTTATTCGCTGCAGCAATTTAGTAAAGATGTAAAATTTTTAAAAGGTTTAAAATTTCGCTAGTTCATGGCCAAACAAAAAATTAAAACAAGTCACATATAGTTGTCAAAATGAAAATAATCCTGAAAAGTGAAAAATCAAAAACAAAAATATTTATATTTGATGTTCAGTTTTTTATGTCCACGCGTTTAATAAGTTTCAAAAGGGCTTAACAATTCGGCATGGACTAAACACTTTTTCATCTATCCAGGAAATGTCTAAAATTATTCCGTTTGAATGATTTCTCATTTTCATATGTACATTATTCAGCAACTACATTCTCATTTTCATATGTACATTATTCAGCAACTACATACAGTGGGTAAAAAAAGTTAAGGCACAAACACTTAGTAAGAACAAAAAACCTATTTTTACTGAGACTTTAAAAACTGCGCTGTGCCTTAACTTTTTTTTGCGCTATTTTGGTACTTCAGTGAAAAATGTTACGTTAATGTTGTGAAGTTTGCTTCGTTACCGGGCTGTTTTTATATTAGTCTTAAAGCAAACATGCAAAACTTTTAATTAAATGCGAAAACATCATCATTTATTATTAAAGTCGCATTAAAAATAGGTTTTTTATTCATACTAAGAGTTCGTGCCTTAAGGTTTTTTTATCCACTGTACATTATATCAAGAAGCATCGATTTTGGTCTGTAGTCGTTATCCTGATAAAATTGGAAAGATTGCTTGGCATCCGGTTTTTCTGTTCTTTGATCATGATAATCTTTTCAAGTTTGCAGATACAAATTTTTAGTCATGTTCATTTTGATTATTTGTTAGTTTAATTTCCATCATCCATTCGACAACATATCTGCCATCATGCTCGTGCATTTTTCGTGTTTATTACTTTATTTTCTCTTCGCCGCACCTCAGCTTTTGGATCGAAATCAACCGTGTTAAGCTTATTTTCAACTGAAAATATTGGGTTTTCCGAAAGAATAAAATTATTGGAATAAAACCATAGAATAAGTTCAGTATATCTCTATGTATTTTCCTCATAAAAGACCTTTAGATCTTGATGCTCTCTCATTGCTGTACATATGTAACTTAGGCGGACTATATGAAGTAAATTTTATAAATTAATTTTCTTGCAAAACGCAATGGTTTGACTTGACTTTTCTTTTGAACCTTGACTTTTCTACATTTAATAATGTTATTCTCTCTATTTTGAAATTCATATTTCTACACAAGTGCACTAGCGACATCTATACCAAAGTTTAGTAAAAAAAATTAGAAATTTGAATTTAAATATCAACAATTGTGTACCAAACATATGAATGCATTACATTGTTCAAGATTTCTTACTAAGCATTTAGTGATTTTGCTTCTCATGTTGCTATCAGCTGCTTTTTTTCCCATGTTGTTATCAGCTGCTAAAATGTGTCCATGGTAATTGAATGTTTGTACTACTTCAAATTCATGTTCAACTATCTTTGACCACTTTGACCAATTCTAGGTGTTCTTCCTGTAGATGGTGCCACCAAAAACTTTGTCTATCATTAATTTATGTGGAGCACCAGTTTTTGTGCTGTTCGCTCGATTTGAGTGAAGGATTCTCGTACAACTAGTTACGATCTTCCAATTTTGTCTATATCAGCTGCATAAGCCAGTATCTGGCTGGACTTGATGACGACAGTCCCTCTTGTTGACGTGCCAGACTCTTGGATTGCTTTTTTCAATGCCAGGTTGAAGAGGACGCAGGTCATACCATCCCCTTGTTGGATCGCATTGAAGATGTTGAACGATTTTTTTAACTTGGCTTGTTCCATTGGTTATTTTAACGATCCTGAATTCTCTTAGGACTTTATACAGTTCTATTCTGACTACACTATCATAGGTTACCTTTATAGTCTATAAATTGGTAGTACAGTGGAATTTTGAGTTACACATATTTTTCCATTTCCTACCTGAGATTAAAGATCTGATCAATTGTTGATATACCTGAGGTGAAGATTTTAACCAATTCATGGTTTTTCGAAACTTTTCTATGCTTGGTGGCGAAAACATAAGGTATAATTGTTGCATAGGTAGAGTTTCCAATTCCTTGCTGCGCTGGTCGTTTGGTATGCAACATTTTTACGTTTAGTCGCTAGTTTGCATTCATCATCAAGCCAGTCGCTCCAATCTTTGTGACTACTGCCTATGATGCCGTTAGCAGTAACAATGATAGTATTCTTAACGTGTTTCCCGGCATCGTGGCCCCAGGACTTACTCTCCCTCCATGGAGCTCTTCGAAACCAATTCCCATCGTAAGACCAAAAGTATTACTGGTATTCTGATTACTTAAGGTAGTTGTGTTGATTTGAGCCTGGTTATCAGATGCGATACTTCTATGCAAAGGGATTCCCTCTCGGAAAACCATACCAACAAGATAGTGGTCCAAGTCTAAGTTGGCACCTCGATACGTTCGTACCGTTATCAGGCTCGAGTAGTGACCGCGATCTATTAACATGTGGTCTATCTGGTTATGAGTGGCTCCATCAGGTGATCTTGTGGATATCTTTAGAACTCGGAACGAACAAGTACTTGGATGCTGCCAGTTTTATAGCATTGGAGTCCATTGTCATTAGGGTTCTCCTGCAAACTGTGGGTGTTTGCGTTATCAAAGCCTCCAAGGTTCATTTTTACATCATATCATGGGCAGGTATTGAAGATCTGCTCGACCTGTTCATAAAAATGTTTTTTTTTTTCGTCGTCTGCAGATTCCTCTGTAAGTGTGTGAGCCTGATAGGTGTGATCAAACATTCCATGAGACAACTTTCAAATCATCATCATCGATGGCGCGACAGCCCAAGTCGGGCCTTGACCTCCAGTAACGTCCGCCTCCAATCGTCTCGATCCTGTGACCTGGTTCTCCAATTATTGAGCCCTCGTATTGACCTGCTGTCTGCGTCGGTCGTGTCTTCCCAACGTTTCCTCAGCTTACCAACTGGACGCTTCCCTTGTACTCTACCGTTCAACGTTCTTTTAGGTAGTCTATTGGCCTCCATTTTCCCGACGTGGACAGCTGATTGTAATTTCCGTTATTTAATGCTTGTGGATACAGGTGGGTCGTCATATATATGGTACAACTGATTGTTGTATCGCATTCTCCACTCTGTCCCTTCTTGTATTGGGCCAAAAATTCGTCGTAGCACTTTGCGCTCGAATACGTCCAGAGCCTTTTCGGAGTCCGTAGTCAAAGTCCAGGCATCGCTTCCATAGCTTTAATGAGTGTGATAAGCACAGGTTTAATGAGTGTTTTTGTATATGCGAAGGTTATTATTCCTGGGCACGTTCGTAGACTTGATTATGGGGAGTATGGAATAGTAAGCCTTGTTTGTTGCATTTATTCGTCGTAAAATTTCGTCCTTTTCACTGCCTGAATTGTCAAGGTGGACTCCTAAATAGATGAAGTTATCTACATTCTCGATGTTGTAGTCTCCTAAGGTCAAATTTTGTCTGATTGGCGCCTTTTTTCTTGTTTGGGTCATTAATTTGGTTTTATCTTCGTTGACCCGTAGATTTATTTTCCTTTGCTTCTGACTCCAAACTTAGGAAAGCTTCCTTTGCTTCTGGTATGGTCCGTGCCATAATATTGACGTCATCGGAGAATGCTACTATTTGCGTTAACTTGAACAGTAGTGTGCCTGTTGTATCAGCTGGTATTTTTCTAATGACATGTTCCAAAGCAAGGTTGAATAGCATCGGGGCAAGCTCATCTCCTTGTTTTAAGCCTGAGTCAGTGTGGAAGCTGTTGGTTAGGTTACTGTTGATTGTGACCTGAGATTTGGCATTCATCATTGTCACCTTGGTCATGCGGACGAGTTTTGTTGGAATTCCCAAGTCGAGCATGATTCGGTAAAGTGTATTTCTATCTACACTATCATATGCTTGCTTGAAATCTACGAAGACCTGGTGCACGTTCATATTATACTCCCAGCATTTTTCAAGCACCTGTTTGACTGAGAATATTTGATCTATAGTAGATCGTCCGGACCTGAAGCAACCTTGATACTCTCCTATGGTGTTATCATAGAAGGGCGTCACTTTGCGTTCTATAATTTTGGACAACACTTTATAGGACGAGCATAATAAAGCGATGCCTCTGTAGTTTTCGTAACGTGATTTGTCTCCTTTTTTGTAAATGGGGCTTATAATACTTTTTCGGCAATCGTTTGGCAACTGTTCCGCTGCCAAAATTTTCAGTATTAATTGGTGAAGAATGTTGCAAAGCAGAGTTCCACCATTTCTGTGTAATTTGGGAGGTATTCCGTCTATTCCAGGAGCATTATTTATTCGAAGGTTACGTATGGCTGCCTGAACTTATTCGAATGTTGGTGGAGAGATGTTAATGCCCTGCTCTGCTTCTGGGATATTTGGATCTGCTGAGTTTGTCATCAGCGCGGGATTAAGCAATTGTTTAAAATACCGTGCCCATCTTTCCTAATCTCGACCGACTTAGTGATGATGCATCCACTTTCATCCATACAAAGGCTCGTTCGCGGTTTGTGTCCCTCGCGTAGCTGTTTGATTGAGGAATACGCAGCTCGTAGATCGTTATAGGTCATGTTTTCATTCAGTTTCAAATAGTTTAGCTGTTTTCGTTTGTGTGGTTGTCGTTGTGGTATCAATCCGGTTCTGAGGTTTGTTGATGGATTCGGAACAAGCGCTTTGGAAAGTATTTTATGGGAGAGATAATCGGTCTCTCGCCAATTCAACTTGGAAGAAACTAGCCTGAAAATATTCACTAACCTTTTGTGAAAGAAAGATTCCTCGCAACCACCGCGAGGAAGTTAAGTTCAGACTTCCATCAACCGAAAAAGCTATAGCACGAGCATATTATCATATACTACATGTAGTTCCTCCCGATCTCGACAGATGACACGGCTGCCGACTTTCATCAAGCCTAAAATAATGTCTTAAAGGCTCTATTTCTTTATAAATATTATGCCATGTTAGACCCTGACACTCAGTAAATTTTTGCTTGAATAAATCTGCACAGATTTAAAGGAAATCAAAAACTGATTTGAAGAATTATGTTAGCTGTATTTTTCCTCGGCACGTGCAACAACCGGGTCAGGTAAGGCTGGTATGCAATAAAATGATCCAGATTAAACAGGTGGCTGAATTCACTTAAGTTAGTATTTATAGAGTATTTTTTTTTAAAGGAAATGCTAGCTCAGCAGGTTGTTGCTTTCAAATCTATGTTTTAACGTGTTGACTACCAGCTGGGAGATATCTCGTAGGCTGTTTATTTGTCCATGACGTCTACTATGAGCTATCTCGTCCCTTCATTAGTTGCCATATTTGTACATCTGTGTTTACCCGTCTATTCATATTTTTTCATAAAAGTTAGTTTGTTTAACTAGTAATGCAAAGAAAATTGTTGAGATATAAGTAAGTCTACAAATGTTTGGACTGTAAAATTCGTCGTATATAATCAATTGTTCAGGGATTTGTGGATTATCTGTATACAAATTATCATTTGTCTTTGGAGTGGTTGCTTGGGAAGCCTCTTGATTGTACTCAAATTCAACAATCATCACATTTTCAGGTTTTGAGGTGACTTCATCATAACGGTTCTGTAGTTACCATCTTCGCTGACAATATGGTCAAATTCTAAACCACTTTCATTGTCCGTGTAGTACTCACGAACTTTTTGAGTAAGTCGTCTTTTCCTATCCATATTTATAATCTGATTATCAAATAACAAACGTAGGTTAGGTTAGTGGAGAGGGCTGCCGGTAACGCGGCCAGCATTAGGCCACCAGTTTGGGCCCATTTGCACCCTCATGGACAATCACACGCATTCACACTTACAAGCCATGGCACTGGCGGGATTTGAACCCGCAGGCCCCGTAGCACGCCGCTTTTCGGCCTGACACCTTAGCGAGCAGAGCTACCTGGCCCCGAATAACACACGTAAAAAGGACAAAAATGTTATGCGGTCAACATTTTATCCCAATTATTACTGATCTATTCATACCAGTGCTGCCAGATAGGCGCTGCGGCTTATCCCCAGACAATTCCTATTTATCCCTAAAATTACCCTAAGTAGCAATAGTGACGTCATGTCCGGGAAATTTTTCTCAAAAACCAGAATATATAAATGTAAATTTGTATACGTGTAAAACTGCCGTCACATGAAGCAAACTTTTTTAAGGTGAGGTGAAACTTTCCCCCACGCATCCTAATATTTCGGAACTAACTTTTTCCTGGCTGCGTTAAGTTTTCACACAGAAAAAATTACTCCCGAAAGGTTTATTATCGACGGAGTCGCAAAAAAGACAGTTAGACAGTACCAAGGGAGGCCGTCGAATGCGACCAATCACAATACCGCATTCCGTAATCAATTGACGTCATTTTTTTCACTCACTTTTCGAAGTACAAATCACCAACATTTGTACAAATCACCAATATTTCACCACTTATTGGAATGATTGAATATTTTATATATTGCATTTTATTAAATCGGAAAAATATAGACATGACATATATCGAGATTATTATTTATTGAAGCATCCGTTCCGGAAAAAAATGTATTATCAAATTTCAGATTGCCCTAAACAAAGCCCTGAATATTTTTTCTCCCTGTTTGTCCCCTGAAGTTTTTGCAATATCCGTAAATCTAGGGTTAAATTCCATAATATTCATTCATTGTGCCTGACTCAGCTCTAGTGAAGCGTGTCTGTGCACGAATTAGCTCGTAGTTAGCTTCCGCGAAGAGGTTTCTATTACTACAACTACGACATAATCCGCATCATATTAAAAAAAAAAAGTCTAGCACATCAGAACCGCTAGAAAACTAATTTTCGACGAAATTGTCTTTGAATGACAAAAAAATGTGGAATGACGTAATACACTTTTTTGTAGAACCATATCAACCACTCCTCATTCAAAGCAACAAAACTCAACTATAGCACAAATTATGAAAATGTTCAGTGCTGGCAGCACTTTCCCAACGAAGCAGCAATAAGTTAACCATGGCAAGGTCATACTTAAATCAACTTATCCTTTGAATTTCTTTCTCATCGGAGGATTTCATCGAAAGTTTCAGCGATCAAACTATGTCTGCTGTTGCCATCCGCAAAATGTTCAAAACTCGGAAAATTTAGAAATTGGTTTCTTATTTTCATTGCAAATACTTTGCATACGAGTACGTAATTTGAAACATCCGTTGGTGCAATGTTTACGAAAATGGCCAATGCTGGTTACCCTGTATCAGCAGCAAAGCAAAATATAAACCAAATCTGCTTCACGTTAAGTTAAACCCAACCAGTAAATTTCGTTTCGATTGAATCACTGCGCTGGAAGTTATACGGGTGAAAAGAATTTCAAGATTTCCACCCTCAAAACTTTTTAAATTTTTAAAGCGTTAATAATTGTTGCTAATTTTCATTGCAGGATCATTCCCATTTGCAAATCCAATGACATAATTGCTCAGTAAAGAAATTCCAAAAAATTACAAAAATTGTCATAGCTGGCAGCACTTTCATGATTTTCTTACGAAATCCCTACGACATTTGGCTTTTATTGGGATTCATTTACTGCATGAAGTTCGTTTTGATTTCATGACTGGATCGGAAGTTATAGGGAAAAAAGCTTTATTTTGCTGAGCAAATTTGCAAGATTTAGGAGACAAAAATCACCAGAGCTGGCAACTCTATTCTAGTTTTTCAGCAAAATTTTCAACAAATGTTATCTAAAGTAAGGTCCAAATATTGTGTAAATTTTGTTTAAATCTGACTGCTGAATCGGAAGTTATAGGCCAAAAAGCAGTTTTTTTCAGTGATTTTTCAAGATGGTACCACTGCCACAGGATTGCCCGCATTTCAAAATCACTTCTATCAAACCTGGTCCTAGCTAATACCAACATGTCCTGTAAGTTTCATTAAGATCGGATAATCCGATCGTCAGTTCTCGTGAACAGAGCTTTCGAGTGCTGAAAATAGAGGTAATTTGGTGATGGGTTGCCGTTCTTGTGCAAATCGGAATTTTCAAAATTTCAATTTGACATGAAGGACAAAGATCAAAATGTAAATGTAAAAGTTTTGCCAAAAATCAAAAATTTTTCAGGAGGGTCAATGATTTGAAGGATTTTTTTTCAGGAGCCTGCCGTTGCTACAGGGTTACCCACACAGCCTTGAAAACCCATATGTTCTAACTCCTAGTCGACATCAATACGCTCTGCAATTTCCACGATGATCCAATATTTTTTGTCAGAAGTAATGGCAAATCAAAATTTGAAAAAAAATCCTTGTCTACTTTTTGGCATGCTGCGCCCACAAACGGCTCAAAATATCCAATTCTTTACCGTAAACAAGCTAAAAACATAACAAGTTTTCATTCCTTATACTTTTTTTTAACAAACATTTACACTGCTTGGAAATATAAGAGTACCTCAAAATTCACTAAAACGCTTGCCGCCGCCAAAAGGTTTCGGATATCTAAATTTTAGCAAGTCATGGACCTACTTACTATATACATCTACGTTCTCCAAAAATTTCAGCTCAATCTGATCGGCCACTCCAGAGATTATCTCGGAAAATCATTTTGCTGATATATATATATATATATATATATATATATATATATATATATATATATATATATATATATATATATATATATATATATATATATATATATATATATATATATATATATATATATATATATATATAAATAAAAGAAAAATGAATTTTCGGGGAAACGAGTTTCATACTAATTTTCTTCGAAAATTACTAAAAAACTTTTTTTTTAAGCTTTTTGATTATTACTTGGTACTATTATTAAAGTTAAAATTATCTCTTTAGAACGAAATCTTGAAAGATTCTGTGGCAGTCAACGTGTTAATTTCATCCAACAGTCAGTTTGTTTACTCTCAGCGGGTGATGCAACCGCTAGAGGCTGTAGCTAGGTGGAAAAACTGCTATAATATGTAAATAGTGAAACTAGGAAATTGCATATGCCTGTGAAAATCCCTCTTCTGATGCTAGTTCCTAAATTTCAGGTATAACCTATTTAGCTTCATTGAATTTTTTTTATGCTGCTGCTGTTGTTAATATTTATGCTTAAGCCGAAAATTTAAGCAGATCGACGTAAGGTGTCAGTTTTTTTATGCCACAAATTTAGCGGATACCGAAATTTAGTGAATATTGCACCAGAACGACGAATATATGTATATCCATTCTGCCTTACTAAGCATAAACGTACTATCTACATTTTAGTACTTTCGAGATATTCAATAATTTGTGTTTTGAGCTGTACATATATATATTTCATATTGCATTATATTGCAAGACAGATTTTTCAAATTTTATAGAATGATGTAATAAAGTTTGTAGTTTTTGAATCCGGTGTTATTTCAAATATAAGAAAATTACAGATTGAACGTTTATGCTTAGTAGGACAGAATTACCGTTTGATCAATTCATGCGACTTCCTGTCTTCATTTTCATATGTTTCAAAAGCAAAGAATATCTTTTCTCGATTCGCTTTAACTGGCTGCTCCGATGCTTGAACGGAGCATAATTTTAAATAATCACTTTCACAAATAAAAAATCCCTAAATCAAAAATAAATAAAACTAGATAAAAAGAATACAGAAGTCTATAACAAGTGTTCATAATTTTGTATAAATTGCTCAGTAAAAAAATTAAAAAATTATTTTAATTTTTTCTTGGGCTCAATTTTCCATTTCCATTAAACACTCACATCACTTAACACACGAGAACCAATTAATTTTCAAAATGCATTTTTTGAAAATCGATGGACAAAATCTTGATGTTTGAATATTTTCTTTTAGATTCGTCAACGATGAAGTTATATTTGTTTTCACTTGTTTTCGTACTTACGACGATATCATCACATGCTCGTCTTCTTAATGCTCTCAAAGATGTTTTAGAAGCAGGAACACCGGGAGAAGTACTCCAATCAACTTTTTCCATCACAACGGGAATCTTGGGGGACCTTCCCGACTTTCTTCCGTCGCCGAATTTCTTTTTACAAAAAACCAAAGACATCGTTGCTGGCTATCCATTCAAAGTCATATTCACAATTCTTAATCAAATTTGTAAGTATACTAATCAATTAGACCAGTGATTCTCAACCTTTTTTTTTGTTGCGGCGCACTTTTAACGATTTCAAAATTTGGCGGCACACAAAGGAAAAGATAAGTTTAAAAACTATTTAAACTGCGTAAAATAGTTTTTGATAATAATTTTAAATGTGTGAAATAAAATAATATGTACTACATAAATCACAGTACGTTTATTAAGGGATTAATTACAAGTTAATAATAAGAATACTTTTAATGCGAAATATGGGCTTGATGTTTTTTGATAATTTCATTTGTATTTGGTCGTAAAAATGACAATACTACTCTCATATCGTCTTCTGCATTTAACAATCTTGATCTTTTTTTTAGTTTAATGTTGGTTAATGCTGAAAATCCGAATTCACACAACTAAGATGTGGAAAATTGTATTAATATGTTTAAAGCTTTTTTGGCTATCATTGGTTAATCGCATCAAGTGTTAATCCAAAATTAATTAATTGATTCTTCTGAATGTTTTAAAATTACGTCTCGATTATTGGAAAGCAAAATAAGTTCTTCCTCTTCATTCAAAGCTTAGACAAATACAGAATTATCCGTTATGGGAAATGGATTACGAGCCCAATCAAACTTCTTTATATCTAATTTTGGGAAATAATGAATAATTCTCTCCTTTAATGTTGTCAAATGGTCAATAACAATTATTTTAATAGTTTTGTAACAGTCTTTTGGGACTGACTCAAACTTTGCTAAATTGCCTTTCTGACCTTTACTCTTCCATAAAATTATGTGTTTTTGGAATCCCACCAGCTTATCGATTGAGTTTAAGATATTTTCATAAGTCCTTGTGTACTTGAATTTATGTTATTGGAAATAACAAATATGTCTGATAAGTAAACCAGTTTAGTACACCATATTTTATCTTGAACAAAATCATAAAGAATATTTTCAATTCGTCTTTTAATTTCAGCACACGATATAAAACTTTTCCTATGTACAACCACCTTACATCCATACTTGGTCTCCATAGCTTGGCATAATTTACTAAATAAGCGACTTTTTAATGGTCTTGATTTTATATACTATTATCATCGTTAAGCTTTCTTCTTATTAACCATTTATCCATTTTTAGAAGGTTCTGTTAATATAGAAATAATATTGTCGAAACATTCTTAAAAAAAGGCGAATCTAATATTACCTTTAAATACGATTTATTCACGTTTGAGAATACAATACTGCAAAGCCAATATGTTTCTATAATTTTATAAATTGAAATTGCAAGCAAATAAATTAATAGTAAACTATTAACGGAAGAAAATGTGCAGTAACTAATACGCAATACATTTCATTATTTGCAAAACAAATAATGAAATAATTTAAATTTTCTTATGGATTTAATTATCTATTCTTGTTCAAAGGATTTTTCTTTTTAAATCATATTATTTAATAATATTTTAGAATTTCGCGGCACACAAAAATGCCGCGGCACAGTGGCTGAGAATCACTGGATTAGACCATAAACGATCAGCTAACTGAATTTTGCATCATATTGTTTTGAATTTTTCAGGCTCAGCTGCCCTGTATAGTGAAAGTGTGCAGCCTCGGGTCACACCTAATATTGATGAAATGAGCTTCGTCCTATTGACGTCGGAAGGGAATTTCTCGTTCCCACTTTTGAACGCCGATCAGATGTGGACGAGTCCTGCTTTCGATCAGAACAAATCAGTGGTTATTTATATTACAGGCTGGCTTACCGATTTGGAGCAGAACCGATACGAGATCAACAGAATGGCAGAGGCATTCCTCTGCCGAAAAGATACGAACTTCGTGGTACGTAGCTGATTCATTTGTTTGGTCTCCATCAAATCGGGGAGCATATGTACATATTTGACTATCCCATATCATGATATATCCTATCATTCAAACAAACGTAAGTGTGCTTACAGGTTGTTAATTCAGCACGGCATCTTGACACATTGTACAGTTGGGCGGCATTTAATACACAAGCGATTGGAGAGAGCGTTGGCAAAGGCTTGGCGAAGCTAATTGAAATGGTGCCAACTGCGAACATTCATTTAATCGGTGAGAACTAGATTTGTATGTTAGTTTTTAATTGGAAGGTCATGAAAAATCATCATTTTGATTCCCTATAGAAAAGGTCAAGTTAATGGTCAATTTACCCAGTCAAGGAGTTCGTTTGACTTTGAAACGACTTTATTTGCCCATTGGCTTGAATTCGGCAGAGCAAATTTTTTAAAAAGTATGGGTGTTTTTTCAGGATCTTAGAACTTCAAATTCAAAGAAAAGATAAAAAAATTGATGAAATGTTTTGTTTATTAATACTTTTTGAAAGTAAATTCAATGCCATTTATGATTTAAAAATGATTTCCGGGAAGTGACCATTACGGCTATTCGTTACGAAGCTCATCCGATCAGTCCATTTTTTTACCATTTTTCCCAATAATTGTGGCGTTATCTCACCAATTATTTGCTCAATATTGTCCTCCAATGCTGCCAGAGGTGCTACTTGGTCAGTATAGCCCAAAAAAGTTAACATACCAAAAAAAAAAAAAAAAATTATCAGGAGGCGTCAAATCACACGATCTTGGAGACCGATTGGCGGGACAATTTTTTGAAATAATCTTTTCATCAAATTGTTTTTTCAGTAAATCGATGGGTTCATTGGCTGTGTGGCTCGTAGCGTAGATTTTTGCCATTCTGTTGGATTTTACTTTAAATTCTCGGAATTGAAAATATATTGAGCATGTATCGATATCGCACATCATTAACCGTAACAGTAGCTCCTTCCTCGTTTCAAAAGAAATAAGGATCGATGATGCCGTTGGGGTGCATTCCACACCAAACAGTCAATTTTAATGGGTGTAATGATAATGTTCCTGATTGGTTTCATTCCATTTACGGCAATTTTGCTTGTTCATGAACCCATCCAACCAAAAATGTGCCTCCTCATAAAACAAAATTTTATGGTTTGAGTCTCGCGAACTCAACTCTGATTTTGAAAATAAATTTCCAGAATTTGGTACCGTTGTTCAAGTGCCAATCTATTCATGATTAAAATGGAAAACTTTACTAAGCACAAAAGTATAATAACTGTCACTTTGACAAACATCATTCAAAAGTTATATCTACCAAAAGATCTGACGTAGCTAAAAAAAACACTCTATACTTGGCTTAACAATGACTGAACCATTGTCGTTTTAGGACACAGCATGGGAGCACATGTATCCGGAGCAGCTGGTCGTACTTTTACCGCCATCACAGGGAAGACGCTACCCCGAATCACTGGACTAGACGCCGCGAATATTTGTTTCAACGATGGTGAGGTTCTGCAGGGGCTGCAGCGCGGTGATGCTGCATTCATTGATGTTATACACAGCAACAACGGCGGCTTGGGAAAACGCGAACCGATAGGTGATGTGGACTTCTATCCAGGAGGAGTAACAACTTTGCCGCCAGGCTGCGTCGATATCGTATGCGCCCATTTTAGGGCTTTCGAATACTTTGCCGAATCTGCAACGCCAGGACATGAGCTGAACTTTATGGCTAAGAGATGTACCTCGTTATATACATTGAATGCTGGTAAATGCATAGGTGATGCAATTCCAATGGGTTTCATGACATCATCCACGGCAGTCGGTAATTATTTCTTGGATGTGAATGCTAATGAACCGTTCGGTCAAAACGCACAAGAAAGTGAAGTGACTTGTAATTGAAAATAATTGTAGAACATTAGCAATAAAGAAAATTTTAAATCGTTTAAAATGTTGAAGTTTTATTGCTTGATGCGTAAGCATTTTTCAGTATCTTAAATCGAAAGTGATATTATTTTCAAAAATGTTGTTTTTTATGGATTCAAACAAACTGCTGCGTGATATGGGCTTGTTCTAAACAATAGAAAATCAAAAAAAAAACGAATAAGTGACACAAATATTTGAAATGGAACAAAAGTTTTAAAGCAACAAAAACAACTGATGAAAGCCAACTTATCCAGCTTATTGACTTAAACTTCCAAAAAGAACCAATCTATCTTAAATCATTGATTGTATAACATACAATAAGTTTCAAATAAGAAACATGCGTTATTAACTCACGTGTCATTTATGTGAGTATAAATTAGTAGAGCCAATATTTGCTGTAGTCATATTAGGGAGGGAAATCTTTTTACTTTGCCATTTACCTAAATCACTTAGCAGGGCAGATAGTCACAATAAACTTGAGTTTAATGTACGTACTATACATTTTTCAGCTAGTGGGATAAAAATAATGAAACGATTATGAAAGCCAGTATGCATCACGACGACATTGCAGCTACCTATGCAGCAAAGAAAATCAATTATTTATTGACAAAAAAAAAATTTACAAAAGTTGTTCGTCCCTGGATGTGCCTAACTAACCCCTCGCAAATTTAATCTTGTTGTCAGGAATGATGAAAAGCCTAATAAAGATGTAGATAATTATAATTATAATTATATCTTGACGCAAAATCTTGCCACTTTAATTTACTCGCCTTCACAGAAACATGGCTAAACGATTCCCATAAGAATGAAGAGATCCTTGATAGCAGTTGAACAATTTACAGAAGCGATCGTGACTATTGTTCCACAGGTCAAACGCGAGGCGGTGGGGTTTTGCTGGCGGTTAGCAACACACTTTCAAGTGACACCACCCCCAATGTATTGTTCCAAAACTTGTTATTCGTGTTTCTTTGAATAACAATTTCCTTTATATTAGTTTGGCCTATATTCCACCCAGATCTTACGAATCAGTTTTCAACCATTTCTGTGAATTAATATCTTCCATTATAACTTATCTAAATGAAAAACACAAAATAATATTCTTAGGGGATTTCAATCGTCCTAACTTATGTTTTATTCCCAATGAAAACGATGCATTTCTTGTTCTTGTAAACCTTTCAGATTCCAATGATTTCAACCTTGCGAGTACTTTTTACGGCAACGATTTACAGCAAGTCTCTCCAACTCCCAACCAAAACGGTCATTGGCTGGATCTTGTTTTTACAAATGCCTACGACGAAGTAGTGGTCAGTCCTACTAAAGATGCAGAGCATCTTTTTTCAAATAGTTTACACCACACTGCACTATCAGTTGAACTTACCACTCCTGATTCTATTTACTTAAAAACGTACAATAATTCAATTGTTTATGACTTTCTTAATGCTGACTACGAAAGTATTCACCATGTACTTGACTCTATAGATTGGACGAATACTCTTTCAACGTTAGATCTTTAGGAAACCATTTCCACTTTTTATGATAAAATATTTGACGCCGTCGGAAGATATGTACCTAAGATTAAAAAAAAGAAAAAATCATCTGAACCATGGCTTGATAGGGAACTTAGGCATTTGCAAAATCTTAGGAACAAACTTTATAAGCGAATAAAGGAAAATATTGATGTTGATCCTACTATTCAGGAAGCTTATAATGAAGTAGCTAAGAAATTCTTGACAAAGTCTCGCGATGTTTATGCCAGTTATATTAAGAAAGCCGCTGAAAGTATAATCTACGACCCAAAAAATTCTTTGATTTTGTAAATATGAAGCGGAAAGTCACCGGTTATCCATTTTGAATGTCCTATAATAATAACACTTCTGCTTCTCCTAAAGATCCTTCTAACTCAGAACCAACCACTTTTCTCAGCCAAATTAAAATATCACGCGAAGAAATACGTAAAGCTATCTTGGAGCTGGATTGCAACAGAGACCCTGGTTCTGATCTCCTTCCACCGACCTTCCTGTGTAGGTGTGTAGAGCAGCTAATAACACCCCTGAATATATTATTTGACAGATCACTTTCATCCGGTGTTTTCCCATCCTGTTGGAAACTTTCATATGTGACACCAATTTTCAAAAATGGCGATAGACGCTGCGTCGAAAATTACAGGGGCATTGCCATATTATCTTCCATTCCAAAACTTTTTGAAAACGTTGTATACAATAAACTTTCCCCACTAGTTGACGCCCGTCTGTATGAGCAACAGCATGGCTTTAGAAAAGGTCGCTCAACTATCACAAACTTGACAATCCTAGTTTCGGACGTTTTGTGTAAAGTGGAAAAAGGCTATTAAATTGACGCAGTCTACACTGACTTTAGCAAAGCTTTGGACAGAGTTCACCATTCTATATTGATCGTTAAGCTGCACCAATTCGGACTTGCTGGATCTTTACTAAGCTGGCTCAGTTCCTACCACCACAACCGAATCCAACTCGTTAAATTTCAAGGAATTTTATCACAAAATATATTTGCCACCTCTGGTATTCCACAAGGCAGTCATCTTGGCCCACTTCTCTTTAACATGTTCATCTCGGATCAATCTGACGTCCTGTCAAACATACCTCACCTACTTTATGCAGACGACCTCAAACTGTACCACATCATTGAATCTAAATCTGATGCACTTTTCCTTCAATCCAAGCTTGATTCTCTTGTTCAGTGGTGTAATACAAACAAGCTCTCGCTGAATATTAATAAGTGCCAAATTATAAGTTTTAACCGTAAATGCACGGCTACGCAGAACACCTACTCTCTCGGCAACAACTTATTTACTCGCGTTGATAGCGTTGTTGATCTCGGTGTTGTGATGAATGTGAAACTTCGTTTCACCTTGCACTACGACAAAATTCTTTCACGTGCGGATAAACCGCTCGGCTTTATTAAACTACGTGCCAAGGAGTTTAAAAACTTGTGGGCCACAAGATCATTATACACTGCACTTGTACGCCCTCTTCTTGAATACGCCTGTATTATTTGGAATCTAGCCTTCGAAATTCACAATAACAGACTCGATTCCATTCAAAAACAATTTTTACTTTTCGCCCTAAGAGATCTGTGCAGCCCTAACGATTTCGTAAATTTGCCCCCATATGAGTTTAGACTGGGTCATTTGAACTTAACTTCACTTGCATCCAGAAGAATGATGATATCGGCCTAATTTGATGTAATTAGAGGCGTTATTAGAGTTAAGTTCCTTAATAGTAAATTTGTGATAAATATCCCCTTAAGGAACACCAGGTCCAATCGTTTACTAAAGAAATATCCGCATTCCACCATATATGCAGCTAATGAGCCGGTGAATAGATGCTGCAGGGTCTTCAATGGCTTTAGCAACCTTTATGCCTCAACGATTTCCCAACTATCCTTCAAATCTTCCCTTATTCAAGCCATTTGTACACCATAATTTTTAAGATCTCGTTTAATTATCGTTTTTAATTGTTATTCTTTTATTTCATTGGTATTTTACTTATTGTCTATTTAAAACTTATTTGTTTACTCAATTAGTTATTTATTTATGTGTTATTTATTTGTACCTTACACTTTTTTTTTTAAATAATTTGATATTTTATATTTACATGTATATATATGTATTAATGCCTTGTTTGGCTAATAAATAAAATAAATAAATATAAATAAATACATAAAATTAAACAAGAAAAACAATTCGAGACACTGAACAGAATAATATTTAAAAACTTAAAAAAATCTTTTGAGAACTAACAGAAACGTGTATAACTCATGGTGATTTTTGTAAGGGGATCAGTGTTAAAAACTCTAGCGCACCTGAACCGCTAGAAACACTAATGTTCGAAGAGCAGTAGAAGAATTGTGCAGATTTTGAGTGCATATTCTACCACACGAGCTGCTTATTATAGCCAAAATGTTTCAAACGCCACGTTTTACTTTGGTCTCAAGAATGCATTATAACTCGAGAATGCATTACAACTAGAGATGGGCAAAAGCGCTCATAGCTCACCACTCACCACTCACTTTTACAGTGCAGCGCCTGAAAAAAGCAAAGCATAGTCTGCGAATGAAAGCTCTCGTTTGACTAAACTTAGTGAAATGTGCAGCCAAAAGTATACTGAGAGTACGGCGCAATACTGTAAAAAAGAGTCATGAGTGGTGAGTTAAGAGCTATTTTGCCCATCTCTAATTACAACAGATATTACCACTGGCATGAATTTCATTGTTTGTGAGAGCAAAACACTTGTTAAATTATATTCGTTATCAGTTGCTTATTTCACAAAACTTTGAATCGATGAAGAAAATACTCAATGCCTGCAGCACTATAACTGAAGTTGATGTTTGGGGCTGCGATCCGAAAGATTTTCAGAACTTTGGGACTTGAAACATTGGTCATTTATTTTCATTGTAAATGTTTTCGGTATGAATACTAACTGTAAGCATTTATTGATACAGAAAAAGCACAACAGACTCGTGCTGGCAACCTTTTGCCAGTATAACATCTGTATCACGTTGAAATTGATGACTGCATTCGAAGCTATAAGAGTATAAAAAAATTTAGGGTTACCAGCCGCAAAATTTTTCAAATAATCGAAAACTTAATATTTGCTGTTTATTGTCCCTACAATATCATTACCATTTAAAAATTTTACGAAAAAAACCCTTAATAAAGATATTGCAAATAAACACAAAACCAACAATAGCTGGCAACCCTATCGTGGCTTTTCAACCAGATTCGGCCTGAATAATGCCTAAAACAGGTTCCATTAAATGTAAGAAATTCGCATTAATTTCATGACTACACTGGAAGTAATAGGGCAAAAAGCTTTATTTTCCTGACCGAATTTTCAAAACTAAAGACAGAAAAATTACCATTTACCAAATTTATATCAAACACGGCTTAGTGTAAGGTTCAACTACTGTGTCAATTTCATAAAAATTTGGTAACTGAATCAGAATTCATAGGGCAAAAAGAAGTTTTTTTTCTTTGTAATTTTTCAAGATGGCACCACTGGCTCAGGATTGCCTACAATTCAAAATCGCTTCTATCAGACTTGGTCCTACTTAAGTCCAATGCATTCTGTAAATTTCAATTGTATCTGATTATTGCTTCGTGAGTTCCCGTGAACAGAAGTTTTTGATGCAAAAATATAGGTAAATTGGGAAAGGGTTACCGTTCTTGTCCGACATGAAATTTCCAAAGTTTTACTTTGAATGTGTAGACAAAGCATAAGATTTGTATGCACGTTGGTTTTGATTGTAAAAAATGGATATTTTTTAGGAGATTCGATGGTTTGAATGTTTTCACTTTCAGTGGGCTGCCCACAGGGCTGCCAACACGTTCATCAAAAACTATGCAAGTGTGCAACTTAGTAACGTTAATATGTCCTGTAAGTTTCATAATGATTTGATAAATTCAATTCAAAAATTTTCATATTTTCCCAATCTCATTTTAGGCGCCTAGCGCACACATAAGGTTAAAAATTTCAAAAACATTATCATACTCACATTAAGAATACACTCGAAATTCATAATGTAAACGTTATTTTTGCAAAAGTAGTTTTTTGACAGAAAAATAGGTATATTTAAAATATCACTAAAATGGCCGCCGGCGCCAAAGGGCTAAAAATTATCATTTTTTTGTGAAACGTGGCAGTATTCTGCATATACGCCAATGTATCCTGAAAATTTCAGCTCAATCGGATGGCGCGTTCCTGAGATTTTTGCACTGAAATTTTATTTATAAAGTATATATATGTTCCTCTTCGAAAATTAGAAAAAATTAATAATTCTAGATTTTTTGGTTGCACAGGTCCATACTCTGGTCGAGCTCAATTAAGTAGTTTAGAAATCGAGGATATTCATGTGGAGGACATGTAGAGTGTTAGTGCAATTTTCCATATATCGAATATAATGGTGGATGCTTCAAGCTTGAGCGCATCAAGCGTTATTCTACTTATTTCGGCGACATTGTTTCAAATGTGTGTGTCGTCAAACCTTATGTAGTTCAACAACGTTGGATTTATGTTTGTTGAGTCTCGATTAAGAACGTCAAATTTGAAACGTTAAAGCCAGCTTTCGTTAATGTTTATTGTGGGATACCACCTACAACTTGCAAAAAAGTTCCAAAACAGCTCGAAAAAATGTTCTTCTAACGAATCTTGAGTTAGACCTATATGATGAATATTTTTTTAAATTTAATTTTTTTTTTTCAGAAATAATAGAGTTTTTTTTCATAAATAATCGATTAAATTAAAAAATTTTAAGATTTTTTTTACAAAAAACTTTGGTTTTTAGCAAAGCAAATAAAAAAAGAAGTTCAAGTTTGATTACTCTTAACAGTATGGTTACTTTAAAGTATCTGCAAGCAAAGTAGACTAAAAGAAAGCACAAAAGTTAATTCAGAAAATTTAATTTGTAAGTGGTATATTTTGGTATATATTTTAAATATTATCTAATGATATCAATGATAGAGGAGACGAAATAAAAAGAGGTCTGGCCACCGTGGCATGTCGGGAAACGCATTTTTGAAAGAAAATTCATAAATCCTAAAGTGTAAAAGAAAAAATATATTTTTTTTACACAAGATAATTAACAATTTGAAAAATGCCATACGTGATTTGCAGTGGGAAATATGAAAAATGGTGGCGCTGTACACATTTCATTACATCTCCGTTAATTTACATCTGAGAATAATATGAGCTTCTCCGTCGGTAGTGTAGCTTTTGTAGACCATAGCGATTTTCTTTCGACTATTTGGGAAATTATGGTGAGTCGCAGAAAAAGAGTGTAATTTTCATCTAAATTTTACTACAAAAAAAGTCAATGAAAAAACTAATTAATTAGTCGCTAAAACCCCACAATATCTTTTAGATAATCTATTTTGAAGTACTGTGTAAATATTTCAGAGCGATCAAACTGACAGTTTACGAGATTTGGAAGACCTAATTTCGGAAAATAGTTTTGAGATAAGGGCATAAGAAAATAAGCCTCCGGTTATTCAGCTATAGACCTTCAATCAGCGATTCTTGGGTCACACATTTCCCCGCCAGCAGCTGATTGGACATCTTGGGTCGCTTTTTGAGTGGATCGCCGTGCTTGACGTCCTTTCACTGAATTTTTTCTCTGCTCGAAAGTATGCTGTAGCGTAACGCTCTTCGTCGGCTGTCGGGCAGAAATCGTAGCAGCGATTAAATTCCAATTATTCATCATCAGCAAGATACTGTTATTGCCTTTGTTTAAAATGCTGGTAGTAATGTAACTAGCGATTTCAATAATATTCGCATCACAATGAATTGACCAGATGACGAAATTGATCCGATCCTGCACACCATTCTACCAATTCATCTGAAGTGAGGTCCTCATAAGTTGGTCAAATGGCATCTTTAGTAATTGAGGAAGAGCGATCTTGTGTGTATATTGATCTAAAGTGCCGAGCGCTTTTGATACTTCCCAACAGCACCACGATGCTTCTCCCAAAGGACAATTTTCTGATAGGTCTGATAGAAGTAATTTTGAAATTCGATCAATTCTGTACCAGTAGTGCCATCTTGAAAAATCACTTAGAAAAATAACTGCTTTTAGCTCTATAAATGCTGATTCAGTCATTTGATTTTAACCAAATTCACACATTAGTGAACCGTACTCTAGGCCACGTTTGGTAGAAATTTGGCTGAGAAGTTCGGCTGGAGCTGCTAGCTATGATAGTTTTGGTGTCTCAAATTTTGTTAATTCGCTTAGGAAAATAATGCTCTTTGCCCTATAGCTTCCAGTACAGCCATGGAAATATTACGAAATTAAAATGGCAAATTAATCTTCCTGTAGGCAATATTCAGTAAAAATCTAGTTGGAAAAACAATGATCCCTAGCTATGGTTGTTTTGTAATTTTTTGGCATATCTTAAGAAAGCGATTTTATCATAGAATTTTCAAATCTTAGTAATCTTGTAGTGAAAATAAACACCAAATATTAAAATCTAGAAAATCTGAAAACTTTAAGAAAAACCCTAAATTTCTTTGTATCCCTATAACGTTTAATGCAGTGATCGGATCAATACGAAACTCACAGAGCAGGTTGACTTCAACGTGAGGCAGATGTAGCATATTTTTGGTTTCGGTGCTGGCAAAGAGCTGCCAGCACGATGCGTTTTCGTAATGCTTGCATTAAATATTCACATCGTGAACATTTGCAATGAAAATAAGTAAGCAATGTTTAAATTTTCTAAGGTCTGCACATTTTTCGGATGGCAATTCTAAACACCTTTCTATGGCTGCAACTTTGGATCAAGTCTTCGAAATTTAATTGGCTTAGGGTCTATTATTACTAGGGGTACATTAAAAGCAGCTAGTGGTGGAATACACACTCAAAATCTGCACAAATCCTCTACTGTTCTTTGAACATTAGTGTTTCTAGTGGTTCTGATGCGCTAGGGGTTTTTTCGTTCGATTGTGTTTAAATTTCGTCCTTTTTCGAGCAACAAAACTATTTTTTTAAAAATTTATTGTATTATTGGAATTATTGTTCAAAATATCGGTACGTGCTACTATGTTGCTCGCCGAATACTGACTAACGCTCCCATTATTTCGAATAATGGGTTCGGTTATATAATATTCTCGCTCTAGGTAACTGTTATTATAGACG